>BSBK01006259.1:117500-571318 GCA_027943335.1 Chamaecyparis obtusa | reverse complement strand
AAAAGATTTCATACCTAGCCAACTCAATCCCTTCAAGGATGTGAAGACACCCACCTATGGCTACTTGGCCTGGATTACCTCATGAAGCACCATCAAATTTAAGCTTGATCCACTCTCTATTAGGATGTTTCCATATACACTCTGCTCTTTTTTGCTTATTTTCTACAGCTACAGGACCTACATAAGGAGGGATTTTTAACCCTATCCATCTTCCCCTCATCTTCTCATCCTATAAAGTCATCATAGCTTCCCTTTTTGGTTGACTCATAATCTTGCTATTCACAATATCAATGATGGCAACCTCAATTTTGTTTGTAAGTTTCAACTAGCTCATCTTCTTATCCTTGAATAGGAATCTATTATGCTCCTTCCCTACTTCTCAGATAATAATAGAGGGTGTTAGTATCCATAGACTCCCATACAGGTAGTTTTTATTTATGACAGGCTAGGCTTGGAACATATTCAAGATAGATTTTGGAAAAGATGAGCTTCACCCTATTTTATTGGATAACCACATCCAACATTGTTTAGAGAAATTACAAGTTAGTAATATGTGGTCTGCATTCTCCTCTTCTTATTCACATAACAGGCATCTTCTTAGACCCTCATATTCCATTTTTTTGAACCTATTAGCTATCAAGATCCTATTTTGTAAAGCCAACCATGAAAATGTGCCAGCCTTAGTTAAATAATTCTTCTCCCAACACAATTCCAGAGGAATATTTGTCTTGGGTCCTAGTTGTTTACTAACAAGGTAGACATATCCATCCTTAGTGTTGTGATCTCCATATTTTGATCCATCCCACACTAGTCTTTCCTCACTTGAATGGAAGGTTATATTCCTATTTTTGAGGATCCTAGATAATTCCTATTTCTCCCTTTCTAGGATACTAGTGTTATCCAAATATTTACATCTCCATCCTTTGGCAATTTCCCCATCCACTACTTTAATATAATCCTTTACATGTTTTCCACACTAAGATTCCAAAAGGGTATTAGAGTGTTCAAAGTTAGATAGTTTTTCTATAGTTGTATAGCTACCCCAAGACTCCAACTAGAACATGGCATGTTCTCCATTTCCCTTACTCCTTGGGTCTATATACCTTGTCTCATGCTAGTAATGATATTTTGTTGTTTTCCCCTGCTCCTTTCTAGAAGAAAGTTCTAAGGTGTTTGTTTAATTTCCTTTAGAGATTAAAGCAAGATAGTTGGTAGATAGGCATTTTGGATAGTAGTGATTTTAACATGGTTTCTCTTCTTGTAGAGGAGAGTCACCTGCCTTTCCAAGATTACATTCCATTCTTTATTCGTGACATCATATGATCCCATAACTTTGTGGATCTACAACCTTTATCTAGGGGAAACCCAAGGTATTTGCATGGAAGTTCACCTTTTTTTAAATTTAAAATATGGCATATTGCCTTATCTATGTCCACATCAATGCTAAAGAAAAACATTTTTGTTTTTTCCTTGTTAATTTTCTGACCTGAGGCCTCAGTATAGGAGTCAAGTATATTTTTAAATGATTTGTCTTCCTATCTCTCTCCTTGGCCATACAACATGGTGTCACCAAAAAATTATTGGTGAGTGGTGTGGTCCATTTCACTAGTTATTTTTATACCCTTTTCTATATTCATTTCTCTATCCTTTTTTATAGATCTACCTAGAGATTCTTCCATAATGATGAATAAAAAGGGAGATATAGGATCTCCCTATCTCAGTCCTCTAGATATATTGAAAATACCTTTTGGGGTGCCATTTAGAAGGATTGGCATTTTGGGGGTAGAAATACATTCAAAGATTACGTTAATACTTTGTCTGGCTAAGTCAAAGGCTTCCATGCATTTGCAAAGGAAGTGCCATTTTACCTTACATAGGTCTTCTTAATGTCTAGCTTGATTAGCATGCTTAGATTATTATTTTGCTAAAAAGAATGAATAGCTTCTTGGGCTATAATAACCTAATCATATATAGAGCTCCCTGGGACAAATATTGTCTGATCTTCACTAATTAAGAAAGAGAGAATCTTTTAAATTCTATTTTCTAGGGTCTTAGTGAGTAATTTATAAATAGTGTTGCATAGTGCTAGTTGGCCTAAAATCATCAAAGCTTTCTTCTTTTTCTTTCTTGGGTATAAGGGCTAAGAAAGTGTTGTTAATTTATTTGAGAGTACATCCTAATTACTCACCCCTTCCAAGACTTTTATCACCTCATCTCCTATGAAATGTCAACACTTCTGGAAGAAGGATGTTGGGAACCCATCTAGTCTCGGTGCCTTATCTGGGTTCATTTGTATGAGATTTTCTTTGATCTCGGCCTTAGAGAATCTAGCCAACAAACATCTATTCTATTACAATATAATCTTTAGGATATTAGCTAGAATGTTATCTCGACTACCCAAATTAGAGCCCTACTAGTTATTTAGAATATTTTCATAATACCTTATAGCCTAAACTACAATCTGATTGGGATCCTCAGTGCTAATTCCATGACCATTTTTTTTTAATCTTAGTTATTCTATTGATAGTTATTCTTTGTTTGGTTCTATTATGTAAGAACTTTGTATTCTTATCCCCCACATTTAACCATGTTTCTCTAGATTTATAACACCAATAAAATTCCTCCTTAGCTAATATATCTTCATATTCTTCTAATAAACTCTTCTCTCTAAGGTAGAGTATCTCATCTAGATCCCCTTTTCAATTACTGCATTATTAACCTTTTCTATTTCTTCTTCTAATTTCACCTTAGAATCAAAGATGTTGCCGAGGTGATTTCTATTCCATAGTAGCAATTTATTTTTATCAAATTTTAATTTGTTGACTACCTTGTATAACTTAGACCCTGAAATATCTATCGCCTTCCACCATTTCTCTATCAGGTCTATTACTTTATCATCTTTCAACAACATTTGTTCAAACTTAAAAGGGCATCTTTTGGGCCTTGTATCTTCTATGTTGGTGAGCTAAATTGGATTATTATCTAATCCAGGTATAGGGAGAATTTCTATAGTTAGGGTATGAGGAAAGGAAACTAAAATTCCTCTAATAAGCTGTCTAATTTATCTGCTACATTACTAAATCCATTTCTCCTATTGTTCCATGTGAATGAATCTTTAGCAGTTTTAATTTCCATAGAATTTCTTCTATTGACCCAGTCCTTAAAATTAATGGAAGATTGAGATACCTTCCAACTCCCAGCCCATTTATCAGTATGATTGGTTATGGCATTAAAGTCCCCACCTATAATACATATTTGATTAGGGATTTTTAGAAGATACTATTCTATATCACTCCACACTCGGCTCTTGTCCCTATTTTATGGTGGGCCATAAACATTTATAAGGAGGAACTACAAATTATTCTAAATTCTCTTAACCCATCCACTCATCCAGTTTCCTTGACACCTGTCCTTAGTGAACGAGATAAATCCAGGGTCCCATATTATGACTAAACCTCTAAAGGTTCCATTTATCAAGGAGCCTACTAATTCCTCGATGCCCAACCTTTTCCTAAATGTATCCATGTCCTCTATGTTGAGTTTCATTTCTCATAACATTATGATATCTAATTTAGTAGTTGTAATGAAACACTTTATGGTACTCTGCTTGTTGGGGGCATTCATGCCACTAAAATTCCATGTTATGAGCTTCATGGCTCCGCAGGAAGGACCTTCCCCTTCTCAGCATAAAACATAGATGTCAATTTAGTCTAGCCCTCTGCTGAAGCATCTTTAATTCTTAGTTCAGACATGGATCTTCTTCCTCTCTTTTTATTCTTCTTGGCACTGTCAAGGGTTTCCTTTCCTAATTCATTTTGTGTAATTCCAAGTATTTAAGCACCTCCTTTATTATCTTTTTTTTTAGCTCTATCATTATCTTTGCATCCTAACTTGTCATGTTCACCATCCCCCAACTCCATAATTTTTACACTTAGCATCTATCTTTGTAGAGTCATTTCATCATCAACAACAACTTCCCCCATGAACCTCCCCACAAGATCATTGATTATCTCATTTCATATTTGATTCATTGACAAATTAATTTCAACCTCATCCTTCCCACCTTCTTCACACATAGTTTCCTCTTCTATCCTATCTTGTGAATCCTCCTCTTTTGCCTTTTCCACTTCTCCCTCGAGCATCTGGGTTTTAACATTTATGTTCATATCCCCTATGAATTCATTCTTAGACTTATCAAAAGCATGTTGCCTACTTGGAACATTTTTTTGTTCAGTTCTCACTACATCTTTTGTTGGCAATGGGATATTATTTTCCAAATAAAGGGATATTTTCTTATTTGCCTTACTTTCTTCATTCTCTTGCAAGATCTTAGTATTTGAAAAAATATCTCATTTTCTTCTACAAGAATCATTAATAAAGAGGATTTATTTTGTATTTTATCATCAACAATCTCCCCTTCTTCAAACTGAGTTGGTCTACAAGGATGATTGTTAGTAGCCTCCTACTTAGATTGATGAATGTTTATTATGAACCCCCCTCACTTCATTGTTGAAGATGATGTTGACTCCTTATTCACTTGGCTGAAACATAGGTTGGATTCTTTCTTCTATTGACAAAGGGGTCTCTTAGTCTATATGCAATATTATCAGACATGGGACCAATATAAAATTCAGTTTCAATGCAATATCTAACATTTGTTGTAATAAACTAAATGGTTTTTGAATGATTTAAATTAATGTCTAAATTAGCAAAAATTTTAGGATTTGCAATGTGTATCCAATCCTCTTTCAAGCCCAAAAAACCTCCTATTGTATCTCCTATTTTAAATAATATTCTAGAATGCATAAGCTCAATAGGTAGGTTTCTTAGTTTTATCCATTTTGACATCTTATAAAATTTGTATAAGGTAGGGTTGAAATTTGGCTACCAAAAAATGAATATATAGTTATAGCTCTTTGATAATAAAAAAATTCCCCACCTAACAATTCATGTTTTAATGTTTCTTGTCTACAGTCAATATCAAGAAAATCATTGGGGAGAGTAGCAATACTTACCTAGCATATATATGCTAGTTCCCACCAACTTGCAATTTTATCAATAGGTTGTTCCCGCACCATATGGGAAAAAATCCAAATTTCCTACAATGTTCCCTTAGCCCCTTGGTGTATTTTTCTTCTTTGACTACCAAATTGTGATTCCCATCACTCCTAGGTCCAAGGTTTTCTCCTTTTGTTCTATTATGCCAAATATGTGATTTAAACTTAGATTTCCTATTGTATTGTCTTGCTTGGTGTTAAACATATGCTCGAGCTTATGATTCCTTATTTTTTCATGATATTTAGGAATCGCATTCCCCATAATAGGATATTCTCAGCTTTGATGGGGAGCACACTCATGATTACTATAGGGGTTAGGGTGACCTAACCCTTTCTTCATTTCATTCACAGATTGGGCATATGATATGGGTGGGTTTGAGGAAGAAGCAACACACCTTGGGCTCTACTTCTCTCTAGGAGTATTAGATTGGATCCTAAAGTGCATCTCAGGATCATTGAAGTGATGGGAAAAATCCACACTTGGTCGCTTATATTTTCCTTTATAAAATTTCCTTCATTTCCGTTTTGAACAACCATGGTTTGAGTGTTCATTTCTCTTCGAGATTTCCTAACACTAAAAACCTACCATCCTTGATTATTTTTCCCAACATTGATTCCAAAATGAAAATTCTAAGGTCGTCTTTCCCTCCCGAAGATATTCAATGCAAAATGGAGGATCATGTGGTTTTTCTCCATAAAATTTTCCCCTAGGGTAGAGGGAGGATAATGGTCCAGAACTTCAAATCTATTAGCAGAATTCCCATTACTAGCACGAGCGAGATCACATGACTAAACTTGGTTGAAATCCCTTAATCAACTTGCTTCCATTTTTTGAAGGTTGTGAGCCATGTTGCTAACAATAAAAAACTATAAATTAAAAACTCATTGCAAAGTTATAAAATGCTACTATTCACCTTTTATGCACAATTGATCAAATAATCATAACAGCATGAAAATGAACCCAAATCAATCCATATTTAAATTTCATATATGTTTTCCATCATTCCATGTCACAATATCACATCAAAAATATTGAAATCTACTTTTAAATCATCTCTAAAAAAATTCCAAAGCCCGTGGGATAGTACATTCCACCATGAAATGACCCTTCAAAGTGTAAAAAATAAATTTATATGGAAACTATTTTGGTTCCTAATCTCTAACACTACATTTTCACACTCAATTTCCCATTTTAGTCATTCAATACAAATTTCAACATGATAACATTTAATGGAGCTCGTATTTAATGAAACTTGCTCAGTTCAATTCTTTGAGTCAATAAAATTTATTAATTTTAACTAATGAAATGTTTCATATCATAGCACAAATCAAATGCAAACAATTAGAATCTAGAATAATGGAAAACCATGGAGGATTCAAGATTCTACCTCAATTTTATAAAAGGTTCAAACATAATTATTTTTCCACACACCAAACCCAACAATGAATCGTTAGAGAACCAAGAATAATTTTCTAATGCAAATCCAATGAACCAATACCCATAAAATGTATCTTGATATTTCCTTGTTGAATCACCAATTCAATCTTCCAATGTAGGAGGGTTTTAGAGAAATCAAAAGTTCAAGATATGCTAAGGGTATGTGTAGGATTAGGAGTGACCAAAAAGTGACAATATAAAAGAAAATGTTTTTTTCATTTTCCAAAAAATGTGAAAAATCCATGATGACTTTTTGGTTGGCTTGGGTGTTAGTACATATAGCCATGAAAAAGCCAAACCATAATGGATATCATAAAAAATTGGATATCTAAAGGTAAGAAATATTTGAAAATACCTAATATTTGATATTTTGAAACATATAAGATACTAGTTAAAGATTTATATTTATATTAATATATAATATATTTATATAAAAAAATATATATTAATATTTTACATATTAATGTATTACTATTTTATATTATAAAGGAGGTGAACATGCAAAGCATAAGAGAATGGGAAAGTGGAAAAGAAAGTCCCAAGCAAATAATTTTAAAACTTCTAAGTGGCTCAATGATCAATAGGTTTCTTTAGTGTCATTTTAGGAATAAAAAAGAGAATGAAGAATATGGTGATTCTAGGAAGAAAGTTTTGGTGAGAATTTATGGTCATAGTGCCACTCTACTATTTGACAGAGAAAAAGAGGTTAAGTGATTTGAGTGCATGTGGAAATCACGTCAAGGGTTGATGTTGTTGGGTCGATTCCTCAATGAATGCCTCAAGGAGTTTCTAAATAGCAAGACACTCTTAGCATCATCTTTGTGTGACCCAAGGATTTCTCAAAAAATAGCAGCAACCAAATTAAATGAGTTTCATGAAGGACCCATCTCATCCATGACTATGGGAGTGCCTCATGAATTGGTTGGAGAAGTATGATGAGATGAGAAGTATGAAGAAAAGGTTTCAAGTCATACAATACAAGCTTAAGGAGCATAATGTTGCAGAGACCAAGAACAGAGGAGAAGGTGATCATGTTCCTCATTATGGGTCTATAGGGGAATTTTTCAAAGAAGATGTTTTTGATTCTGCAATCACTTGAAAAAGATTGATCTGAAGTGCTCATGAATAGTTTTTTGCATAGTTAAAGTCTTGCAATGTTTCTCTGGACTTGGTTACAAACTAATGTTACAAATGGAAATGCAAGAATATGGAAGATTATTGGTTTGTAGTAGCATTGGTTGGGTTTTAAGTGGGAGATTTTAGATTGTGAAACCCAACAGTCATTTTTTCCCTCCAAGTCTCTTAGTTCTTTGTATTCTTGATATTACTGTTATGCATTCTTATAAATGACATACTATTGTTCCATGCATAATATCTCAAAATTGTAAACAATTATTGAATAATATTGTCTTGATTGAGATTGGGCATATCCTTTATGATGAACCACATTAAATTTGTGTTGTATTATGTCTAAATCTCTTTTTGTTGTTTGTTTTTCATTATATTGTTGATTATTTTAACTGTCATGCCCAAAACTTGAGCATTGCCTTCTGAACACGGACATAATAATAAAAAGGAAAGAAAAATCATAAATATGGTTAATCTTCAATAAGGCTAGGTTTGGTTAATAGATCCAAGAAAATATTGTCCTTGTGGATTTTCCCTTCTACATTTTCACGTAAATTTGGTGTCACAATATGTAAATTCATGGATGCTTTCATATCTACCATTGACTATTTTATACTCTTTAGTGATGTGATACCAATAATATTATTGATGTTGTAGTAGTCTTTGAGGTTAAAATTAGTATATATGGATTCATCCCCCATACCCTGCTCCCCTTTCCCCCTCTTAGTATATTTTTTTGCATGCCAAATGGTATCAAAGCTAAGTTCCTAGGTGAATATTAACAACTCAAGGTAGATCCAAGATGGCATACATGACAACACAAAGTGGTCTTTCTTCAAACAAGGCACCATTGTTTGATGGATCTAGCAATGATTTTTGGAGTGTAAGGATAGAAGCTTATTTAATATAATTAGGGTTTGATGTTTGGAAATCTATTACAAATGGTTATTAAATTTCAAAAAATCCTCTAAGAGTTCAGGTTGATAGTAATGCAAAGAAAAGAATGTCATTTTGTGTGGTTTATCTAACTCTAGTTTTTGTCAAGCTAATTAACTGTAGAACCACAAAGGAGAATTGTGACAAGCTTCATAATATCTATGAAGGCGATGATAAAGTCAAAAAATAAAACTTCAAACCTATTGAGGACAATTTGAAACTATGAAGATGAAAGCAGAGAATATTATCACATAGGTCTTCAATGAGTTGATAAAATTGTTAATACTATTAGAGGACTTGGTGAAAATGTGAAAGAATCAATTTTGTTAAAATGACACTTAAATCCTTAATGAATTAGTTATGTGGGATACTAAAAACATGTTAGGTGAGGATTTATAACCATAAGACTTCAAGAAAAGAAGCAATTTTCAAGGCATTAAAGAATGAATATTTTGACCCCAACGATGAATCAAATACTCCAGAAGAATATTTTGTGAGGAGTTAAAGAGAGGTGAGACAACAAGTATAAAGTTAAGTTACCCTTCAAATTTTCAATTTGGGTAAAATAGGTGACATTGCCTCTAAATGCCCTTTTTGAAAGCCATGATGAAGAAAAGGAATACAAACCCAATAAGAAGAATTATAGGGATTCAAAGCATAAAAGGAAAAAATTTCATGAGCATAAGAAGTCCATCTATTCTAACAAAGGTAGTTATTCATTTGATGAGTGTGATCATTACGCCTCCAAGAATGAAAATAAAAGAGAAGATGTTTTACTCATGGAAATGGAGATCATAGACAGTGATACAAAAGAAGTGAACTACAAAGAGATGTAGAAAATGATTTAGAAGATAGGTCATTTATGCTTTAAATGATTTAAGGATAAAAAGGAACAAAAATAGAAGCTTGGAGAATTTGAAAAGATGATCTTAAATATAAAAGTTCAAATAGAAGAGGAAAAGAGTAAAGAAGATGTGATGATAGAAAATTTAAAGGAAAAAGAAAAGGACTGTGAAAGGCTTGAGGTAGAAATTTATCCTTGAGAAAGGACATAGAAGAATCTAATAATTAGTTGGATAAGAATTTGAAATTTGGGAGAGAATTGAGATTTTGGTTAAGATCATTAATAGATAAAGGTCACCTTACATCAAAACAGGTATTAGATTGTAACACCCCACCAGTGAACCCGAGAGGACAACATGAAACTATTATAAAATATGACACAAATATTTTTAAACTTTAACTACACATCTAATATGAATTTTACATCATGATGAAACATATTCCAACATCAACACCAAGTCATCTTAGGTTCCCTGACGTCACTACTTAGCAATGCATAAACATAAAATAGAAATATTAGATTAATAATGTAACATCCATTTTATAAATCATAAATTCATAAGAGACTAATCTATTACATAATCAATCTATCTAATATTACATCTTGATGATCATTAGTACATATTCATAACATGGTTACAATCATTTACAAAAGTATGGGTTACAATATCTAAATCCTTTCTACATCATATGATACAAATTATAATAATGATCATCTATCAAGAAGCTGATATAAAGATACAAATGAGATGCTACAATGTTGTAGATATCATCCAAGAGTCAAGAACCAACAACGAGTCTCGATGGAAAAAAATTTGTCACCCAGCTACGTGGAACTGTGAGGCCCACTCCCCCAAGCTAATGCAGGAAAACACAACAAATCTAATCACAGGAAAATGCAAGCAGACCAATCAAGACATAAAAAAATACTTAAAAGATACATATGACATACAAAAATACACATGGGATACCACAAGACTCCACACTATACCAGAGGAGAACCACAAGGTTGACATGAGGGGATCCTAAGACACATGTTGGAGAGTGTCATCACATAGCTTCCACTCCTGGATTATCTTTACAGTCTCTTTGCACCTCGGCCCGAGGTGGAACTTATGTGGAACTGACAACCTTTCGTGAGGACAAGGATTGTCAATTTGCCAATCAGCGTACACAAACCACTGGGTCTTCTCCAACCCATCTATGGTCCATACATGATCACAAATGGCAATAGGTGAGGAAACTTAATTGTCTTTATTAATATACATAATCCAACTCAATCCATTTTAAGTATGTATTCATTGATTAAAACTCCATAATGGGTTGTCTTGGACAAACTATACAATTATTCCTTTGACAACAATATTCATATAGTTCATACTACAATTGAAGACTTCTTTGCATTAACAAATTATAACTGTTTTACAAGCATCTATAAACCATTATACATAGACTCCAATCTATCACTCATAATTAATTATATAACCACCTTCCAAATAAATAATGACAATCATTAAAGGAGTATAATAGTTATAATCACTTGATAATTATAAAACACATGATATACAATTCTAATAAAATCGTATTGTAATGAACTACATAATTGTACCAACACAAAGGAATGATACATTGCATTTTAAACCATATAAAAATTGTACTATAATCTACATCTTAAACCATAGACTAATAAAACAACCAAATGAAAAGCTTATTTAAATTGTCACGCATGGATAGAAAAATTAGTTACTAAATATAATGCACATAGAATCATAAAGACTACTTAATAAAACATAAAACTCAGTAGAACATACCCAAATAGAGTTTCTCACTTAAATTCACAAAATAAGAATGAAAATGAACAAACATATAATGCCCAACATGATTGGGATTAGCATGATAAATCAGCGGGTGGCTCTCAAGGAAAGCTCTGCAAAACAAAGGGGAAAAACAATGCATAAAACAACGCTACAACCAGAAATAAAGACGCCATACAGGAAGTCAATAAACAAAATGAAAACGAGAACAAAAATTATATATGAACCGGCAATCTCTTGACAATACCCACATTAGCGATTTGCACATTTAAGCAAACGGCTTCTTGAAAGGTTACGCAGATCCCATACCGGAAGAGACTAGAACTATGATCAAATCAAGGAATTTCATACTAGATATTTCATCAAGTGAAATTAATAGTAATGGCATACTAACAATTATATCTCTATGACATGCACTGAATAATTTTACTGATGTTAATTTAATCATTAATATTGTTATTCTATGAGTACAAATATTGATTTTATTAAAATATTACGTGTATCTAATAATAATAATGATGCTATATTTAATCAAACCATTCTTGACATTCGTTAAATATAATATTAATTTAGTAATTAAATCAAAACTACTTTGTTAAATGATATTAATGCTACTATGTTTTCCTTTAATAAAGACTGTTTTTTTTTTTTTTTAGTTTTTTCATTTAACCATTAAGATAGGAAAAGACGACGGACGAACACCATGCAACATAAAGGATGCAAGAAACTAAAATGACAACAAAGAAGAGGGGTATTACATAGATTTAATGAAAATTATAGCACAAAGACCATTGAGTATCATAAGAAAGTAATTGTAAAGGATCTTGATGTGAATGCCTCTAGAAGTTCAAGTTTTCAATATAAGGAAATTGAAGATTACAAGAAGGAATAAGATGCTTTCATATTGGATAGCAAGAAAAGAGTACATTCAAAAGATCAAATCTAGGAATAAAATTGTATAATATTATAGGGATTAAGGTGTCTTAACCTTACATTTGCTTTATTATTTTTTAAATATATTGCTATATCCTAAGTTTCTAACTTCTTAATGTTAATATCATCTATGTGGGAGCTCTTAGTGAGATGGCATCCTACATGTAAGGTGAGTGTATGACATGAATTCCTACTTTCTAGGGAGTTGGTCCTATTTTTTAGGGGACTAGGTATGATATAGTATTTAGCAAGATGACCTTTATGGATAACATATGTGAATTGTTTCCTTGGAAGTTGCTATGTCACAACTTAACTCTTAAGCGTTGAAGATGGTTTTAGAGACTCTGCGCTATGTGTGTGTGTGTGTGTGAATTATTTTATGAGATGTTACACCGCCAAAATTGCTCCAAATTTTCAATCATTGTAGCTACTCGTGAAAGAGGATTGTCTTTGCACTTGTATTTTAATTGTTGTTACTAATAATACAATTGAGGTGTGTGTTTTAGAGTTTAGATTTCCAACAACCAAATGTCATAGAAATTAGAGAGGAAAGAATGATAGGATGCTCAGAACATTCACTGCAACTAAGCCCAAGGGCGTGATATAACACCCCTTGTCTTACAATTAGTAGGAACTCTTGCCTATCCAACATGGGGTGTGATACATAGATGGGGAACCCATCTCTGAGCTCTCCTAATCATGTTTCCTTTTAACCCTTACATGATTATTTGTAGGACAATAAATAGATTAAATTAAAATAAAAATAATTACTAATGCTTCTTCGTGAATTGGTAATTTAATTCAATAGATAAATCAAATCTTCCTAATAGATTTATAAAAAAAATAAATAATAAATTCAACCATATATGGCACACCAATCACTTTTTTATAATATTATCATAAATGGCTACACTTTTCTAAAATAAACTCATAATCAAACTTCTTATTCCCTTTCATTCTAATGGTCCATTTTTTTATCCCTTCTAAAAGTGAGACTTCTTTATATACCCTCCAAAATGGAAAGGTTCATATCATTTTGTCTTGAAAAGATACACCTATTTGCAATTGGTTCCTTTTTAAAGAGTCACAACTCTTCCTCTTAATTCTTGTCTAACCTTAATTATATTTAAATTAAATATCTTTCCTTGTAGAAAATCATTGATAACTTATAATTATTAGGTCATCCCTATTTTAATGAGGAATTGCTAATAAATTGGGTCAACCTTATTATGTGGCAATATTCTTAGTTGGCCCTTTGCTAGAAATTAATCTATTTCATCATGGTTGGCCCTTTGTTAACTACCTTGTTTTGGCTTATTTTGAAGGTATGTGATTTGTATTTGTAAGGACAGTGATAATTCATAAATCTGCGAGTTCTTTTAGATTGGTGGGGGCGTGATAGTCTTCCCTTACCAATATTTCTTGTCCTTAAGCAAATTTAAATTGGGATGATCAAGTTGACTACTCAAAGCAAACGACTTGGTCTTCGCAACTTCTAACTTTATTTTTATGAAAAATCTATCACATAATTCACTTCTACTACACTACTCTCATATTATTACAAGTTATCAATTTGAACAACTTAACCAAGGCACAAAAAACTTGTAATGTTCGTGATTTGGAAACAAGTTTTATCTCATCTTTTTGAGAGAATGCATAAAGTCATAATAGCATCAATGATATTTGCAAGAAACAAATTTTGTTGGCACTATGTTTTCACAATGTAATGGATATCTTTTTGAGTCTAAGCAAGGTCAATCTTTTCACATATTATGATAAGGATTAGAATCATGAAATACATCTATGACCTTAATAATGTTGTTTTATATTAATGCTTGACTTGTGCCATATTGTGTAAGGGTATATGCATAATGGGTGAAAGTTCTCAAGATGGAAAAGAATTCACTAAATTATTTCATATCATAATACAATTCAAGAATAAGAATATTGATGCACTACTTGATACATTCTCACAAGAAAACCTAATGTCCCAAGGTTGTAACGTGAGCTTGTATATAACTGCTAAGCTTAAGATATGTACACATGTTCTTGAGCCCAAAATTTAAAAATTGTTTCAATGAAGAAGATTAAATCCTTGCTTGACGGTTAGATTACTTTGATGATTAGACCTATAATGGAGAGCTCACTATAAATATTATATAATAGGAAAGATGCCTCATAGCTTCTATGTGAAGTTAATTAAAATAAAGGTTAAGTTGGTTTAGACAAGGATTGTTTGAAACTTGTGAAGTGGTTAGTAATTTTGTAAATGTGGTACAAGTGATTATAAGCTCTTTAATGACTTACTACTTTCCTATTGAATAGCCATCCATAAGTAGGCTAACCCAGAGCAACTTTTTGTGCTTAAACTTTTGTGAGTCTAGTGATTAATTATTTGATTGTGAAAAGCAATCTTTTATTTATGTATCTAGAGTTACTAACTAGTTTAAAATGCCATCACTATTTTTAATTAATCTCCTTAGAGAATGCACAAAATAGAACTTGAATGTTCTCTTTTCCACTTGTAGGACTTGAGCAATAGTGATATCGTCAAAGTATAAAATATCTATGTTCCTCATCTCACACTTAAATTATTTTACGTATATAGAGCTTGCTTCTCTAGAATCCTAATGATAAAATTTAGGTACTTCCTCTAAATATTAGATACTTGATTTGCCTTGAATTGGAAAGTAGCTCAAGCATTAATCACAATAAAGGAAATAATTAAGAACTCCATGTGACCAAAAACAATTATTTTTTGGTAGCTTGACATCGAGTAATTTGAGGGTGTGTTGGAATATTTTATCTACTAATAATCCTAGGGACCACTTGATGAATGTTATACTATGCATTTTTGGTGAGTTCCAAAATACAGACTATGATTTTTATAAACACTTGAATTCCAACATAAAGCCTATGTGACTTGTCATAAAATAAGTTAGTATGTGTGTCCTCCACCACCACACTTCTTGTTGTCCAAAAAAATTGCTCCTTGCTAGAAGCCCTCCCATTGGTGCATTAGAGACAATTCCAAGAACCATTTCTTCTTCTACAAATGTAAGGTTGACTTCTCTAGATCTATATGTCATGTGTGGGACGTAGATCAAAAATAATGATATTAAACCCATCAAGAATCTCTACCTTCATATATTTCAATTTACTTCCCACATTTCATACTCTTGTGGAAATATGTACTTTGATTATTTTTATACCTTCCTTGTGATCATTTTGATTCTTCCCATGATGATAAAAATTTATCCATAATACAACATGAGGAAATGGACACAATCAATGTTTCTACCTTCCTTTTTCTGAAATAAAAACCTTGACATTGTTACAAATATTCTTATAGGTCAAGAGTGATATCCCTTTCTCTATTTCACGGAATCATGTGCATTGCATTCTATCCAATTTTTTTGTTGTATTCAGGCAATCTAGTTTTTTATTTTGTACATATGAAGTATATAGAAATCTCTCATCTCTCATCTTGAGTAGAATTGTTGATTTAAGCATTGATAAGAATTTAGTAGGTGTAGTTGATAGGTTCACTTGCAGTTTATGGAAGCATTTATCCTTATTATTTAATATTTTGGCAGTCAACCTGTAACGTCCAAAAATCTATGAACATAATAAAATAAATATTATACACTAATTTTGAAAAAAAAATTGATTTATAACAACTCAACATGAAACTGAAAATCAAATATCTAATGCAATATACATTACATGAAAATAAATAATGATTTAATAGTTAACTTAAATAGAAAAAAACCTTCTCATGTTGATCGTATCACTTGATCCTTTCTAGAAGGTTGAAACATTAAGGTAAAAAGAGCATCATCAAGGGTTTTTTCCACCCAACCATGGATCTTTTGATCGTGACCAACTATCATTTGTACAACTTCCAAATGAAGTATCCCAGCCCTTCCCAAGAGTACATGTGTGCGGTATCTATTTACTTGTCATTTAAGACTTGGTGTAGAACCCACAACCGTCTTAGCCAGTCAACCTAAAGAAATCCTTTCCTACTAGGTGACCTTTCTAGCTAGACATTGTACTATTGGTCCTAGTGACTGGCATATGATACTTGTAGTATAGTACCATTGTGGCCAAGGTTTTTTAAGTACAAACACATACTCTGTGCAGCCAATGTCACCACCAATCATGTCCTATGGACCTTGTGGTCCATCTCATAGAATAATACAATCCATATGGTATATATCTCTATGGTAAGACACTATCAAGACAATATTGTACCCATCCCAACATTGGTCTTAGTTTTCCAAAATCATAAGAGTTTCAGAGGTTCAAACTAAGCTCAAGTTGTAAGTTCTTGTAGCAATCAGATTTGACCCAAAGGAACAATACAAAAGCATCTAGGGGACCCAACATGCAAACTATAGCTAGAACTGTATGCATGTTATTTTAATCCTTAAGAATTTGTCTAACATAGTTTTTCACAAGTTTCATTTCCTTAATCAAAGCTATTATTTTCTTAATGAGTACACCTTGCATAATAATTTACATAAGCCAAAAATCTAATAAAGTTTCATACAAAAACCCTGGTTCAAATAATAAATATATTGACATAAATGTCATTATTCAAGAAGCATTGGCATGATGACATGCAACAAAGATATAATTTCTTGATACTTAAATAAACTATTATGATGTAGCTTATAATGTCATAATGCATTTGATATGAATCTCAACACTGAAAGAGGTACAATAATGTGGCTAATAAGAACTCATCACTATGTGAGATGCCATGATACGACTAGTCTTCTCATGTTGCAGATTGATGCTCCCTAATCAAGTATCGATACAAAGCATAAGGGTACAATGCATGTCATACAACTCAAATGTAGATAGAAAATATAGTGATCAATACGTAGTTCAAAGACATAATTATAACTCCATGCCATAGAATATTTAAGTATTTTAATTACAAACATGCATCTATATTTTCAGACAACTTGATCGCATAAGGAAACAGTCAAATCATATAATGCAAATAGATTGCCAACAACAAATAAAATATTTAAATGCTTACTTGAAAATCAAATCATGATAGAGATCGAGCTTCAAAATATCTCATAGACCAATTCGTGTCCACAACAGAAACCAACAACAAGAAAAGACAAGAAAGATGCTTTTCCCCATAACGGAGCTCCCCTCTCTCAAACACGATAAGCAAGAATGAATCCCCATCGTCATCCACCAAGAATTTTTCTTGGTGGTGGCAAGCGTAACTCTCATCTTTCCAAGGTGGCGAGAGAAAGTTACTCTTGCCACCTACGACAAGATTTCCCACAAATAACTCAACCAAAAACATAATCATCTAATAACACAAAATCAAAGTAACTCATGAGGATGCAATGAGTGTGATATTAAATTAAACAATATATACATACACACACACACACCAAGCAATATAGAATAATGTTAAATATGTGTTTCTTGGTGTGTTGGTGTGCGTTGTACATTTGTATACATACATACTATACGAGAAAAAGTAAAATCAAATAAATATGAAATGCAAGGATAGTTAATTAGTGAATTACTAAGGTTTTTTTTTAAATCAATAAGGAAACCTAACACCATGACCACTTAGCCTCCTATACACTCAGCTATCACTAGCCCCTCCTAAGGAACTAGCAACATTTTTTATTATTGCTCGGATGTCATTCTGAACTTTTACCTTTATTTGTGTGCTCCTAAGCTGATGATACTCTTTCTCTTCTTGCAAGATGATTCCCTCCTACATAAATTGACACAAGTAGACTAGATATATATGTCATTGAAATAACTCAACTACCAAATAATATAAAATTGTATCAACAATTCATTTCCTATTTTCCATATAAGAAAAATGTAATTTCTTTCATGACAGAATATACATGAAAATCCACATAACCAAAATTAAAATTTAACATTTCCATTCTCATTAAAATTCGCATAACTGCATTTAATTAAAGTCATTTTAACTGTCGTAGTCACATTTCACATGAATTAGTTATTATCGTTATAAAATAATAAGGTCACTAGGAAGGGATGTAACATATCCCCCCTCTCATGCTTCATCATCCCGATGATTATTTATACAATACAAAACAAAATTCAACATAGTTAAACACATGAATTCCAAAATTTCAAAACAAATGAGGGAATCTCTAAAGGATCTCATTGTGATCATCCCAAGTAGCATTGTCTTCCCCATATTGGTCCCATTAGACCTTACATTGGTTCACCTCACAATTACACAAGCCTAGCTTGCATACCTCGAGTACCCTAAGTGGCTCTATCATTACCACTCCTTGATCCTACACTTGTGAGGAATTCTAGTCAATAACATCCTCAAAATCTGATTTATATTCCTTTATATAAGAGACAAGAAAAATATTATGCAATCGGGCAAGAGATGGTGCCAGATCAATTCTTTAAGAACCGATTCAATAACTTTCAAGACTTCAAAGGGTCCAACATAACAAGGTGCAAGCTTGGATGTCCTTCCAAACTTAATAGATCTCTTGTGGGGTTTAACCCTAGGAAAGACTTTCTTCCCAACCTCAAACTGTCTAGGGGTGTGTTTTTCATTAGCATAACTTTTTTGTCTGTCATTGGCTTCTACTATTATTTCTTGTCTTTGTTGTATCAGCATCTTTCTTGTCTTTTCTCATTGTTGGTTTCTGTTTTGGATGTGACTTGGTCTATCAGAGATTTTGAAGCTCGATCGCTATCATGATTTGATTTTCAAGTTAGCATTTAAATATTTTTATTTGTTGTTGGAAATTTATTTGATTTATAATCATTGAATGATTTGATTGTTTCCTTATGTGATCATGATGATTATATTCTGCTTCCAATCTGAAATGGCATGGGGTTGAATTAAAGCTATTGAATGTTTGTTCTCAGCTTTAACCCTCTAACATTCAAGACACCACACCACAAACCTAGTGATATCATTTTTCATTCCTTTCCCAAAGTACAAGGGTTTAAGATCAACTAACATTTTAGTAACACTGGGATGCCCTAAATGAGGTATGGAATGAGATTCCTTAAGCACAATTCTTCTTAGATCAGAAAGATTTGGAATGTACATTCTCCCTCTATATCTTAATAGTTCATCTTACTCAATCTGAAAGGCTTGATATCTAAAGTCCTAAGGATCCTTTTGTAATGTTTCTCTAACCTGGTTGTAGCATTTTTCCCTTCTATATTTTGAAGGATTGTGGTTTTGAAATCGATACCAACTATTATCATTATTGAGATATGTCTTAGGGTAAAAGCACAATCAAGCGTCACCTTTTACGCTAACTTATCAACACAACTGAATTTTAGTATTTATAACTAAAAATTAATTTTGGTCAAACATATGGTCTATCTAGATTCATTCTAGGTAAGTTAGATAAGTGCTTTAACTTTTCCAATTGGAAATATCTATTAAATGCATGTTTTATATCACTTTGGGTCCAATTACCATAAAAATAAAATTATTTAAAAAAAGTGGCGTTTCAATAACTCAATCTTTTTAATGATATTTTTTCAAAATTAAAAAAAAAACCCATTTGTAGAGATCAGAGTCAAGAATATCCTCATATAGATTTTATAGTGTTTTAATTAGACATAGTTTATTGTAATTAACAAATATTGCAAGTAGGTATTTTAACAATCAAGGAGATGTTGATTCAGAGAAAGAAAAAAATAGTAAATCATATTAAATAAATTTGAAAAATATATGGTGTACTAGACGAGAGAGTCCTATTCAAGAATATATATTTCTTTTTTTGATTGGGATAGATTTGTTATGAAAAATATGTTGTGAGATGAAAACTATTGATTTCAGTGAGTTGGAATTTGAATTTTTATAAAAGAGAAAATATAGGTCACAAACTAATTTTTATTTCTTCATGCACTAGCTATATATGTCATCTATGACATATTTTGAAATTAGGGGAAGAAATTTTTATTTACATATAATTTTTTGGTGGGAACTAGACCCCTAATTTTCAGCATTTTTTGGCAACTGAAAATCATCTTTAAAAATTAAAAAAACACATCAATTCTTATTCAAAAAAATTATTAAAATTATTAATCATAAACTTCATCCATTTGATCACATTTAATAGGTTTACATCATCTTCAAATTCCAAACATAAATGTCATTTTTATACTATTGAAGTTGAACAACTTTGATTTTGTTAGCCTTTTCCTTTGTAAAAGGGTGATAGCTTGTTGTGCTTATTTCTCTTATGCATCTTAAAGTATTGAAGACTCTATTTTCATTTCCTTTAATATAAATCATCTTGAAATCATAGTATGAAATCAACTCCAACCACCTTATTTGACAAGCATTCAAGTTTGGCCGAGTGAAAATATATTTTAGGCCTTGATGATCTGACCAAATTTCAAAAGGTTTTCCTAGAAGATAATCCCTCAATACTTGAAGGGCATGAAAAATAGCTACTAACTCTAGATCATGAGGGGCATAGTTTCGCTCGTAGAACTTTAGATTCCTTAACCCATAAGTGATCACTTGTCTGTCATGCATCAGAACCCCTCCTAAACCTTCCTTGGGGGCTTCAATAACTACAACAAATTATCTAGTTGGATTAGGGAGCTTGAGTATGGGTGTCGTGGTTAATTTATTTTCTTTAAATAATTGAAGGCCTTCTTACAGTTATTGGTCCATTAAGATCTTTTACCTTTTCTCTGAAGAGGGGATAATTGGGAAGGCAATATAGGAGAAGTGCAACACAAACTTTCACTAATATCTTACTAACCCCATAAGACTTCTTAATTCCTGAACATTTCAATGAACATACCAATCTATTATAGCTTTAATCTTGCTCCAATCTACTAAAATACCCTCTATGAAGATGATGTGTCCCAAATAATGTACCTCCCTCTAGAATAATGCTCATTTGGAAATCTTCCCATATAATTTATGTTCCCTTAACCATTGAATGATGATTTTCAAATGTCGGTGGTGTTCCTCTTCATTTTTGGAATAAATTAAGATGTCATCGATAAATACTAGAACAAATTTATTCATGCAATCTTGAAATATATTGTTCATATGTAATGTCCCCTTTATGGGATTGCCCTAATTTTTTCCCTAGAATCAAACACTTCATTAAAATAAAAATTGTTAGACGGATAGAGATATAACCTTACCAGTAAAAATGTCTTTTTACAAGGTAAATCCTGATTTAGGTCCTACAATCATCAAATAGGGAACAAGTGCATATATACAACTAATTATGCCATTAGTGTCATATAATTTTCCTTAAGTAATAGCTTCTTACAATTATATTCCCTTGCCTGGTGTAATTCTTGCTTTAGAGGCTTGCACCTTGATATATATCATGCACCGTTATAATGATTTTGATTAAGTAATAAACTCCTAATAGTTCTCTTAAATTCTCATTTTAAAAAATTTCACTGCGCTATTGGTATTGGAGGTAGCATTAGTAATTATATAACATAGGTCACTAATATGAGATTTTGTGCCACTGGTTCATTCAATCAAGAAAGACACTTCATAAAGCATTCTAATGTCCAAGGTTTTATTGTAATAGCGTCCAAGTATGATAGATACTCAACACAATATATAAAGGTTGGATTGATCATAGGTCAAGATTTTCTAGTAGTCGCCATTGCCTGAGTGTTGTTCCTCCTCTTTTGTTGTTTTTTTTCCATTTGTATGCATGTGTAGGGCTGGGAGGTGAGCTTTCTTCCAAAGGTCAAAACTCTTGGTGGAGTCAAGGCATGGTGCCTTGATTGGATATTTGATTAGATTATTATCTAATATAGATAGTACATATTAAAATATATATTATGATAGTATTAATGTGTTTCAAATTTGTATTTAATATATTTAATAAGTATACTATATATTATATATTGATTATATAATATATATTGGATAATATATATATATTTATTATATTATAATAATATTATTTGATATATTATTTAATGTATGATTTATTTACTATTTATTTATTTAGTTATTATTATATTATTATTTTAATAATATATTATATTAATGATATATTATAATATATATATATATATATATTTATTTATTTATTTAGATAATAGGTCATAGCCAATTTTTATTAATTTAAAAAAAAGTTACAAACCTAGTTCGAAATAGGCACCGGTAGGAAAGAACCCAATGAAGAAAACCTCTGGTCTTGCCTAAATCATAAAATAAATCCAGAGTTACAATATTTTATAGGCAACCCGTCAGATAGTTACAAATTTCAAATGGGATAGTTACTCATTTCTGCATATTACATTCAGGAGAAATATGTTACACATTCACTTCTTTAATTCCTTCATTCCTTCAATGAGATCTATAATAAACCTCGTGGAGTCTTGTATTTTCTTATCAACATACCATATACCTACACATTACTCAAAGACAACCTCTGAAATTCTTGCCACCCTTGTTAGTGACATATGTTTCAAAATGCCATGTAAAATTTTTGCTAAAGACATGATATATCCATAAGTGAGTTTAAAATTATATGTGTATATATATCAACCTTGTGGGCTTGTATATAGATTTGTATATACTATTGAAGCCTACAATTTGGAACCAATTTTTTTTTAATTTTACCTTCTCATGACAACCCACTTCACCAAATCTTTAGTTCTACATTTGTATACACCTGAAATAATGATTAATGGTGAAGCAAGGATATTTTGATAAAATGGGGTATTACATTATAAATTGTGCTAACCTTCAAGTCCCATCATCTCAAGTTAAAAAAGGTAGAAAAATGAAAATTTGGGGGTAGTGGGTTTAGTTCCTATCCCAAAGGTGATGCCCAATGTGAATTATGGGTCCACTCTCAAATTCTGAAGTAGTACCTTCCACCATAAAAATTTTGGCAATTATTTTGAAGATAGAAAGGTGAGGTAGTAGGTTTGTGAAATTATCACTAGTTCTAAATTAAGTTTTGGATCCCGATAAGGTTCCCTAAACCCCTTCAAAACCCGTCATGTTAGGAGGAACATGGTAAACTCAAGGTTTACATGAACAAGGCAATATTAAAAGATAAAGAATGTCATGTTTGAGAAAAGAGAATCATATCCCATCGAAATTCTAGGTGAGAGTCGGAAGCATAGCCTAACTCCTACAAGGTACCTGAAACACAACCCAAACCCAACAGTCATTAGGGAAATGGAAAAGTCAACAATTTTAAAGGGTTGGTTCTAGCTTAAGCTTTGAAACCTGACTCTTTGGAAAGTGAATAGTGGTGATAGGCATAGTCCAAGGTCATGTATTAGATCCTGAAAGGAGTTCTAGAACTCCACCATCTCTCCAATAGGCCATTAATACTCATTATTGGGTGGAATACATAGTTCCAAAAATATGTGTACTTCTCAACATGCTTGACATCAAAGATCTCCCAATTGATCTAGTATGATTCAGTCCATGCTTCTCATTCGAACCCAATGAATATTGTCAAGAATCAGTTCAATACAGGAGTATTCCATTGTTAATTGTGATAACTTCAGTTCAGTAAGGTAGAGAAAAGAAATGTTAGGAGTAGTGGTTTGAGTTCCAATCCCAAAGGCGAGGCTCGATGTGCATTCTGGAATCACTCTCAGATTCCAAAGAAGTTCCTTCCACCATATAAAATTCTAACAATCATTAAAAAGATAGAAAAGGTGACGTAGTTGGTTTGTAAGATTGTTAGTGATTGTAAATTAAGTTTTTAATCTTAATAAGGTTCTCAAAACCCCTTCAGAACCCGATGTGTTGGGTGGAACATGGTAAAGTCAAAGGTTTTTTGAAATAAGGCAATATTAAAATATTTAGAATGACATGTTTGTAAAAATCCAATCATATCCCATCAAAAGTCATGGTGAGAACTGACAACATAGTTGAATTCCTTTTGGTTTTATAGAACACAACCAAAGTAGAAAGAAAATTTAGGAGTAGTGGGTTGATTTCCCATCCCAAAGGCAGGGCATGATGTGTGTTTTTGAATCCCTCTTAGATTCTGAAGCAATTCCTTCAACCATATAAAAATTTGACAGTCATTCTAGAGATTAAAAAAAAGGTGAGGTAGTTGGTTTTGCAAATAGCACCTGGTTGTAAATTGAGTTTTAGATCTTGATGAGGTACTCGGAACCCCTTTAGAACCCAACATTTAGGTTGGAACATGGTAGATTCAAAGGTTTCAAGAAACAATGCACCATTAAAAGATTTAGAATGTCACGTTTGTAAAAATAAAATCATATCCCATCAGAAATCATGGTGAGAGATGACAACATAGCTGATTTCCTATAGGGTTCATAGAACACAACCCAAGACCAACACTCTTTTGGGAAGTGAAAAAGTCAACAATTTTAAAGAATCAATTTTAGTGCGAGCTTTGAAACCTAACACCTTGGAAACTAAGATTACGATGTTTGGCATAAGTTCAAGGTCACTTGTTGGGTGCTAAAAGGAGTTCCAGAACTCCACCATATTTTTCGATAGGCCAGTGATACTCATTATTGGATAGAATACATAGTTCCAAAAATAAGTGTATTTCCCAACATGCTTATAAGCCACCATCCTGAAGGGTTTATGAGCCTGTGAATTTAATCATATATTTTATCTAGGAATATTAATCACTCCACTATAGCATATGTTCTCATAGTTAGTAAAATTATACCACCCCCACTGCTTTCGATGATTAAGCAAGTTTTAATACACCTAACCGTTGTTATATTTCGGTAAGTGTATTTAGTAAATTTACTAATTTACATTTAGTTTCTCCTTTGGATCAAGGATCTAATGTATCCCTATGTTTAACATAGAGGGATCTATAATGATTTAGGGAAATGATTAATTATTTTAAGGATTCCTCTACTTTCTTCTTTCACATTTCACCTCGAAATGTTGATTTGTCTATTAATCCACTATAAGGCTTCTTCGTCTGCCCCTAAATTTGCTAACTCATCTTCCATATTATTCCCCTTCTTGTAGATATGATTAAAGATACATTTCTTATATTTTTTAGTTAATATTAGGGCTTTTGATAGGATTTCATTTAGTTTCTAGCTAGGCATTTATCCTTTTCTAAGAGCATTAATCACTATAGAAGAATCATCTTCTACTTCATTTCAATTCTCAATTCCTTACACATAAGTAGTCCCTCAGTCAAGGGAGTGAGTTCTGCAACATTGTTGGACTTCCACACTAAGGGCCCGTTTGGTACATGGAATATGAGCTCTAATTTCAGAATAACATTTTTGGATTAGTGAATTCCCTGTTTGTGTCCATCCAAACAAATAGGAATTGGAATTTTGAAATTCCAATTTTGCCCACAAAATGAGCATTTCATCTTCCATTTGAAAAGGTGGAATTAGAAATCTAGGCTCTAATTCCACTTTCAAATGCCCATTTTATGTTCCGTCGGGTCTTCTTTTTGCCATTTATAATATTTTGACGTCTGAAATTTTATTTTCCACCGAAAATTTTGTTTCATTTTCGTTCTGCTATCATTTTTGTTCTACATGGAAACTAAGATTGCACAACAATGCTTTAGAATAAATATTCTGAAAACCAAGGCTTCAGAATAAATATTTCCATAACTAAGGTTTGTAGCTTTGTAAAGCAAGAAAGGAAATGAAATTCTATAATAAAGAGATCTGATATTTTATTTTCTCTGACACAACAAGATCTTTATGGTTACTCAATGGCTGCAAGAAACTCGGTATCTGATTCTTTCTGAGTATTTTGAATGATAACAGGAGCAATTGATCTGGATCCTTATAGAGATCACGATGAGGATAAGCGCGTGAAATTATGCGATGAGGATAAGCTACCAAAATTGAATAAGTACAAGAAAGTACAGGCCGTATGGAAATTTCCATCTATCACGGGAATTAAAATTCCTTATGCATCTTCTTAGTCATCTTCTGAGTGAACCAAACAGGTCATCCCATATTCCGAAAATCATTTTCAGGATTTGTATCTTCCAGAATTGTAGCATCTTCCAGAATTGACTATATGTGACATTTGGTATTCCATGCACCAAACGGGCCCTAAGGGTTTATATTCGCATGCTATCTCTACACCTTTTGAGCTATGGATACACCACCCAGCTCTTACTTGCTCTAGGTTGCCTCTCGAGGCTCCATCAAAGTTTTACTTAAACCATATTTTTTGTGGGGGAGGCCATCTACATTATGCTCTTCTAAGATTATTTTATTCTTCCCTAGCTCCTATATAGGGAGGTATTTCTAAACCAATCAGTCTTCCCCTCACCTTCTCATCCCAATAAGTCATCTTAGCATCCTTTTTAGGAATGTTCATTATTCTACTATTCAGGGTCTCGATGATAACTATCTCTATTTTATTGGTTAGTTTCTCTATACTTATCTTTTTTTCCTTAAATATATGTATGTTTCTCTACTTCCATAGTTCCCAAATAACTATAGAAGGAGAAATTACCCATATTTTACTATAAATACTCTATTTGTTAAGGTTAGGCCAACATTTAAATAGATCCAAAATAGAATTTGGGAGGGTTGTTACCCAATTTAGTTTATTATAAATCCATTGCTAGTACTTATTGGCATACTTACATGTTAATGGGATACATTTTGTTGTCTCCTCATCTTGTTCAAATAGGGGACATCTACTTGGGCCTTCATACCTCATTTTTAAAAAATATATCAGTAGTTAAGATCTTGTTTTGCAAAGTAATCCATGAAAACACCCCTGCCTTAGGAATGCAATATGTATCCCAACATAGGTTGATAGAGATATCACTTTATGGTCTAAGATGTTTATTCATAATGAAGTTATAACCATCTTTTTTGTTATATTTTCTCATTTTGGAACCATCCCATACCAATTTGTCTTCCCCTGACAAAAGGTAGTATTTTTGCTACTTAGGATTTTGTTTAGTTCTTTTTTCTCCTATTTCGGAATAGAATTGATGTCTATGAGTTTCCATCTCCACCCATTTATTAAGTCACCTTCAATGTAATTTCTCACATGAATTTCCCATTGGGTTTCCATCCTTCTCTAGGAGTACTGAAAGTTTTATGTTTTTTCCAATCTCAAAAAACGATCCCATGAATCCTCCTAGAACCTAGCTTGTTCACCATTTCCTAGATCCCAAGTCATTTTCTCTGATATGATTTCCTTGCAAGCCAATATAATGTTCTGAATTCGAGAACTTCATGGTGGGGATGTGTAGATGCAGTGAACCTAACCTGTTAGGAGCACGTGTAGATGAGAAAAAGTTAGTCCTAATCTAGCATGCAATCATACAACAATAAATTCACACACACCACCTCCGATTGAGCCAAAATGGGAGCACCCAAGATCCATTTGATTTGCTCATTTTTGGATTGATGTGATCTCCAAACACAATGAGATGGTCCCCAACACAATGATAAGACTAAATGAAATCTAAGAGGAGATCCCAAAATGATACAAGACTAGTATGAAGAACTAGCTTGCAACAATGGATTCCAAATGATGAAGATTGAAGATGATTAAGAGCTATTATGAGATGCAAGATTTGGATCAAATAAGCTATTATGAGATGCAACTAAGATTCATTTACCCATTTACATTAAGAAATTTTATGTGATTTAGATTCAAAGCAAGAACAAGAAATGAGAGCTAAAATGCTAAAATTCTTATGCCAAAACTAAACTAGCATGATAACAATGCAGAGAGAGAGAGAGAGAGAGACCCTTTTCTCATGGAAGGGGATCTGTTTATAGATTTGGAGGGAGAGAGAGGGCTTGGATGAGGTGGAACCTATGTGGCATCCACATAAGAGCCACATAGGCTTAGGAGGTATGGCTATTTTGAAAGGTCAAGTTGAGACAAGATGGGAATTTAAGGTTGAGTGGCTCAAGGTTTCTCACACATGTGTGAGAAACTTTGGGGAAGAGTGTGGGGGACAAAGGTGTAAGATAATTTAAGGAAGTTGGGTGGCTTCCTTGGGAAGAGTTTCTCACTCATGTGTTGGAAACTCATTAGCTCTAATGAGGTTAGGAATCACTTCCTAAGTGAGGTTAAGGGAGTGATTAGGTGGGAGAGTAGGTTAGTAAGTGAGGTGATGGGTGTAGGCTATGATTTAGGTAGGGTTTTAGATTAATTTGAATTGGATTTATATTAATCCAAGTTTAGAAGAATATTAGGAAATGGAGATTTAAATAAATATGGATTTATTCAAAAAATGGATTTATGAGGGACGTGTATTAAAATAGTTTTAATATATTAGAGAAAGCGGTATTCAAATTAAATTCAAATAATTTAGGTAATGAACCCAACTTAATTAAATATTTATAATTAAATGGGTAGAGGAATATAATAACAATGATTAATTAATTAAAATTAATATGAATGAATTATATGTGTCTACATTTTGCCCCTCTTTGATGCAACTTTGCAAGTGGCATTGTGTCAAAGAAAAGAAAATAAGATGCCCCAGATGAAGTTAGGTGTCATGGTGAAGCAACGACCGTAAGAGGTTGTGCCCCTCGAGAAAATAACGCAAAGAGGAAACTTTGTGGAATTTTCTCAAAAAAGACATAAGGAGAGGAGGGGATAAATAGAAGTTGTACCAAGAGCAAAGATGCATAATGTAATATGAATCTAAATGCATCTAATGGGACTTGGGGATTTCATTGTGTTAATGTGGAGAGCACAACCGGGTTTGATATAGAAACATTAGAGACCTACCAGGATTACTAGGAACTCAAGGCCTTGTCACTAGAATTGCAGAGGACTAACACAACAAGTAGAGAATGTCAAGACTTTGCCTCTAGTTCCACCATTCACAACATACCATGATATAAAGGATCATGGTGACCATGAAGAGGTAAAACAAGGAAGCTCAAAAGATAAGCAAAGATCCAAAAGCACCAACGAAATAACAAGTATCTAACGAACCTTTTGTCATAAGGGGATTGTTGATGGGGGTTGGTTTGATTGGTCTGATATGAGGAAGGATACATCCTGTAAAGAGTGGTGATGGATTGCTAAACTAGGATTCCTATGACAAGAGATAAGCAAGACACTCGAACCTCAAAGAGACCCAGGGATGATTGCTGAAGCATTAGCTAGATAGAGACAAAGGTCATGATGACACAAGGATTGACTGACACTAAGGGTGAGACCTAAACACGCATATGTACAAATGAACTTAGGTGGAGACATGACTAATGCTATGTAAAAGACATAAGTTACAAGATGTACAATGGATTAGGTATGAAGATGATGATGCAAATATGTGTGTTATGGTGCCCCAGTTGAGATGGAAATCCAAGATGAACTGATGGTGGATAGGGTGATGATGGATGATGTATCCTAAAATGACACAAGGATTAGGAAGGATGCATCCCAATAATGATGATTGGATTGAGATCAAGGCTTACAACAATGCTAGGAACAAGACTAAGGATGTGATTGGATGGGGTGATTGATATTTGATTTGGGATAGCTAGAGGAGATGGATAGGATTTTCATATGATGGCATATTGCTAAGAGAATTGGGATGTGAATGGATGGAATTGGATTGCATGGGGGATAGCCTAGAGCTAGATACCAATGATAAGGGACGTACTAGGTCATGGAAAGATGGAGAAAATGCTTAGGGATGTGGCTAGAGGAAATACTCAGGTATGTGGCTTAGAGATGTGGATGGAGGAAATTCTGAGGAATGTGGAGATGGAAGCATGAGCAGACAAGGATTGATCGATGGAAGGATTTGGATGGGGGAATGGAGGAAGATATGGATTTGGGAGATGAAAGGATTGGGGATAAAGATGGAAATGAAGTAAGGATAGGGAGATGGTGTGGTGGATCTGATAGGGTTTCCATGGAATATGTCACCAAGGAATAAGATGCCTCCGCTTAGGATAGTTCATACATGAGGCTACATTAGGAGGAGTGTGATAGGATTGGAAGACAAGAAAACAAGAGGATGAGGGAGGTGGATGGAAGTTAGGATGATGAGTGTATGGGGGAGGTGGATGGTAGATAAGATGATAGGAAGGATGGATGGATAGAGGATACGTGGCTGAAAATTATGGTGGGGAAATAGATGCGAAAAGGTGCCCAAAAGCACGTATACAGAGTGGCCTTTATTTTGTTACCAAGATCCCAAGGAGGATGGCAGAGGTAAGAGACAAATGGGATGGAGGAGATGTTGGATATGATGTGCTAGAAAAAATTACCCCCAATTATGGAGGGGAAATAGATAGAGGGATTGCACATGATGCTTGTTTGCTAGGTTTTCATCATGTTATTTGTCCAAAGCACTTGTTTTCCAAGTTTTCACCATTGGACGAATGTTTTTATTTTCTCTTTTCTCATCATTTTTTTATCTTTTTTATTTTTTTTACTTTTTTGACTGGATGTTGGTACAACCTTATTAGGAGGATGGATTATGAAATGGCATGAATGAGATGGTTATGATGGTGGATATGTGTGGGGTGAGGGATGTGGTGGTAGAAAGTGTTCAGATGGAATGCTGGAAAGTGAGCACCATAGGGGGATGTTGTCAAGATCAACATTGGCACATGTTGTGAGATGGGTGGATGGAGTGGATGAGAAGTGAATGATACATGTGGATATAATGGAGGAGTTATGATAGGTATTTTTTGTACATAAGGACCCAAAATAGATCTAGGAGGTGGAGAAGGGGAATGATTAGTTGGAAGAATAGAAACTTTGGATGCCATTGTGGATGTTTCTTTTAGATGTCATGTGTCATTTTTCTTTAGGATCCATATAGTTTTTGTTCTTTCTTTGGCCGGCCTTTGCGGCATTTGGGATGTAGTGGATTTCTTGATTGGATTTTTCCTTGGTTGAGGATGTCTTTTGGAGTGGACATGGAAATCTTTGGGTCTTTGTGGATAATTATCTTTATGCATTTTTTATATGGCATCCAAATTATTGCAGGGAGCATTGGAAGGAATATGAGGAGGTATGCAGGATGGAGGAGATATGGGTGGAGAGATGGAGAGAGATTGCTAGATAGGAGAAGTGGGAATGTGCCTTTGTTGATCCTAATTAGGAATGTATGGGATGATATTTTTATGATGGATGATAGGGATATGGGATTGGTGAATGGAGGAATGACTAGGATAAAATGGGGGATAGGATTTTGGGACATAAGGGCCCAAAATGGATTTGGTATGTGGAGGATATGTGATGATAGATTTTTGGATATAAGGACCCAAAATGGATTTAGAGGATGAGTGTGAGGCCTCACCCCAAGCCCGTCATAGTCTTTTAGTTTCTGCATTTGAGATAGACCTATTTGATACTACATTTTGATGCTTTATGATTTTCTGACACTTTATATTATGGATTTTATCACCATAGAGGTTAGATGCACATTATGTTATGTTTAATTTGATGATTACTATGATATCATTAAGGATTATACTTGTGTGATTAATTTGGTTTTATGAATGTTATGATGTCATGATGATATTTAATTTTGCAAAAGAATCATATATGCAATGATTATGTTACGAGCTTAATTAAGTGATGAATTGTATATTACATGATGAGTTGTATGTATGTCATAGATGAATTATTATGCCATGTGAATTATGACTTAATTAAGGATATTGCAGATGAATTATTTTGATCATGAATGTTATGAATTTACATGTATATTTCCTTGGACTACTGATGTTGAATTTTAGTGTGCAGGGAATTAGACCATGGTAAATTCGGGGAACCAAAGCATAGACATATGTTAACTCAATTAGCCAAGCTTGTGTCTAATAAGAGACAAAACCTCATTGTAAATTATTTTATTTTTGAACGTTATGTGCATGTGTGTATCTAATTAATATGTTTAAAGTGTTAATGTTAATTATTTTTTAGAATGCCCAACTGGATATGCCACATGGCTTGTGATGTGTCATTCTTGTTGTGTCACTTGACACTTGTATGTGTACTTGTGGCCATGACATGTCCACTTGAGGATTGGATGCCCATCAACCTAGGATAGTACCATGAGGACCCCCATATGAAATCTCTTTGTTAGGTAGCTTGAGGTAGTGTCAACTCAAGGATTTCGAATTTGAACTTAACATGAAGTTTTGGAGGGTTAAAAGGGTGCCTAGGGGCATGCTTAGGCCATTTCTAGTTAGCCCACTTGGTATACCTATGGGTAAGGGTAATTTTTCACCATAGGACAACCTTTAGTTGACCAAATGACCCATCCAAAATTTGGTTTTCCAAGATGGCCGAAAATCAACTTTTGGGACCAAGTTTTGGAAAGAACACCACCCATTAGAAAGGTAGTCCTTATCCCACCTTTTTAGCTTACCTTTGTAAGAGACCATTTTTAGAAACCTTGTAAGGAGCTTAGGGAAGACCACCTAATGGGAAGGAAACCTTATCCCTAGGGGTTTGTGGGGAGATGTGTGGAGGCCTTTTTAGAGGGGACTCTTCTTTTGGAAGAGTTTGAACACCCACTCTCTAACTTAGAGACATTGCTAATTTTGAAGGAGACTTAGGAAAAGAGGAGGCTCTTCATCAATTATCTTCCATAAGCTTGGATCTAGGTTGGTGGCTCTCTTTATTCTCTTGTTGATGAATGCTTGATGAAAGTGATCTTATGAAAATTGTAGTATTCTTATGCTTGTAAGAAATATTGTTTTTGTTATGTTTTCATCTCCAATGTTGTATGGTTTTTTTTTTTCCTTTGTGTTGTGTTGCAATTTTTCCTCTTTGTTATGTAAGGGAGTCTCAAGGCCCACTCACCCTTGGGAGGGAAGAGTAGCCTTAGGGTGAAGGTTTTGGGATAGCTCATGGGTGTAGAGTCTCTCCTCAAGGAGGAGAGGGAGAAATCATGGAGTATGGGCTCCTTGATGCCATTTCCATGGGGTCATAAGGGTATTTTTATTTGGCTGGAATGTCTTGGGGGTCATAAGGAATGTGGTTGATTTTGTGTATGGAAATGGATACTATGTGTTATTTCATGCCTTGTGAAAGCTTGTATTGTATTTTATGGATTTGGGCTATCTCCCCATTTGAGTATTTGGTCCACCTTCACCCCAAAAATGGGTCTTGAGTGACCCTTGTGAAATCCTTGGAAGCGAGTTTATGTGTTGTTGTTTCCTTTCATTTTGTGGTTGTTGTTTTGGGTTGTGTGTGTATGTAACCCTATCTATGAGTTGGTTCCCCTAGCTTTGGGGTGGCTTCTTAGAAGCCTAGGTTGGGAGATGAGCATCCCATGGTATCTCCATATTTTTATTGCAGGATTTGAAGTCATGTTCCTTTGGTAAAATAAAAAAGAAAGCTTGGGAATGGACTCAAAGTTGGAATGGTTCTCTTATAAGATGTGGAGTAATTTTCTTATTGTAAAAGGGATCTTAATGATCCCTTGAGTTCATAGTTAATGAGAAAACTTGTAATTAAATATTTTCATTTAGCACTTTATTATGTTGTTAAGAAGATGCATTTCTTGTTTATGAAAATATGTTTATAGAAGAATTATATTTTGTGAGAAGTTCTCTGTTGTTAGTTTGAATGAAATCTATTTTCAAATGTAGTAGGAAACAAAAAAAAAAAGGAGATTCACTTTTATTTCATTTAAAGTTGCTATGTGTATAAAAGATTTATTAATGATCCTTGAATGTATAAAATCTAGTGCAGCATTAATGTTTATATAAATGTTAAATTTTGTCATTTTGAACATTGCTGTTGGAAATAATTGTAGTTACATTGAAACAGTTCTGCATTTAAGTTAATTGCCCTTTTTAAAATGATTTATTTTCCCTTGTATAGTTTTCAGTCCATTAGATTAAAACTTAGCATTTGGGCTATATATATATAAGGGTATTAAATTTATCCATCTATTTATAAAAAAGAAAATTTTGAGTACATTTGATGGAAATTACATATCTGTGATTTTATAGAAATTTGTATACCTACTCTATTTCCAGAAATAGTTTATTCTGTTTTTAAAAAAAATAGATTTATGCATATCAATCTTTGACAAAAAAAAATACATATAAAAGCATTCGAACATTATGTTTTATTTAATTAACAAAAAAAAGGGAAAATGGAAAATATGTATCCCTTACATTTTTTTTTAACCTACATGTATATAAAAAGAAGAGTATTAGTTCTAAGATTTTTATATGTTAAAAAAAATAAACATTAAAATTTACTACCCTTGAAAGTTGTTGTATATTCAAAAAATATATATAATCTAAACTAACTATATTTCCTTTTAATAAAAATAGAAAAGCTATTTGTTTTATTTTTATTTTGTTTAAAAACAAATATATACACAATTGTAGGGGGATTGTGAAAGCCGTATTTTAAAAAGAGATTTAATAAAAAAAAAAATTTAAAAATTATTTAAAAAAAAATTGGGCCTCACTGACCTAACCCTACCTCTCGACATGGGCAATAGGAGGTGATTACGTCAGTGAGAGATGACTGCTGCCGAGGGTCTGGGTGTCGTGGGAAATGCTGGGGTAGGGTTTGAGCTCGTCCCCTCATATTATTATATGCTTTTTCTTTAAAAAGAAAAATAGGGGCAAAGTCCCTTCAATTAAGACAACAAAAAAAACAAGATCGATTAAGTATTAACTTCAACATTCACTGCATAGAAACAAGTTCAGACTAGCGAGCTTGAAGAAGATAATCTCTTGTTGGTAGCCTGTAAGTGTGCACTCTTTTTAAATGTGTGTGTGTGTGTGTGTGTGTGTGTATATATATATATATATATAATCATATATACAAAGGTGTATAGATATGGGTATATATACATATCTAAAAGATATATGCTCCCAAAATCTTCTTCCTTGATAGCTCACCTTAAACCCTGCAAGAAACTTCCGTGGGAAAAGAAATGAAAACAAAAAAAAACATGCCTCCACCATTAGGGTTTGGGGAGGGAAAGTTTGAGAGGTGAAAATGATGGTTTAGGGCACTTTTTGAGACTTTTCTCTTTCCCTCTAACCCTAATTTTGAGATTAGGGTTTGGACAAGGAAAGTCAACCCTTATTTACAAACTTTCTTTTCCCATGCTTTTCCTTTATTTTATTTTACTTTTTATTTTTTTTAGGCAAAAGTGGGCAAGCCACTATAATATTTTATATATAAAAAATTGATTCAAAAATAGCTCAATTGGGAAAGAATCGAGAAGAAAACCTAGAATCCTCGCTTTAATACATAGTCAAAATGTCAAATAATTACAATTTCGATTGAGGATGACTGTGCATCATGAATACATTATGGAGTATAAGCTACCTCCCATGACTACACATCTGAATTACAAAATCACTTGTGAAAATGGATTATCACTAGATAATCAAATTATCAAAACATTAAAAAACCTAAAAAATTCAACTCCACTACTCACTCCTCCATGACATCACAATCTTGAGAGCCACTGCATGACTTAGGATCAACTTCAATCCTAGCTTCGAGTGGCCCAAGTTCTGAGACACCCTAATCACTTGAAACCCAACAATGTTCTGAAACCATACCCCAATCATGATCACACTGAGAAGACACCGCCAAGCCCCAACCAACACACTCATCCACTAGTTTTTTGGGTGACCAACCCGACCCAGCTTGTTCAGTATCATGAGGAGACTGCAATTGGGAAGGAGCCAGAGATAGCCAAGCATTCCACTCAGCCCCCCTTGCAATCGATCGAGTTGATGGCGCCTAATGCGGTCCTAGAATTTGAGGTGAATTTGAAAATCTTAGCAGGTCCAATAACACATATCCAACTTTCCTCGGTCTGTCCTCCAACTGAAAATTGAGAGCATGAGAAGTGACCTGTAACACAGCTTTCATGTGGGAGGGGCTATGTTTTTCTATTGCCTTTTTTAGGGCTTCGTATGTGACCAGGGCTTCATGCTTTTGAAGTAGTTGTGAGTGAGAGAACAAACCCCCACCAATGTCAGCCCTCTCCAAAGATCATAATTCTGCATAGCCACAATTAGTTTATTATCCGCAATAAACTGCGGCCATATTACCTTGGAAGCCAGCGACTGAAGGAGCTAAGGAGATTGTATTATGTCCATAGAGTTGGAGAGGAAAATGGAAACCATATTTGAAGGATACAGGAAATGCATTGCGGAAGAGACCAGGAATTCTTCACCAATTACTTGCCTGATAGCCCGCCAAATTGAGGGTGAATGTATGATAAACATCATATCCAGGGCTGAGTCATCCACTTGAACCAATAACACAATTTCGTCAAGACTTGGTGGGATCCAGATGCGATAGTTCTTCGGCAGAATCACCCGATCTTGTTTGTGACAAGATTCACACAAGGTAGAGACATCTATTGTCTTCGACATTTTCACAACCTGAATGCAAGATGGAAGTTGTATCCTAATATATAGCCTGAAGATGTACTCTTATTAATTGATAATTATGAGTAGATATGGAAAATCCCCATCTGTATATGCCCATAATGAAGTGATAATAAACATTTTCTTTCACACCTGGGAAGCCATGTGAATAGTGTATGGCAAATGTCTTGCCATTTGCCTACAGAATGAACTTCCAATCCCACACATTAGTGATGAAATATTTCACACATGGTAATGAAGATGGCCAAAAAGAAGAACCCTGTTTCTTTAAATTCATATGGCATATGCTGTCATTTCCTTATCATGCTCAATTTAATGATTTGAATGACGATAGACATCCTTATCTACTTCAATTAAGCTTTTAAGCTCTCCATGATTTTCAATCATAGACATTGGGCTTAATGATGAAAAATCTAACCCATCACACCCCAAGTCTGAAACATAATCTGTGACCTGGTTACCTTCCCGCAACATGTGTGAAATACACACATCTTGACATTCATCTAAAAGCCTCCAAACTTGACTTAAAATATATTTTAGTTTCCATGAGTATGATTTTCTATGAATACAAGCATTTGTAATGACTGAAGAATCACCTTCGATATGCAACAGTCGATAATTTCCCTGTTTAGCTAGAATGAGGCCTGCAAGTAGAGCTTGAACTTCCGCCATGTTATTAGTGCCAGCAGGCAAAGGGGATGTTGTAATAGCAACTACTTTGCCTTGAGTGTCCCGAATACACGCCCCCAAACCTGATATTCCTGGGTTTCCTCTGGAAGCCCCATCAAAGTTAAGCTTCATGAATCCCTCAGATGGAGGTCTCCAATGCACATCTGCCTAAGATATTGATGTAGATGTAGTCTTATTACTCTACCAACCATTTGGAATGATTAACTATCTCCATTCCTGAATCACTTTAGAATCCTATGAAGTAACAATATGATTATATTTGCAACTTCTTAGACTCGCATTAGTCACTTCTGATAGAGATCTTTCAATACCCTCCAAGACTTTGTCAATATGAGATGTCTCTTTCCTAAAAATACACTTGTTTCTTTCCCACCAAATGGCCCAAATAACTAATGTCCGGGCACATTTCCAAAGATTTTCAAACAACGAGTTTGAATAAAGAACTGGCCATGCCTGAAAAAGATCCCAAATATTATCTTGAAGTCGTGTACTGTAATTTAACTTATTCAATATGAAGCTCCAGCATTGGTTAGCAAACGAGTAGGTTAAAAGGAGATGATCCACAGTCTCTTCACATGCATTACAAAATAAGCAATTAAATGATGGGGCAATGTGCAATCTGCTCAACCTGTCACTCATCAAAATCCTATGCTTTATTGCAAGCCATGCAAAACAACCTACCTTTGGTAGCACAACATGGTTCCAACAGAATGAGAATGCTCTACATGGTACTTTATCCGTCCCAATTTGCTGCAATATTTTATAGCCTCTTTAACTATATAGTTGTCATCCTTAGCTGGTGCCCAAAGTAACTTATCTACAAAACCTGAAATAAATACTTGTTGAGAGGCCAATATTTTTTTGAGTTGAATTTTGTCCTAATTTGACAATGGTAACTCATCCGGGTTTTTCCAAGTGACTTTTCCTGAAATTATGCAGACATCAGCTACATATTGATTGAGTCATGTGCCCCAATGGTTTTTTGAGATAGCTATGATGTCTTGAGAAATTATCCTTTTTGATAAGGGGGGTTGACCATTCCATGAATCTCTCCAAAAATTTACCATTATTAATTTCCCAAGTAACATATTTTAGAACAATATCTCATGAAGACATCATAAAATCCCATATTACAGAGCCTTTTGGAGGGTCTGAAATAGATAAAACTCTTGAAGGATCATTGTTGTCCAAATATTTATGTTGCATAATCTTGCACCATGTGTACTAAGGTTTACTGTACATTTTCCATACTAATTTGCCACCAAAAGCTTCATTTCTTTTTGTTAAGTCATGAACACCTGCTCCTCCAACTACCGGTGTATGTGCCATGTCTTGAAGGGATATAAGAGGAATTTTTATTACTTCATTCATATTACTTGTCCAAAGGAAACCTCTAATCAGCTTTTGTATTTGATGTAGGATTTTGGGAGGAGCTTTTAGGACTGCAAGATAGTAATTTGGAATTGTTGCTAGTACTAATTTAATGAGTAGAATTCTACCTGCCAAGGATAACCATCTGGCTTTCCAAGCCACAATTCTATTCTAAATACGTTGTAACACTGAAGATCAATAGCTAGATTTATTTGATCCTGTGAAGAATGGAATTCCCAAGTATATGGATGGCAGGAAATCCACTGAAAATCGTAGGATCCGAACTATTTTATCAAATATCACTTTATTAGTGTTAAAGAGATATATTTTAGACTTTTGCACATTGATAGCCTTCCCTAACACATCTTAATAAAGTTGTAAGGAATGCTTAATTTGGCAAGCCTCCTGGACTTGTGACAAACCAAATAGAAATGTTTCATCCAGAAATAGGGAGTGAGTGACAAATATATTTGTGCCAGAAATATATGCACCATGCCACTTACCTAATTCATGTTGATGTTTGATAGTTCTACTAAATGCTTCAGCCATGATGATGAAAAGTACCGGGGATAATGGATCTCCCTGTCTAACTCCTTGTGTTGATGAAAAGAAGCTAGCTGGCTTTCCATTTACTAAGACTGAAAACCAAGCCCCAAAGATACATGCCTTAATCCATTTACACCATCCTCTTGAAAATCCCATTTTATTTAGTACTTGAAACAAGAACTTCCAGTAAACTTTGTCATATGCTTTCATCATATCTAATTTGATCACAAAGTTTGATGTTTGATTAGAGTTTATTGAATGAAGAACCTCATGAGCCACTAGAGCTCCTTCCATAGTTTCTCAGCCCAGGACAAAACCTCATTGCTCCAAAGAAATAATGGATGGGATAAGATGTTGTAATCTTAAGTAGATGGCCTTAGTTATGATCTTATATGTCAGATTACATAAGGAAATTGGTCTAAAGTCAGCAAATGTTTTTGGTTCCTTGATTTTTGGAATTATTGAGATGTTCATAGTATTGAAATATTTGAGCATACTCTTATTCTTTCTTGACTCCTCCACTGCATCTAATAAATCCCAACCAATAGTATCCCAGTAGCTTTGGTAAAACAGAGAAGAAAAGCCATCCGGCCCTGGGGCTTTATCTGGGGGGAAAGAGAAGACCACCTTTTGAATTTCTTGAATGGAGAAAGGGGCCATCAACATAGCATTTTATTGAGGTGACACCATAGTTGGTATGGACTCTAGGATCTCATTGACTTATGAATCCGTGGGTGAAGGAGATGTGTCAGGTGCAAGAAGATTCTTCAAAAAATTTACCCCTTCTTCACAAATCAGATGTTCATTTGTTATGAGGTTCCTTGAGATAGCATCTTCAATTTGAAAAATGATTTTAGTGGCTCTCCTTTGTTTGGTTGATGCATGAAAATATTTTGTGTTTCTATCTCCTTCTTGAAGCCAAAGCTCTCTTGATTTTTGTCTCCAGTAAACTTCCTCTCTACTACACAGCTCTTCCCATTCCTGCTGAAGATTTTTCTATCTTTCATACATGTCTTCATTCATACCATTCTGTATGATACTACTGTAAACTTCTTCTAATTTTTGTTTGACTTCTTTTTGTGTAAAGACATTCTTGAAGACTTGCTGATTCCATTTTCTAATTTGGATTTTAACAAATTTCAGTTTCATAGCAAATTGGTGCATCCTAGTTCCTACAACATATGGTGCACTTTTCCACCATTACTGATTATGATGCAAAAATTGAGGGTGGTGAAGCCACATCCTTTCAAACTTGAAAGAATAATGGAATTGAATATCATCACCTTTGTCAGCTTGTGTGATACTTATTGAAATTGGGAAATGATTAGAGCCTGGCAAGGAGAGAATGTCCAATGTAATATCCATATTCTTAAGTTTCCAATCTTGCGATAAGAGGAACCTATCCAGGTGAATGGAAATATGTGCAAAACCAAACCTCTTATTTGTCTAGGTAAAGGACCCATTTGTTAGATGGATATCCATTAGATTATTGTTATCCACAAAGCAATTGAAATCTTGTATAGTTTTAAGAGGAGGAACAATACCCCCTATTTTCTCCACCTGAGACAAAAGTGCATTTAAGTCTCCCCCAAGGATGACATTCTAAGAATCTTGAATCTGAATGAACTGGGTAATATTGTCCCAGACTCTAGCTTTGTCCTGTGTTGAAGTAGGGCCATAAACATTGACCAAAATAAAAGAGGTATCAAAAGTAGAAATTTTCAACATCTGCCAATTATTCTCTTGATGAATGAGTTGTCCATTAATGGTTTGGGGATTCCATAATACTACAAGTCCTCCGGAGGCTCCCAATCTCGGTGAATGCAATGAGTTCCATTTATGCCATTTGGCAATGGTTTTTTCAAATGTGTCCTGGGAAATCTTGGTCTCTTGAAGCATGACAATATCTGCCTGCATAGAATCAACCGTTTGTTTGATCCTATGTCTTTTGTCAAAGGCATTAATGCCTTTGACATTCCATGAGTTTATCTTCATTATGGACAAGGAGAACATCTTGTTCTCCTTGTCAATCTTCTGGTAACAATAAATCTATCATCCAATGTAGTTTGAATGCCAGCTACTATTTATGTCCTAGTCTTAGAACCCTTTGGTCTGCCTCTAGACTTTGGAATTTTAGGGAGATGAATGATTTGTGATGGATTTTTCACAATTGACAATGTCTGTTGATGATCAAATGCCCACCCAACAATAATGGGCTCAATATCCATGGATGTCTGTGAATTTAGTAAGGCATCTTCCTCCAACTGAATATTGGAAACTTGAGAAAGTAAGCTGTCAGCTGATTTCTGAACTTGTTGATAGACACAATTCTCCAACCCCAAAGAATCCTCATAAGGTATAATTTCAGACATTTCTAACTTGTCATGGTGCAACCAGTGACTGGAATTAATATGTGTGATTTCTGTTTGAGCACCAACAGATGAACCATCTCCCCTATCTATGATCATCTTTGTATAAGAATGCCAAGCAGAATCCTGACTATTCTAGTACTGAAATTTTGTGAACAAATTATCAATCACCAAGGTTCTTTTATCATTAATGATAACACCTCCTTCCCTTGCAATTCCAAAAATGATAGAAGTGGCTATCTCTAAAATAATTTGATCTCCTACTTGGTGGATCTTCCATGCTACAGAAGGAGTATTAAAAGCCAGTTGTCTAGGGAGAGAGATAGGTAGAGTAAAGATTCTATTGAAGAATTTCTCTGTGTCTAGAGGAATTGAGTATGGAAACGAAATTAATTGAGAATTAGGTGGTGGTGGAAAACACAATCTTGCTTCAAAAGAAACTACTGGAGGAATGGCATAATCCAATTGAGAATGTGCACAAACTTTAAGCGTGACATGTGATTAACTTGTAAAATCGGTTGAGCTTCATGTTTATCAATGTGCACAGGGGTTGACTGAATGGCTTGATCATGCAATTTATATTTTTTAGTACACCGCGTTGGATTAGAGAAATGGTCCAAATAGATTACCGTAATATCATTTCCTCATTCTTGGCATTGGGTGTTGAAATGACCAAGTCTATGTTGAAATTTATTAACTGTGACTTCATCTTGAATCTTGATTGATTGATACCAGTCACCCCACTAAGATTTGAGAGATATTGGAGTAGGAAAAGGTTTACGCTTATCAATAAGAAGGAAAACTTTGGCTTCCAAGTGTGGGAAATCGAAGGGAATAAGGTCATTCTTGAGGAAAATACCCAACTTGTTAGCTAAATTTTCAATCATCTTTGAATCTCGATATTCATGTGGTAGAAGAGGAAAAGAGATCCAATGAGGAAAGAACTGAATAAGTGAATTCTAAGGATTGAAATTTGGAATCCAGATCATGGTGTACAGACCTAAACCTTGACAGAACCAACCTTTCTGCTTATGAATAGAATTCATATCCTCTTTAGATTCAAAGATGGCAACAAAGAACTTGGATTCTAGATTGATGAAGAAAATATCATTTAAGCCAGACCAAGAAGCAAATGCCCATTCCTTAATAATAGAAAATGACAAGGAAGATGAAGAAAACTTACCTATGAGAGCAGATTGATGAAGGAGACTAATAAAGTGCTGCAGCAAATGACCTGGTAGAGTAACCTTTAGTTGATTTGGCCCACACTTAGAGGTTTTCAAAGAATCTGCTTGTCCCGAATCTTTCTTTTTCCATACTTGATTGGAATTTTTTCGATTGAAGGGGGCCCTAGATGAATCTAAAGGAAAAGGAACCTCATGCCTAGCATTGGTATCCTTGTTGTGAGTGTTTGGTGGAAGATCATGAATATGTGCCGGAGAGCCAGGAGGGGTACCCTCACAGATATAAAAAATGGGCTGCTTTTGATGAGCCCCGTGAAAAATTCTACCACCTCAACCAAATTTCTTCCTCCTAGTGAAATGATTCCAGCCTCTATTTGCCCCTTCGGGCACCTGAGCCAGATTTTTGAAAAAAGTATTCTCCCACCCAAAAAAATTTTGAATTTGCGGAAGATGCGCATGACAATCAGGGTTTTGTTTGGAGGATTCACCTTTTTCAAAAGTAGATGAACCATGCCAGGGCCTCACTATAATATTTTTCATGTTTCCTTTTGCTAAGGGCTTTGTCATGGATCGGAGATAGTGAAATTATGGATTTAGGAAGAAGGGTTTAGCTAGTTGTACTACTACTTTACCACGAAAGATTGATTTGGAGTCTTTGTGATCTGAAAGACCCTTGTTCAGATTTCTTTCCACAAAAGGGCATATCTGAAAGAGAATGTCACAATGATCAAATCGAGCAGGTTGAACCATAGGTGTGGAAGAGAAGATATGAGCAATATCATTTCACACAAATGGGGGTGCTTTTGAATGATGTACTCCATTTTCATGGCAAAACTACTCAAATTTTTATCTCTACGACTGTAACTGATGCCCTCTGCCATGATATTGCCAGTTATGAACTATTATTCCCCTGTCATGGCAGTACTACTAGAATTTTTCTTCTTGTGATTATAGTTGTTGCCTACTAAATGTTGGTCACCTTTCCTGACATCCAGTCGCTCTTGTGCTCGCTCCTGCAGCCGCATTTGTGCTTACAGCTTCTTTTGCCATTCGGTGGCCAATGTTCCCTTTTGGTTTAGCAACCATTTTCTTGAAAATGTGAATTTTAAAGGCATTAAGTTGGGTATTTGGTTTTTAGCTATCTTTAATCTATTTTAGTTAAGGGTGAGTTTTATGTTAGTAGATAGAAATTATTAATTGGTAAGTTTATATTTTTATTTAACCTAATTAATATCATGAAATTATTTCTTTAATTTTTTAGTAAGATAAATTATTCAACCACTCCAAAGGATATTACAATTATGTAATTAAAATGAATAAATTCCAAACTTGAGAATTTATTAAAGTTATTAAAATGATTAATAATTTGATGCTATTATAGAAGGGATATTAATTTTAATACTATCCTGGGTGAGTGACTTAATAATATCAAATAAGTATTATTATTATTAATTAATAAATCTATAGATGTAATTTTAAATAGAGACCTTAGCCTTGCAAATAATTGAAATTAATGGGACCCTATTCATCATTAAATTGATGATATTTTCTTGTGAGACTTAAATTTAGTAGTTTGAATTAATACATTAATTAAATTAATCCAAGCAAATGTATTCGCCAGGAAGAGAACCTCGTCAATTTATAATTTGAATTTTGAGTATGATGAACCAATTTTAAGAGAATTAACCATAGTTGTTTACCCTGTTAGTGGTAACCCTTGTTTAGATTTCTTGCTTACGTTGGTGTGGTAGTTAGTTTTAAAAATCTGTTGGTAACTTTAACCTAAAAAACAAATTGATAGTGTATTTTTTCTCATAGAAATATGGGCATGACAATGAGGGAGGAATGTGATAGGTTGTTTTGGTTTGTAATGATGGAGGAGGGGGGATGACATTAAATTTTTTGGAGGAACAACGAGGAGATGTGATGGTAAGTTTGGAGGCATGCTTGAATTTGTCTTTAGTTGTACCAACATTTTTGGAGGAAGTGTCTTTGGATGTATGACCAATACCATATGATTGTAAATGTTTTTTTTCCTAGATGGGCTCCAAAGTTCCTTGTTCATGGGTGCCTAAGCCTTTACCTTTATAATTACATTTCTTGAGTAGTTTATCCAAGCAAGGATATTTATTTCTTGAGGAATAAGATAAACATCTAGTATTAGGTGTTATTTCGGAAGATATGAAACTTATTTATTTTGATTCAAGTGGGCCGCCATTGATAAATGTAAGTGGACCAAGGGGATAGAGTGATGGTGGTGGAATAGGTGTTAGAGGATCATGAAGTGGAAGGGATTGTATAATATGATCTTGACGAGGATTGGGGGATGGTAATTATGGATCTTTAGATGAAGGATTGGATGGGAGCAATGGATCATGTAACATAGGAAGTGGGATTGTGGGATCATGAGATGGAGTGGGCAATAAAAATGGATTATATAATAGAGGAATTGAAAGGGTAGGATCTTGATTTAGGTCGATGGATACTTCAACATGCTTTTGGACAAAATCTTGACTTGATTGGATTGGTGTGGATGGTGTGATGGGGGTGTATGAATGGATTCTTCAGATGACGTGGATGGAAGGATTGGAGGTTCTGCAATTGTGACTGAGGGAAGGAGGGTGGACTCATGAGGTTCATTGGATGTTATTGGGAAAATGAAGGAGGAGGAGATGTGGATGGGAATTGGATGGAATCAATAGATGGAAAGGACTCAATGATGTTAGGAGATGGAAGAGGATCAATAGGTGGGGTAGATGGAAGAAGGATATTAGGTGTGGGTAATGGAGGAGGAATAAAGGATGTGGGAGGTGGATGGGCCTCATCATAGTGTCTTCACATGAGGGCGTGAGATGACATGACTCATCAACTTTAGGAGAGGGATTTTTCATTGGCTTTCTTGTTAAAATCCTTGGAGACTTTTGTGATGGAGGTTGAGTTGAAGGATTAGAGTGTGTAGATGGTGGGAAGATAAGATAGTCTACACATGAAGGTGGGGTGGTAGATTGTGAACTTGGTTGAGAGGATGATTGTGTAGAAGAGGAGGTGGAGGATGGCATGACTAGATTGTTAGGAATGAATGCTGAATATATCTTATGGGGGAGTATTAGTAGCCATTATGTAGTAGTTGTTGTTGCATTCATGACTGTGATTGTCATTGATGTCAACATAGTGATCTACTAAATATTAGCAGAGAAGTAGACGGTGTTTGATTAAGAACACTTGGGATATTGAAGATGAAGCTATGCATAATTGAGGACTTATTCTATGATGTGTTATAAGATCATGGTTAAGAGTGCAGATAGTAATTCATTTATTCATGGAAGTTATGAGCAAATCAGTGGAAGCAGTATTCAAGCAGTGTTCCTGAGTAGAGGTTTGTGGAAATCGGATGATATCTCCTAATCAGGATAGAATCTGGTTATGCGTAATTAGAGAGAAGTTGATGACATGGTGATAGTGATGTGGATGATAGTGCAAGATCCAAGGTCACACGAGTGAAGAATTATATTGATTGGAAGCTGACAGTTTTGTGTAATTTTGATGTAATGTGTGGAAACTTTTATTTTGTAATTTGTATGCCAACTCATTTGTAATTACTTGAGTGTGGTATAAAGGAAGGAATGTATTCCTTGTTGTAATGTGTGTGTGTAATGAATGTAAGTTTGTATGAACAAATTGTGAAAGAAAAATTGTTGAAGGAGGATATGCGAAGTACTAAGATCTGGTATTGAGATTTGAAGAAGTAGTTGGTGTGGTTTGGCACAGTCAAAGAAGGAGTATTGAATTGTTGAGATCAGTAATATTTTGGTATTATTATACTAAGTAATACAAAGATCAGTTGGACAGCGAGTTCAGTGATCTTACCCTAAAGCTGTTTGGGCAGTGGGTCCTTCTATCTTCTATAACTCCTAATAGAGTTAGAATCTTTTAACAGGGATTCAAAATCTCCTAACAGGGATTCATATGTACTGAATGTATTTCATAAGACTCCTAACAGATTCCATCCACTCACAAGTAACTTTCATATTAGTGCATCTTTTGTGGGCATCATTCCCACTGGGGTTTACTCTTTGATCAAGAGGTTCCCTAGTCAACATATCTTGTGTCATTGTGTTATTGTGCATGTATATCTTTCTATGGTTGTTGATTACATTGCTTACATTGTTAAAATCTATTAAGGTTGATAAAATTTGTATTTATCTGATAACTGATTCACCCCCCCCCCCCCCTCCTCTCAATTATCTTGGTGGACTTTACTTTCTAACAATTGGTATCAGAGTGGCAGGTCCTTGAAGGAAAATTTTAACAGCTTAAGGATATCCATGGTGAATTTTAGGAAAGAAAGCCCTAAGTTTGATGGAGTAAATTTTGACAGCAGGAAAGAAAAGATGAAGACACACCTACTTTGTTTAGGACCAAGTTATTGGTTAATCACAAAGAATGAGAAGACTATCATTGATGAGGATAATATTGAAGATTGTACTAATGAGGAAAGAGATCTATTCATGTGTAACATACTTGCTAGAGAAGCACTCTTGTCAACCCTTCCAAAAAATGAATACAGTCAGGTAAAATATCTAAAGACATCTCGTGAAATTTGGTTAGCTTTACACTCTACTTTTGAAGGTGATGAACATGCTAAGAAAGTCAGATTACATAACTGGATATGTGCATTTGAAGATATAAGAATGATGGAAGATGAATCTATTAGAAGCTATATTGGTAGAATGTCAGAGATTGTTGCAGGTATAAAATCTTGTGGAGGAACAAAGACAGAGAATGAATTGATATGGAAAATTCTGAGGACATTGACTCTTGCATTCAAGCAAACAATGCAGATGATTGAACAAGTTATACCTTGTACTATGAACTTCACTAGAGAGACTCTTCTTAGAAGATTGGAAGCAGCAGAGATGAACCTAAGGCTATCAGGAGACTTACCTAGAATGGAGATAGCATTCAGTGCTCTTAGTGTTCATCCTACTTTGTCAAGAAGCACAAGTGTGAGTGGAGATTATGCTACCAACAACAAATCTAGAAATGAAGAAGATAGGAAGATTGAAGAAGGTATTGACTTTCTTGTGAAAAGAGAACCAGACGGTAAGAAAAATTTTAAATGTTGGACTTGTGAAGAATATGGTCATTTTGCATCTAAATGTCCTAAGAGAGTTAAGAAGCATAGAAACAAATTTAAGCCTAGAAGATCTAAAGAATGCTATTATGCAAATGATGAAGAACTTGAAGCTAGTTTGGAGAAAACTTTAAGTGAAAGTGATACTAAGAATAATGATGATATAGGATTTGTAGCAGTTAAAGAAGAAAATCTTGAAACTAAAATTAAGGAAGAAAAATCTTTAGTTCCCCAAGTAGAAAAGAAAGTTGATTGGATTATAGATAGTGGTTGTTCACATCATATGACTGGAGACATGAAAAAGTTCATAAAGTTTAACAATTATGATGGAGGAGTTGTTAGAGTTGGAAACAATGCACCTTGTTTGATTAAAGGTATAGGATCTATTACTCTTGATGGAAAGACTGATACTGATGATGTTTACTTTTTGGATGGTTTGAAACATAATCTTTTGAGTGTTGGATAGTTAGTTGATAAGGGATATCAAGTTTGGTTTACTGAGAAAACTTGTGTGATAAAAGACAGAGATGGTAATTTGATTGGTACTGGATCTAGAACCAGAGGTAATGTATTTCAGTTGAATCCTGCTGAGATGACATGTTTGATTACTAAGATTGATGACAATTGGTTATGGCATAGAATATTTTGTCATATAAACTTTGATACATTGTGAAAATGATTACTACACTTGCAGTAAGAGATTTGCCTAAAATTATGAAACCTACTAACATGATTTGCAAGGAATGTGTGATGGCTAAATAGAAGAGAAGCTCATTTCCTAGCAAGAAGTTTACAACAACAGAGAAGTTGGAGATTATTCATATTGATTTGAGCTGTCCTACAAGGACTAGAGGATTCTATGGAGAAAGGTACCTTATGATTCTTGTTGATGATTTTACAAGAATGATGTGGATTGCATTTCTTAACGAAAAATCTAAAGCATTTGATAAGTTTAAGATCATTAAGAACAAAGTTGAGAATGAATTTAGAATGAAGATTAAATTTTTGAGATCAGATAGAGGTGGAGAATTTACTTCAAAATAATTTAACATTTTTTGTGAGGTAAATGGTATTAAGACATAGTTTTCAACTCCTAGGACACCTGAACAAAATGGTATTGCAAAAAGGAGGGACATATCAGTAACTAAAGCAACAAGAGCTATGTTATTTGAGAATGACTTGGTGAAGATATTCTAGAAAGAATCAATGAACACAACAGTGTATACAATGAGCAGAGTACAAATCAGAGCAGACACAGACAAGACACCCTATGAACTATGATTTGGACATGCACCATCACTTAAGTATTTTAGAATTTTTGGAAACAAATGTTATATTAAGAGAGATGATGACATTGGAAAGTTTGATCCTAGAAGTGATGAAGGTATATTTCTTGGATATTCATTGAAGAGAAAAGCTTATAGATGTTACAATAAGAGAACTAAGACTATTGTTGAGAGCACAAATGTTAAAGTTGATGAAAAATTCAAAATTTAGGAAAGAATGCTTGATTATGAATCAGATGAAGGAACTCAGCCTAGACCTAATCCAGAGACTACTGAAGTATTTTATGAAACTGACAGTGATCTATTGAATGAAAGCCATAGTGAAGAAACCATTGAAGAACCTACAGCAGAAACAAGTACTAAGACAGTGACACCTAACAAGAATCTATTAAGGAATCATCCTATTGAGTAGATTATTGGAAGCATAGATAGAGGAGTTTTGACACAAAATAAGGTACAAGAACAACTATGTTTGATTTGTCAAATTGAACCTAAATCTAATAGTGAATCTTGTGAAGATGAATGTTGGATTAAAGCCATGAAAGAAGAATTGGATCAGATAGAAAAGAACAAGACACGGGAATTGGTCCCTAGACCTAAAGATAAGAATGTTATAGGAATAAAATGGGTATTCAGAAACAAGATGAACGAACAAGGAGAAGTAGTAAGGAACAAAGCAAGATTGGTATGTAAAGGATACTCATAGCAAGAAGGAATTGACTATGAAGAAACTTTTGGACCAGTAGCAAGAATTGAAGTAGTGAGAATGTTTTTGGCTTATGCAGCTTTTATGAAATTCAAAGTGTATCAGATGGATGTGAAGTCGGTATTTTTGAATGGAGAATTAGAAGAAGAAATTTATATTGAGTAGCCTGAAGGTTTTCCTTTAACTGAAGAAGGAGACATGGTATGTAAACTGAAGAAAGCTTTATATGGACTGAAGCAAGCACCTAGAACTTGGTATGCGAGATTGGATAAGTATTTGTTGAAATTAGGATTTACAAAAGGAACAACTGATAGCAACCTATATATAAAAGAAATTGAAAATGGTTTATTGGTTGTAGTTATTTTTGTTGATGATATTATCTTTGGAGGAGAAGATGAAGCCAGTGATAAATTTGTAGATGAAATGAAGATTGGATTCAAAATGAGTATGATTGGTGAAATGAAATATTTTTTAGGATTGCAGATAACACAGAACAGTGATGGTATATTTGTAAGTCAGACAAAGTACTTGAATGATTTATTGAAGAGATTTGGAATGGAGAGCTATAAACCAGTTGGAACACCTATGGTAACTAGACATAAGTTATCTAGCACAGATGAGACTCCTACAATGGAACAAAAGAAGTATAGATTTATGATTGGAGGATTGTAATATTTGACTCATACAAGACCTGATATAGCACATTTAGTTGGAATTGTAGCAAGATTTCAAGCTGAACCCAAAGAATCACATTATGCAATAGTAAAGAGGATTCTGAGGTACTTAAGAGGCACAATTGACTATAGATTGTGGTATGAAAAAACTGATGATTTTACCCTATGTGCATATACAAATGCTGATTGGGGAGGTAGTGTTGATGATAAAAAGAGCACCAGTGGTGGAGCATTTTTCCTTGGAGGGAGATTAGTTTATTGGCTAAGCAAGAAGCATAATTGTATTTCACAAAGCACAGTAGAAGAAGAGTATGTGGCAATAGAAAACAATTGTAATCAGATAATTTGGATGAAGCAAATGTTGAAGGATATTGGAATAAAATTTGTTGAGACTGTTGTTATACATTGTGATAACACTAGCACAGTTAGTATGTCTAAGAACCCTGTGTTACATTCTAAGAAAAAGCATATAGAGATAAAGTATCATGTAGTGAGAGAGAAAGTTGTAGAGAAAGATTTCAGACTTGAATACATAAGCACAAAGGAGCAGATTGTAGACATATTTACAAAGCCTTTGCCTAAGGATACATTTGAGTAACTAAGAGGTATGCTTGGGGTTATGCCCCAGCCTACTTTTGAAAAGTGATGCAAATTTTTGCATCCGTCCAGTGGTATATGAGCCCTATCTTTCTTCTAGACTAGATGGTGGTACTTCCTCTATGGGGGAGTATGTGTATCTGAGCTGAGTCATGAGGACTCTAGTGAATATATTTTCTGAATAGTGTCTTTTGACATTGAAGTTATTGTTGACATAGTGATGAAACATCTTTCATTGATGTCAATGGGGGAGAAGTATACATGAAAAACCATCTGAAACATCTGTTGGAGAGAACTAAATAGGAAAAAGAAGCAAGATTTTATTGATGAAGAAGACTTGAAAGCATTTTCAGAGCAGTAGTGTTGCAGCGTTGGATTTATGGAACTTGGATGTTTTTTCATCTATGTTGTCATTAGTGCCAATGGGGGAGATTGTTAGGAATGAATGCTGAATATATCATATGGGGGAGTATTAGCAGCCATTTTGTAGTAGTTTTTGTTGCATTCATGACTATGATTGTCATTGATGTCAACATAGTGATCTACTGAAGATTAGCAGAGAAGCAGACAGTGTTTGAGTAAGCACACTTGGGATATTGAAGATGAAGCTATGCGCAGTTGAGGACTTATTCTATGATGTGTTATAAGATCATGGTTAAGAGCATAGATAGTAATTCATTTATTCATGGAAGTTATGAGAAAATCAGTGGAAGCAGTATTCAGGTAGTGTTCTTGAGTAGCAGTTTGTGCAAATCAGATGATATCTCCTAATCATGATAGAATCTGGTTATACGTAGTTAGAGAGAAGTTGAAGACATGTTGATAGTGATGTGGATGATAGTGCAAGATCTGACATCGCACGAGTGAAGAATTATATTGATTGGAAGCTGACAGTTTTGTGTAATTTTGATGTAATGTGTGGAAACTTTTATTTTGTAATTTGTATGCCGACTCATTTGTAATTACTTGAGTGTGGTATTAAGGAAGGAATTTATTCCTTGTTTTAATGTGTGTGTGTAATGAATGTAAGTGTGTATGAACAAATTGTGAAAGAAAATTTTTTGAAGGAGGATATGCGAAGTACTGAGATCTGGTATTGAGATCTAAAGAAGTAGTTGGTGCAGTTTGGCACAGTCAGAGGAGTATTGAATTATTGAGATCAGTAATCTTTTGGTATTATTCTATTGAGTAATACAAAGATCAGTTGGACAGCGAGTTCAGTGATCTTACCCTAAAGCGTCTTTGGCAATGGGTCCTTCTATCTTCTATAACTCCTAACAGAGTTAGAATCTTTTAACAGGGATTCAAAATCTCCAAATAGGGATTCATATGTACTGAATGTATTTCATAAGACTCCTAACAAAGTCCATCCTCTTATAAGGAATTTTCATACTAGTGCATTTTTTGTGGGCATCATTCCCACTGGGGTTTACTCTTTGATCAAGAGGTTCCCTAGTCAACAAATCTTATGTCATTGTGTTATTGTGCATGTATATCTTTCTATGGTTGTTGATTACATTGCTTACATGGTTAAAATATATTAAGGTTGATAAAATTTATATTTATCTGATAACTGATTCACCCCCACTCTTAGTTATCGTGGTGGACTTTACTTTCTAACATAGATAGTTCACATAAGTAGGCATGGGGGTGACATATGAACTGGATTGACTAACTAATGGGCTAGGGGTGATGGATTGGGGTATGGAATATTAAGAGGATGGAGGGATGTATGTTTCTTTTGGAATGGTATTTGTGGTAATGCAAGTAGGAATGGAAGATGGTGGATTGAGATAAGATGGATAAGACGAAGGAGAAAGGTAGGATATAGTAGATGGTGGATTAGAAATAGCATGGAGATTATGGTTATCGATTGGTCACTCCTCTAATCTCACTTAAAAATTGATTCTTAACCTTATTAGAGATAATGGGTTTCTCACACATGTGTGAGAAACTCTTCCCAAGGAAGCCACCCAACTTCCTTAAATTCTCTTACACCTTTGTCCCCCACACTCTTCCCCAAAGTTTCTCACACATGAGTGAGCAACCTTGAGCCACTCAACCTTAAATGCCCATCTTGTCTCAACTTGAACTTTAAAAATAGTCATCCTTTCTAAGCCTATGTGGCTCCTATTTGGATGCCACGTAGGTGCCCACCTCATCCAAACCCTCTCTCTCCCTCCAAAAATCTATAAATAGAGTTCCTTCCATGGGAAAGGGTCTTCCCAATCTCTCTGTCATCTTTGCATTGTTATTGTGCTAGTTTAGTTTTAGCATAAGCATTTTAGCTCTCATTTCTTATTCAAGATTTGAATCTAAATCACATAGAATTGCTTAATCTAAATGGGTAAATGAATCTTAGTTTCATATCATAGTAGCTTCTTTGATCCAAATCTTGCATGTCATAATATCTCTTAATCATCTTCAATCTTCATCATTTAGAATCCATTGTTGCAAGCTAGTTCTTCATACTAGTCTTGTGTCATTTTTGGATCACCTCTTAGCTTTCATTTAGTCTTAGCATTGCATTGGGGACCCTCTCATTGTATTTAGAGAGCACATCCACATTCTCATAAAATGAGAAAATCAAATGCGGCTTGGGTGATCCCATTTTGGCTCAATTGGAGGTGGTGTGTGTGAATTTCTTATTGTGTGATTGCATGCTAAATTGTAGATGTAGTGAACCTAACCTAACAGTAATCTCATATTGTAATTTGGATTAAGCTTAGGATAGGAGGGAAGACTGACTTCAAAGAAGATGGAAAGGGGATGAGGGACGGCCAAGATGACTCTTCTAGACTAGGATAAGGGGAGAAAAGGAGAACAATACTGAGAGGAAAAGATACGGGATGAGAGGAAGACCATGATTATGAGACTAGGATGACAAGATTCTAGAGGCTTGCGTGATTCCTAAGCTAGAAGATTGGACTGACATGGAAAAGGATTTGTGTGTAGAACTCTTTGTTTGTGTATGTTCAATAGATATTGTCACTAGTTTTGGAACATTGAAAACATGCACAAGCAATTTCTACCCTAAGGAATCAGCATGACTTGAAAAACTTTTCTCATTGACTTAGGCACACACCCAAGCGCTAATCAGAACACGGCCACTATTGAACATGCAATGGATCAACAATTTTTTATTATCCAACTCCAAACGCTCAAGGATGGAACAATATGATGAGTGTCTTGGAGAGATTACTATTCTCCTTGCACAAAGATTAGGAATCCTACAAAGGTAGATCGGGTTGGCCTCTGATTTAAGGGTGTCTAGTAAGGTCTTTGGCATCCTCCCAATCGGTTTGTATGTGCATAAATCACTTAAGAGCCTAGTTGACCATGTTGAAATCATAAGGATATTCACCTACCTTAGACTACCATCAACATGCATCACCCAAGCTTGAGAGGACAAGGCGAGAGTTTTCTCAACACCTTGTTTATATATCAATTGGGTAATTACTAGTTTGAGGTCATTCTCTAGAGAGGAAGTGCTTCTCTCTAGACAGGCCTTGCTAGAGGCAATTAACCAATCCAATCCCTATCTTCACCCAAGATCCATGAAGGAAAGGGGAGATGGTATGGATATGGATTATTCACTTGCATCACTTAGATTAATGGGATTTATAGATAAATAAGCTCATAAGAAGTGTTGAGAAACACATCTTCAAACACATCAAGAAGTTGTTCTTTCCAAAATTGAGCCTATTTTTCCTAAGTGTTTTTCTATGTAAGACAAAAAGACACAAATAGCTTTGCAAAGATTTGTTCGATTCTTAGGCACCAAAGGAAATGTGTTATTGATAGTATTTTAATGCTTAAATTGGAGTGTTTGTTTTGATTTTAGAGCCCAAAAGAAATTATTGATTTATTATCCCTTAGGCATCCAAGATTTGATTTGATTCGTTTTAAGCCCAAAGTGAAGTGTTTGATTGATTTGTTCATTTCTTTTAGGCATTCAAGATTGGATCAGATTCATTTTAAGCCCAAATTAAAATGTGAAGATTGAGTTGTTCATTTCTTTTAAGCATTCAAGATTTGGCTTGATTCATTTTAGGCCCAAATTGAAATGTGAAGATTGCATTCAAGATTCATCTTATTGCATCAAACAAAAAAAGGTGGTTAGTAGTTTAGGATGTTGATGATTTTTGAAAGTGAACTTTTCACCAAATGACCTACAAAAAAAAGTCAGAACCTACAAAACTGAAGGTCAAGGATGATGTGAAGCCAAAATGCTCACCAAAATCCAAAAACATTAAGATCTAAGGCCCTAAAAGTACTTTTTGTTTTTGATACAAGCAAACAAAGCAGGAGTTTTGTGTCTAGAATCGTACAAGTATACACAAAATAGTATGAGAAAACACCTGATGTAGAGTCCCAGTACGAGAATGTACCATGTATGGTACAAGAATGTAGGGGTTGTAGTACAAGTAAACAGAGCTAGAAAGAATGTAGTTAGAAAGAAGACAAAATGTTGAAGAGGCCAATATGAGTATTGGGCACATATAGTATGAATATTGGGCACATGTGTAGTAAGAGTAAATAGGGCCAAAATGTGTTTACTCATACTACGATTATCATAGGCTTGTACAAGGATTATCAGAGTTTCAGAAATGGGTGATGAAAATCCTCAAAATGAGAGGAAATTTGTGTGGCGGGTCTCTCACCGAGTAGGCCAAAATGTAGATGTGATGAACCTAACCTATCAAGATCATGCATAGACAAGAAAACATTAGTTCTAATCTGGCATGCAATCATACAAAAATAAATTCACACACACCACCTCCGATTGAGCCAAAACGGGAGCACCCAAGCCCCATTTTATTTGCTCATTTTTGGAGAATGTGGATGTGCTCTCCAAACACAATGAGAGGATCCCCAATAATATGCTAAGACTAAATGCAAGCTAAGAGGAGATCCCAAAATGATACAAGACTAGTATGAAGAACTAGCTTGCAACAATGGATTCCAAATGATGAAGATTGAAGATGATTAAGAGCTATTATGAGATGCAAGATTTGGATCAAAGAAGCTACTATGAGATGCAAATAAGATTCATTTATTTAGATTAAGAAATTCTATGTGATTTAGATTCAAAGCGAGAACAAGAAATGAGAGCTAAAATGCTAAAATGCTTATGCTAAAACTAAACTAGCATGATAACAATGCAAAGATGACAGAGAGATTGGGAAGACCCTTTGCTCATGGAAGGGGCTCTATTTCTAGATTTTTGGAGGGAGAGAGAGGGCTTGGATGAGATGGAACCTATGTGGCATCCACATAGTAGCCACATAGGCATAGAAGGGATGGCTATTTCTAAAGGTCAAGTTGAGACAAGATGGGCATTTAAGGTTGAATGGCTCAAGGTTGCTCACACATTTGTGAGCAACTTTGGGGAAGAGTGTGGGGGAAAAAGGTGTAAGAGCATTTAAGGAAGTTGGGTGGCTTCCTTGGGAAGAGTTGCTCACACATGTGTGAGCAACTCATTAGCTCTAATGAGGTTAGGAATCACTTCCTAAGTGAGTTTAAGGGAGTGATTAGGTGGGATAGTAGGTTTAGTAAGTGAAGTGATGGTATAGGATAGGATTTAGGTAGGGTTTTAGATTAATTTAAATTATATTTATATTAATCCAAGTTTAGAAGAATATTAGGAAATGGGGGGATTTAAATAATTATGGATTTATTCAAAAAAGGGATTTATGAGGGACATGTATTAAAATATTTTTAATACATTAGAGAAGGGGGTATTCAAAATAAATTCAAATACTTTAGGTAATGAACCCAACTTAATTAAATATTTATAATTAAATTGGTAGAGGAATATAATAACAATAACTAATTAATTATGATATCACAGGGATTATTAATTAAATAAATTTAATTAATATGAATGAATTTTAGGTGTCTATAGGACGCAATTCTAAAAATGGCTAGATTATCATTGCCATGTAGATATTTATATCTAAGAATCTTTACCCACTTTAAGTTGGGGTTCTTATACATTCTCCACACCAGTTTAGCCCCTAGGGCTCTACTTTGTTCTCTCATATTTATTATGTCGTCCTTCCTCCTTAGGTCTACAAACTGTATCCCATGATATTAAGGATATCTTATTTTTAAAATTTATTCCCTACCAAAAGAATCTTCTTAGATGTCTATTTATTTCTTCTCTTTTATTGTTTGGTAGGTTTATACATGAAAATTGATAAATTGGTAGAGCTGAGAGGACTATTTTTAACATAATGACCATACCTGCAGATGGCAACCACTTTCCTTTCTAGTATTCAATTTTATCCTTGAATCTTTTTGTAATGTACTAATCCCATAATTTACTTGACCTAGTTGCCTTATCCAAGGAAAGGCCTAAATATTTGCATAGTAGAATACCTTTTTTGAAATTCAAAATGTTGTAGATATCCTCCTCTACATGCCTCTTTGTGTTGAAGAAAAAAATCTTAGACTTTTATTCATTGATTTTTAGTCCAGATGCTTTAGAATAGCAATTGAGAATATTCTTAATTAACAAAGCTTCTTGCCTCTCCCCTTTTCCATATAGCATTATATCATCGACAAATTTTTTATGAGTTCTTGGGTCTAAATCAGATGTTATTTTGATGCCTTTAATGTGTCTCATTTCTCTTGCCTTGGTGACTAATCTACCTAAAGCCTCTTCCATGATGATGATTAGAACAGGGGAGATGGGGTCCCTTTGTCTTAATCCCCTAGAGACATTGAAGAATCCTTCTGGTGAACCATTAATTAATACTGACATTCTAGGAGTGGAGATACATTCAAAGATTTGATTGATCCATTTCTCTGAGAAGAAAAAGGCCTCAAGGCATCTACATAAGAAGCACCAATCCACTTGGGTCTGTGCAAGATCATGAGGGGCCAAAAAGTGGCGATGTGAAAAATATTCACTTTTCACTCATCCAAAAGCGCATGAAAGCACTTGTTGACTTTTTAGTAGGCCTAGGTGTCAGTACACCTGGGCAAAGCTGCCACCAAAGCACATACCTAATCAAGTACCCAAAAATATCGGGTACCCGATATTTTTGGGTACCCGATAACTGTGGCATATATCCGACACCCGCGAGCCCTATTCTTCATTTCCTAGCGCGATTTCTTCAAGTTTCTAACCACATTTTTCTGATACCCAATATATTTTCGGATACCTGATATTGGAAACCCCAAATTCGACTCCGAGCATATTCGGTAAGTAGTTAATTGCATATTTTTATTAATTTATTTCATTTTCATTATAAATGTAGCATTTTTTTTTAAAATAGGGTTTTGTATTTATATTTGTAATAATATTTGAAACTTAGATTTGTTTTTTATTTAATCAGGCATGGCTGACAACAATGAAGAAAATAACCCTCCAAATAACAATCCTGAAAACAATCCCCCATATCTAAAACCTAAATCTTTACAAGATTTGATAGAAGAAAATTTGAACACAATACGAGGTTTCCAAAACACGTATCAAAATATACCTACATTAGGTCCGATGCTTGCCAAACTAAATACAATTGTTGGAAATATTGACACACTCACGCAGCAACATAATGCTGCTCTTCATTGGCGTGATGATATGCACGCCCAATTTGATGATGGGCTTGACCATGATGGGATTGCGGCCCTTAATATAAGTAAGGAAGATATAGCCACCATTTTTGTTGATCCTAAAATCAAAATACCAGTTGACCCCAAAAAGCCCAAATTATCAATAAAATGGTGCACAAATGATGCAATACGCACAAACTTTTGGGATCGCTGGTGGATGGTTTTTGATAAACCACCGCATAGTAATTTGGAGGTCCCATTTTATTTTCTTAAAAAATTGTATGCTGAGTTTGTGCTTGGTCACCATGTTGATTATTAGAGTATGAGGCCCAACATGGGCGTACGCAGAGGAGCTCCTTAGACTAGGCCATCTTCCCAGTGCCGAAAGGCCACTACCTTTGTCCCCCCCACTGATGTCACACCCCCTCCTCCAGTGCAGCATCCCGATATCATTTATGAGGCTGTTGAACTAACTATTAGGGCCATTCATTTACTGAGTGATCAGTTGATCACACAGACTAGGTCAGTGTTGCCTCCTGTGGATGTTGCTGACGCATCGACATCTCATCAGAGTTCACATGTATGTGAGCCCCATATGTGCATTATGTGTAGGCATATGTGCCTCGGACCGCTTACTGATTCTAATATATATCAGTTTCATGATATTAATGAGGGAGATACAGGAGAGGCTGCTGCAGAGGCTGCAACACCTCATGGAGCATCTACATCTCATGAGAGTGCTCAGGAGGTGCACGTAGAGCCATTGACTCCTGTTGATACCGTAAGAGTAAACATTATAAATAAATTTTTCACATGACTTATTTAATTTAAAAATAATTTATTTATTTAGATTAGTTTTAATGATTGCATGCACTTATGTATATATATTTTTTCCATTTATGTTCAATCGATGACACAGGAGGAGGTGAGACAGGTGGATGAGTCCACACTTTCGGCCATTTCATTTGGCCTTGATGACTATATGGTATATTATAAATTATGTACCCATTAGTTTTTTTTTATATCATTTGGTGTACATGCTTAAATCTCTATCAATTAGAGCAATAAAATTCATACATTTACTAATATATATTGTCATCTTATTGTGTTCTTGCAGGCTACAGCCGACATCAGTGGGGGGCATGAGGGGGTTCCTTCATCAGGTGTCGACAAAGGAAAGGTAGTTAATTGTTTAAGATTAATTATGCATGCATATGTATTCCACTTGTGTGTAGTAATAAATATTTTACTTGCACTTTATTGTATAGGGTGTGGCTATTGATGATGTCCCGACATCGGTTCGGCGATGTAGGGTTATAGGCGTCTCGATTCAGAGTGATAGCCCGATTGTTCATAGACTTTTACATATTGTTATTTGTATTTTTTAACTAGGGTTGCTATGATGAAGTACATTGATATATAATTGACAATCTTTTTACTCTCATAGGTTACTCCGACTGTGAGGGAGGTCCCATGAGAATCTTTTGTTTCTTTGTTGACCCAGCCCACTATTCCAGAGGAGGGATCACCAAATGTAAGTTTTAATTTTAGTTCAATCAATTTGTAATTTTTTTATGCTATCATCCTATTTTGTAGATTTATTACTCTATGTTGCACCAATCTACTAAACTCATTATTGCAAATATATATTTATAGGTCAGAGTTGGTATTGTTGGCATGGTCCCTTCGCTACCCAGGACTTATGCTAGGACACCTGATCATGGTAGGTGATCGAGAGACCAGGTACAAATTTATTTGTATTCGGTTATAATTTTAATTAAATTAGTGTTTGAAAATTATGAATTATATATATATATATATATATATATGTACAAATCATATAAAGTAAGCAATCTAACTTTGGTTTGAACTCATTTTTTATGCAGGATCAATCAGAGCCCAACACTCCTTCAAAGAGGCTACATTTTTATGATCCCCCTACAGCATAGGATGCAATTTTAGTTTTGTGGTCATTTAGAGATGACACTTGGCACATTTTGAGATGGCATATATGCCACATTGTACACCTTAAAACATTGATTTTGTAGACATTTTGAAATGGCATGTGCCATATTTGTATATGGACATACTTTTGATACATTTGATACATATATAGAACATATTCATTTATATGTTATATTTGCGTCATCTTTTGTATATACATATTTATTATTCATGTTTATGGAATTGAATGGTGAAGTTATGTCTTGACTATGATTATCATTATGATTTAAATTATATCTTGTTGAAGTTACATTTGTTTTTCTTTACTCTGGAATACCCTGTTCATGGAGCTTATTATGTTTGAGGTTTAACTTCTTGTTGGTGAATAGATTTTTCTTTGAAAGAAATGCTTACAAAATGACCCTTAAAGCCCAAACAAAAAGACTCAACCAACACCAATAGTTGGGTCACTTCACTATTGAGAAGCGTAATCACCCTTTGAATTATCCGGATACAGCTCCCCGTGTAGGATTTACAATGAATCAACTAAACTATAAATGATAATGCTTTTAACCTAAAAGAAATAAAGGCTTACAAACATCTATTCGTAAACACAAGATAGATGCAAAGGGACTAATTTACTGAAAAGAAAAGGACAGTAAACGCTACAAATTTCATTTGCCTAAACAATGCATTACAGAAAGAAACTAAGAGAGAAAGACGAATGGTTCTTTCCAAATACACGAAAAACTATAGCATAAAGTCCACATGATCATGCTGATGATCAGACGTAACAGATATGCATTCAAAAGAAACCAATATCATTCAAAGATGAATATCAATCAGAAAGTGAGCATCTAAAATCAAAGTTTTAATATGCTGACATATCCTTCTTTAAACACAGCAAAACAACAAAGATTATGATGTTCCTGTACATTAATCATTATTTGAAAATAAAATCCCTCTTTCCCTACATTACAATAAAAATCCTAATCTATCCCTCCCCTGGCACAAAGTCTCTCGGGTCAGGCGGAATCTGGAACCCCCAAAATCTCCTCTGCGAGCCTTACTTATTTTCCCCTTTCGGTTAGTTTCTTTCCTGTTATAATAACTAATTCTTGAGGATGTGTCTATCCACATCTTCTTTCTCAAATACATTAAAGTATCCCTTTGTGAGTGCCTTAGTAATATTTTGTTATGAAAGTCCATGTTACTTGGTGCTCTACATCTTTCAAAATGGATCTATTCCTATAGAATAGTGCCATCTGGATCTTATTGCAACACAAGTGTTAATGCCTCTATGTTTTGATTGGATGCTTGGTGCTATAACTAGATCGTGTCATTTCTGGCTCTCCACAAACATACCGCTTCATGCAAGTGACACTAAGAAACATTTTGTCAAAGCCATCATACATATGTATTTTGGGATTCAATTGCGAGCATGTCCTCCTCAATTTTCCCACCCTATGAACCTAAAGCCAACATCTCTGAATCATGACTGATGTCAACACAAAGAATTGCATTATCATGTGTCATGAAGGCATCATCAGCTTGGTATTGAAAATCACTCTTAAGTTTCCCACTGATATAGTCCCAGACCTCTATGAATCCAACAACCGAGCATGAAACAAGGTTCTGTCCATCAAGGAAGATGTCGGGTCCTCCTTGACATTCGATGTTGGGGCATTCTTAGGAAATGATAATGTCTTAATATTGAAATTGCGTTATAGATTATCATGTTCTTGAATGCCAATACTGTCGATGTGCAAAACCAATTATCATTGTCATCGACCAGTCTAACCTGACAAAGCTTTGGAAACTTCATTTTTGGATACCTTTTACTAGTTCTACTACTCCTATCTACAATTCCATATGTTGTGCTCTGCTTGCGGGCATTCTGTTGAATAGTTTACATATATTGTCTATGCTTCCAAGTCACAATTTTTATGGGACTCGATAGTTAAAATTATAACCGACCCCAAGGATGATGGCATGTCCTTGGATAGACAGTAGCATTGATAGCCTCTCCAACCATTTTAGTCTACCTTCATAACCATACCAAATAGGACAATGTCTGCTTAGAAAAATTTCTACTTGATCCACAAGCCCTGGAAGATCACTGCCCAATCGTGCTTAGTGCACCTTGGGGTCACTTGGGTCGAGCCTGGTCGCAAGTGTTTCGGTGATTCTGTGGGTAGAATGGGGTTGTCATTGGCATTTACCCAGCCAACCAGAGCTGATGGAGTAGATAGTTCGATGCCAGGTCAGATGGTTTGAAAGATACGCTGCTAAGCCACTTTCAACTGACCCTGACTGCAAGTTTTGGCATCGACTGAGATTGCCTTGCCAAATGCAAACGAAGTCGAATCACCCAAAGTTGAGAGAGGTTATTTTAGAACTCAAAAACACAATCCTATAACACCTAACAGTTTGTTGATAGCTCTCACGAGGTCTGAGATATGAGCCCCAGAAGATCACGGCCCAATCGTGCTTAGTGCACCTTGGGGTCACTTGGGTCGAGCATGGTCGTGAGCATTCTGGTGACTCTGTGGGTAGAACGGGGTTGTCACTGGCATTTACCCAGCCAACCAGAGCCAATGGAGTAGACAATTCGATGCCAAGTCAGACGGTTTGAAAGATACGCTGCTGAGCCACTTTCAACTGACCTTGACTGCAAGTTTTGGCATCGACTGAGATCACCTTGCCAAATGCAAACGAAGTCGAATTGCCCAAAACTGAGAGAGGTTATTGTAGAACTCAAAAACATGATCCTATAACACCTAACATTTTTTTGATACCTCTCATGAGGTCCAAGATACAAGCCCCAGAAGATCGCTGCCTAATCGTGCTTAGTGCACCTTGGGGTCACTTGGCTCGAGTGTGGTCGCGAGTGTTCCGGTGACTCTGTGGGTAGAACAGGGTTATCATTAGCATTTACTTGGCCAACTAGAGCTGATGGAGCAGATGGTTCGATGCCAGGTCAGACGGTTTGAAAGATACACTATTGAGCCACTTTCAACTAACCCTCACTGCAAGTTTTGGCATCGACTGAGATCACCTTGCCAAATGCAAATGAAGTCGAATCACCCAAAATTGAGAGAGGTTATTGTAGACCTCAAAAACATGATCTTGTCACACCTAACAGTTTGTTGATACCTCTCATGAGGTCCAAGATACAAGCCCCAGAAGATCACTGCCCAATAGTGCTTAGTGCACCTTGGGGTCACTTGGGTCGAGCGTGGTCGCGAGTGTTCCGGTGACTCTGTGGGCAGAACAGGGTTGTCACTAGTGTTTACCCAGCCAACCAGAGCCGATGGAGTAGACGGTTTGATGCCAAGTCAGACGGTTTGAAAGATACGCTGCTGAGCCACTTTCAACTGACCCTGACTGCAAGTTTTGGCATCTACTGAGATCGCCTTGCCAAATGCAAACGAAGTCAAATCACCCAAAAATGAGAGAGGTTATTGTATACCTCAAAAACATGATCTTGTAGCACCTAATAGTTTATTGATAGCCTCACAAGGTCTGAGATACGAGTCCCAGAAGATCACTACCCAATCATGCTAGGTGCACCTTGGGGTCACTTGGGTCGAGTGTGGTCGCGAGCGTTCCAGTGACTCTGTGGGTAGAATGAGGTTGTCACTAGTGTTTACCCGGCCAACTAGAGCCAATGGAGCAGATGATTCGATGCCAGGTTAGACAGTTTGAAAGATACGATGTTGAGCCACTTTCAACTGACCCTGACTGCAAGTTTTGGCATCGACTGAGATCGTCTTGCCAAATGCAAATGAAGTTGAATCGCCCAAAACTAAGAGAGGTTATTGTAGACCACAAAAAAATGATCTTGTAACACCTAACAGTTTGTCGATACCTCTCACAAGGTCCAAGATACGAGCCCTAGAAGATCGCTGCCCAATTGTGCTAAGTGCACCTTGGGTTCACTTGGGTCGAGTGTGGTCACGAGCATTCCGGTGACTCTGTGGGTAGAATGAGGTTTTCATTGGTGTTTACCTGGCCAACTAGAGCCAATGGAGTAGACGATTCGATGCCAGGTCAAATGGTTTGAAAGATACGCTGCTGAGCCAGTTTCAATTGACCCTGACTGTAAGTTTTGGCATTGACTAAGATCGCCTTGCCAAATGCAAGCAAAGTCAAATTGCCCAAAGCTGAGAGAGCTTATTGTAGACCTCAAAAACACAATCCCATAGCACCTAACAATTTTTTGATAGCTCTCACGAGGTCTGAGATACGAGCCCAGAAGATCACGGCCCAATCGTGCTTAGTGCAACTTGGGGTCACTTGGGTCGAGCGTGGTCGCGAGCGTTTCGGTGACTCTGTGGGGAGAATAGGGTTGTCACTGATGTTTACCCATCCAACCAAAGTTGATGGAGTAGACGGTTCAATTCTAGGTTAGACGGTTTGAAAGATACGCTGTTGAGCCACTTTCAACTGACCCTGACTGCAAGTTTTGGCATCGACTGAGATCACCTTGCCAAATGCAAAGGAAGTCGAATCGCCCAAAATTGAGAGAGGTTATTGTAGACCTCAAAAAAATGATCCCGTAGCACCTAATAGTTTGTCGATAGCTCTCACGAGGTCTAAGATACAAGTCCCAGAAGATCACTGCCCAATCGTGCTTAGTGCACCTTGGGGTCACTTGGGTCGAGTGTGGTCGCAAGCGTTCTGATGACTCTATGGGAAGAATGGGGTTGTCATTGCAGTTTACCCAGCCAACCAGAGTTGATGGAGTAGATAGTTCAATGCCAGGTTAGACGGTTTGAAAGATACACTACTGAGCCACTTTTAACTGACCCTCACTGCAAGTTTTGGCATCGACTGAGATTGCCTTGCCAAATGCAAATGAAGTTGAATCGCCCAAAACTGAGAGAGGTTATTGTAGACCTTAAAAACATGATCTTTTAACACCTAATAATTTGTTGATACCTCTCATGAGGTCCAAGATACGAGCCCCAGAAGATCGATGCCCAATCGTGCTTAGTGCACCTTGGGGTCACTTGGGTCAAGCGTGGTCGCGAGTGTTTTGGTGACTCTGTGGGCAGAACGGGGTTGTCACTAGCATTTACCCAGCCAGCCAAAGCTGATGGAGTAGATGATTCGATGCCAGGTCAGACGGTTTGAAAGATACGATGATAAACCACTTTTAACTGACCCTGACTGCAAGTTTTGGCATCGACTGAGATCACCTTGCCAAATGAAAACGAAGTCGAATCGCCCAAAACTGAGAGAGGTTATTGTAGACCTCGAAAACATGATCTTGTAACACTTGATAGTTTGTCAATACCTCTCACAAGGTACAAGATATGAGCCCCAGAAGATCGCTGCCCAATCATGTTTAGTGCACCTTGGGGTCACTTGGGTCAAGCGTGGTCACGAGCGTTTCGATGACTCTATGGGCAGAATGAGGTTGTCACTAGTGTTTACCCTACCAACTAAAGCTGAGGGAGTAGATGATTTGATGCCAAGTCAGACGGTTTGAAAGATACACTGCTAAGCCACTTTCAACTGACCCTGACTGCAAGTTTTGGCATCGACTAAGATCACCTTGCCAAATGAAAATGAAGTCGAATCGCCCAAAATTGAGAGAGGTTATTGTAGACCTCAAAAACATGATCCTATAGCACCTAACAATTTGTTGATAGCTCTCATGAGGTCCAAGATACGAGCCCTAGAAGATCACTGCCCAATCGTGCTTAGTGCACCTTGGGGTCACTTGGGTCGAGCGTGGTCGCGAGTGTTTTGGTGACTCTATGGGAAGAATGGGGTTGTCATTGGTGTTTACCCAGCCAACCAAAGTTGATGGAGTAGATGATTCGATGCCAGGTCAGATGATTTGAAAGATACGCTGCTGAGCCACTTTCAACTGACCCTGACTGCAAGTTTTGGCATCGATTGAGATCGCCTTGCCAAATGCAAAGGAAGTTGAATCGCCCAAAATTGAGAGAGGTTATTGTAGACCTTAAAAACATGATCCTATAACACCTCACAGTTTGTTGATAGCTCTCACGAGGTCCAAGATACGAGCCCTAGAAGATCACTGCCCAATCAGGCTTAGTGCACCTTGGGGTCACTTGGGTCAAGTGTGGTCGCGAGCGTTCCAGTGACTCTGTGGGTAGAACGGGGTTGTCATTGGCATTTACCCAGCCAACCGGAGCTGATGGAGTAGACAGTTTGATGCCAGGTCAGATGGTTCGATGCCAGGTCAGACGGTTTGAAAGATGCGCTGGTGAGCCACTTTCAACTGACCCTGACTGCAAGTTTTGGCATCGACTAAGATCACCTTGCCAAATGCAAATGAAGTCGAATCACCCAAAATTGAGAGAGGTTATTGTAGAACTCAAAAACATGATCCTATAATACCTAATAGTTTGTCGATACCTCTCATGAGGTCCAAGATATGATCCCTAGAAGATCACTGCCCAATCGTGCTTAGTGCACCTTGGGGTCACTTGGGTCGAGCGTGGTCGCGAGCGTTCCGGTGACTCTCTGGGTAGAACGGGATTGTCACTAGCATTTACCTAGCCAACCAAAGCTAATGGAGAAGATGATTCGATGCCAGGTCTGACAGTTTGAAAGATACGCTGCTGAGCCACTTTCAATTGACCCTCACTGCAAGTTTTGGCATCGACTGAGATCGCCTTGCCAAATGCAAACGAAGTCGAATCACCCAAAGCTGAGAGAGGTTATTTTAGACCTCAAAAACATGATCTTGTAACACCTAACAGTTTTTCGATACCTCTCACGAGGTCTAAGATATGAGCCCTAGAAGATCATTGCCCAATCGTGCTTAGTGCACCTTGGGGTCACTTCAGTCGAGCGTGGTCGCGAGCATTCCGGTGACTCTGTGGGTAGAATGGGGTTGTCATTGGTGTTTACCCAACCAACTAGAGTTGATGGAGCAGACAGTTCAATGCCAGGTCGGATGGTTTGAAAGATACGTTGCTGAGCCACTTTCAACTGACCCTGACTGCAAGTTTTGGCATCGACTGAGATCGCCTTGCCAAATGCAAAAGAAGTCGAATCGCCCAAAACTAAGAGAGGTTATTGTAGACCTCGAAAACATGATCCTGTAGCACCTGACTGTTTGTCAATACCTCTCATGAGGTCTGAGCTATGAGCCACTTTCAACTGACTGTTAGTGGTATGTTTGAAATTTGAACTGTGAAATTAATCATGATTAAGCTTGTTAAATTTGAATTGTGGAGCTTATTATGTTTGAGGTTTAACTTTTATAGATTTTTTGAAATGATAAAAAATAATATCCTTAAAGCATTACAAACAACAATCAAACATGTAAGAATTCAAACCATGCAAATGACATAAGTATATGACATGTAATATCTCTTCTTGGCACTATTGGCCACCCATACATGATTTTGGTCATAAGTCCTTATGAAGAGTTTAAGGACATTTAACTTTTAAATCAAATTGATTGTTACAAATTGCCATTATAGGCTTCAAAAGATCTCAATTAACCATTAAGGATCCTTTTGTCCTTCTATCTCTGATTGGATCCATGGTGACCGTAGGCATCTTCATAGGTGCTCCTGCACAAGTTACATTCCACATACAAAACCAAGTTTATTGACTCAAAATACAATCTAAGAAAGGTCAAATTAATGTATTGAAATTAAGCGTAACGAACTTAGAAAATAATGCACTAAGTTAACTTATTACCTAGTCAAGTGTTCCTGAAGGGTCATCTCTTTGCTTCAGGGTCTCCAATAGTGCTTCATGATCAGTAGTAGTAATAGTCCAAAGTTATTTTGTCTTTGGTCTTCCATGATGCTTTGACAACTTGACATTTGTTGCTATAACAAGGTGTGAATACATCAGAATAGTTTTGTGCTTCTCATAGTCTTCAAATGCGGGAACTCCATTCTTTCTAATCATGTATGTTCGCAACCATGTTCCCGCAACAATGACTGAACCAGTAGGATATGTGAACCCATCACCATCTGTCATCAGTTGTACAAGCTTATGTTTACCTTGTACATAATGTGCTAACCAATAATCTGACCTCTCATCATTCCCCTGTGGTGCAACCAATGCAAAAACATCTCCTGGCTTCAAAAGATCTGAAAGATGGTCATAGTCAACTGAAGTGTCCATGTCATCATTTCTTATAGAGAGTGTCAAAGATAAATGAGTCAGATACTATGGAACCCATGTATCCACCCACTCATTTGACTCGCAATGATCCCAATCATACTGAAAACACATGGGGCAAAAACAAGCCAACTCTCATGTCCAAATGGTCCATGTACTACTATTGGAGCTTCGGAATGAATGTATTTTTGAAGAGTCTTTCACTGTTTGACAATCCAATCTATCTCCTATAGTTCCCTCCTCAACCAACCAAAAGAATCTACGCACTGTAGAATCAAGAGTCCCCCCTGTGACAATGCTAAAGTACACCAATCAACAATAGAATGAGCATCAAGAAGTACAGCACCTGAAATCCTCAATTGCTCCTTAACTAGAGCTCTCTTCACACACACACCTGCTCCGTCATGCTCCCCTTTCCCATGCCCTGACTCAAAAAAACTCCAAATATGAGGTACACCTCTTTCCACATGCATTCTACACAACCAATAAAACATTCTGGCATTCTTAAATTGACCAGTGCAATTATCCAACCAAATGAGATGCCTATCCATAGCACTACCATTTTCCTGCAAGAAGTCAAAATAGTTCGGGAAACAATGTTGAACAAACTCATGAGAGTGAGACCTATCGTCGCTCATATAAAAATGGTACTCTCTAATTATCTTTTGCTCATCTTTTGTGCTATCAGGGGAATGTCTATATGTGATGTGTACAAAAATAGTAACCTAAATCGAATTGTAATATTGAGCTTGAGTCTCATTTTGGGGCTGCAATGTATAGTTCTCCGCAAAGTCTACAATGGATATAATAGTTCCAATGGGGAAAGTGTCCTTACATGTCCTGAATTTTTGATCCAACCATTGAGACCTGTGACTATGCCTTGCATACTTGTAAAAAAGATTTGTCTTGAAATCTGAGATAAAATCGGAAACATTGTATTCATTTGCAACTAACTCACATCTAGAGCCTTCACCTCCACTCTTCAATGTATATTTCACTGTTTCATATACCTTTTTTTGGACGAGTGTCTTTCCAAAATTGTGTTCCAAACCCTCATGAAAACATGTTCTAAACTTGGACAAGCCACCACATTCTGAGCACTTGGCATTTAAGCAATCTTTTTTATAAAATAAACAACCATCATCTCTTTGACATAAAAATTGATCTAGTAAGTCTCTTGATGATTTGGGAAGACCACTTGCACCACAATCCTCTAGCATTTCATTAGTATGCAAAGTAGAATGAATGGACCATAATAATTCATGATGCATTGAAAACTCAACATGATATTTGCAACAACATGTATTTCGAATCTTAAGGGGTACACAATAAAATGGCTTCACGAATTCAAAAGACCTTTGTGATATTTTCAATGTTGGATGTGTCTCACAAAATTTTTTATACAACATTGTTTGACTTACCTCCACATAATGTTTAGGATGTGGAGTGCGGTCTCGATTGCCAACTCTCAACTTCAAGACATCCTTCACATTTGGTGACACTCTTGAGTTAGCATCCCAAAATTGTTGAATTTCATCCTTGACAACATCTGTTAGCTTCTTATCGAAATGTGGAAGTCTCCCACCATAAGCCCATGTATCAATTTGAAGGGGATCATCAAGTCCTTCTCTTCTTGTAAGTGCTCTACCCAAAGTTTTATGGTCTATATTGAAGTCAACACAAGTTTGTCTCATCAAATGAGCCTTTCTCAACTGATGACTTACTAAGGAGGTTGTAATAACCCTCCGAGCAACTCTCTTGTCTTTTTCTCTGCTAGTCTTCCCAATGCTATTGAGAGCATTGAAAAGATTCTTCACAACAATGGCATTTCTCTCCATTTTCTTGTTCACATGAATCTTCATTTTCACAAGCATAGGTCTCATCTTTTGCATCTTTAACAACTGCACAAAAATTTGACATTTCTCAACCAATGTCTTGTTTCGAAAAAATTGATTATAAAGTCTTGAAGCCCACAACCTAACGGTTCTATGTGACCTCTTTCCTTCCCAATTATTCATAATGTTCTCCTCAATTTCAATTAACCATTTAGGTGTTCTTGAAAGCCCCAAATTTAAAGATTGATTATCTTTATTGCAAGGGACTTCATTTTGCATATAATTTGGAGATGTATAACATTCATGTGGTTCTTGTGCAACATTTTCATTCCCAAAGTCTACATTTTAAATCTCCATCTGTGCATTTTCAAATTGAACATCCTCTTCACTTACAACTACATTTACGGGGTCACCTTGATTAATGTTTAACATACCTTCTCTCCTTCTTCGGTGATTTTTCTTATCTTTTTCCCTATATGCCTGAATTTCATCATCTGTCAGCTTCCTCTTGCGTTTAGCCTTTCAACGATTGGTGCTTCCCATGGTGAGACCACAAGTCGACAAAAATCAAGCAATGGGCCCCAAATCACATTTTTTGTTTTGCAACGCGTGAAAAAAGTATAAAATCCCATGATTGTCTACTCTATGGGGACAGGGAATAAATTGGTCAAATATTGCCTGGGAAAAATTGGGTACCCGAAAATATCAGGTACCCGATATTCTCTTGCCAATGAAAAACCGGCGGGAGCAAATGAAAACAATTGAACTTTTACATATATTTATGTATATAATATATCTATAAAAAAGAGGCATATGATATATATAATGTATATTATATATGTACTAATGTATTATATATATTAATGTATTAAATATACTAATATATATAATATATTATATATATACTAATGTATAATATATACTAACATGTATATAATATATATATATATATAGAAACATATACTAATGTATACTAATATATTATATATAATAGTACAAATTAAGGAGAAATTCTTGCAGAAATATGGAAATTATAATCTTCCTCCTAGAGCATACATTAATGAAGTTCTTCGTGCCTTAGCAGAGGAAGCCTGCTGGATTGTTCAAGCTTATGGTACTACATATAGAAATGCGGTATGTATTTTTGGCCTAAATTTTTTTCTCGTTTCTTTTAGGTCTTTAAAGGTCGTCGGCTAAATCTTTGTATTAAATGTGCCTTTTACACGTGTCGTAAACCCTAGCTACGCAGAAATGGAGGCTTTGAAGAATAGTTCACTGGAGGCAAAGAGACTCCCTAGGGGTCCATTGGAATGCTCAAGTGTGTCTTAAGCGGTCTTAGGATCCTAATACCACTTAGGACACTCTTGAGCATTCTAATGTGTCAAAAGGGGTTCTGGGGACTCCCTAGGGGTACTAGTACACCTTATCACGCACTAGGACACCTAGCGAGTCCCCATGAACCCTTAAGACACATTGGAATGCTCAAGTGTGTCTTAAGGGGTTGTAGGACCCCTTAGGACACACTTGAGCATTCTAATGCGTCAAAAGGGGTCATGGAGACTCCCTAGGGGTCATAGTATGCCTTATCATGCCTTAGGACCCCTAGAGAGTCCCCATGATTGCTTCAGACACATTGGAACGCTCAAGTGTGTCTTAAGGGGTCATAGAACCCCTTAAGACACACTTGAGCATTCTAATGTGTCAAAAGGGGTCATGGGGACTCCCTAGGGGTCCTAGTACACCTTATCTGACACATTAGAATGCTCAAGTGTGTCTTAAGGGGTATTAGGACCCCTTAAGACACACTTGAGCATTTGAATGTGTCAAAAGAGGTCATGGGGACTCCCTAGGTATCCTTGTATGCCTTATCACGCTCTAGGATGCCTAGGGAGTCCCCATGACCCCTTTTGACGCATTAGAATGCTCAAGTGTGTCTTATGGGGTCCTAATACCCTTTAAGACACACTTGAGCATTCCAATGTGTCAAAAAGGGTCATGGGGACTCCTTAGGGGTCCTAGTACTCCTTATCACGCATTAGGACACATAGGGAGTCCCGATGACCCCTTTTGACACATTGGAAAGCTCCAGTGTGTCTTAAGGGGTCCTACGACGCCTTAAGACACAATTGAGCTTTCCAATGTGTCAAAAGGGGTCATCGGGACTCCCTAGGGTTCTTAGTATGCCTTATCACGCGTTAGGACCCCTAGGGAGTCCCGATGACCCCTTTTGACACATTGGAATGCTCAAGTGTGTCTTAAGGGGTCGTAGGACCCCTTAAGACACACTTGACCATTCCAATGTGTCGAAAGGGGTCATGGGGACTCCCTAGGTGTCCTAATGTGCATTAGGACACCTAGGGAGTCCCCATGACCCCTTTTGACACATTGGAATGCTCAAGTGTGTCTTAAGGGGTCTTTTTGACGCATTGGAATGCTCAAGTGTGTCTTAAGGAGTCCTAAGACCCCTTAAGACACACTTGAGCATTCCAATGCGTCAAAAGGGGTCATGGGGACTCCCTAGGGGTCCTAGTACCCCTTATCACGTATTAGGACACGTAGGGAGTTCCCATCACCCCTTTTGACACATTAGAATGCTCAAGTGTGTCTTAAGGGGTCCTAGTACACCTTATCTGATGTCAAGAATCTCTAGGGTAGGACCCCTTAAGACACACTAGAGCGTTCCAATGTGTCAAAAGAGCTTATCGAGACTCTCTAGGGATCATAACGCATGATAAGGCATACTACGACCCCTAGGGAGTCTCGATGACCCCTCTTGACACATTGGAAGGCTCAAGTGTGTCTTAAGGGGTCGTAGGACCCCTTAAGACACACTTGAGCATTCCAATGTGTCAAAAGGGGTCATGGGGACTCCCTAGGGGTCCTAGTACACCTTATCATGCATTAGGACCCCTAGAGAGTCCCCATGACCCCTTTTGACACATTGGAATGCTCAAGTGTGGCTTAAGGGGTATTAGGACCCCTTAAGACACACTTGAGTGTTCCAATGTGTCAAAAGGGGTCATGAGGACTCCCTAGGGGTCTTAGTATGCCTTATCATGCATTAAGACCCCTAGGGAGTCCCAATGACCCCTTTTGACACATTGGAATGCTCAAGTGTGTCTTAAGGGGTCCTAGGGGTCAAAAGGGGTCATTGGGACTCCTTAAGGGTCCTAGTATGCCTTATCACACCTTAAGACACCTAGGGAGTCCCCATGACCCCTTTTGACAAATTGGAATGCTCAAGTGTGTCTTAAGAGGTCCTAAGACCCCTTAAGACACACTTGAACATTACAATGTATCGAAAGGGGTCATGGGGACTCCCTACGGGTTTTAGTAAGCCTTATCATGCGTTAGGACCCCTAGAGAGTCCCCATGACCCCTTTTGACACATTCGAACCCTCAAGTGTGTCCTAAGGGGTCATAGGACCCCTTAGGACACACTTGAGGGTTCGAATGTGTCAAAAGGGGTCATGGGGACTCTCTAGGGGTCCTAGTACACCTTATCACACGTTAAGACCCCTAGAGAGTCCCCATGACCCCTTTTGATGCATTGGAATGCTCAAGTCTATCTTAAGGGGTCGTAGGACCCCTTAAGATAGACTTGAGCATTCCAATGCGTCAAAAGGGGTCATGGGGACTCCCTAGGGGTCCTAGTACACCTTATCATGCTCAAGTGTGTCTTAAGGGGTCCTCTAACATGTCCTAATGCATTCTAAAGGGTCATTGTTCCATAAAAGTTGCATTTGAAACCCTAATGACCGCTTAACGGGCCTGCCGACCCCAATTCGACATGTGGTGTCCCGAGACCACCCCATGGACCCCTTTCGAGTTCTACTAGGGAAAAGTCATCCAAATTTGGTACGTAGATCCTCTGAAATGTCCTAATGCATTGCAAAGGGTCCCTATTCCATCAAAGTTGCATTTGGAACCCTAATGACCCCTTAACAGGCCTGCCGATCCTGATTCGACATGTGGTGTCCCGAGAGCACCCCATGGACCCCTTTTGAGTTATACTAGGCAAAAGTCTTGCAAATTTCATACGTAGGTCCTCTAACATGTCCTAATGGGTTCCAAAGGGTCACCGTTCCATGGAAGTTGCATTTGGGACCCTAATGACTCCTTAACAGGCCTACTGACCCCGATTCGACATGTGGTGTCCCGAGAGCACCCCATGGACCCCTTTTGAGTTCTACTAGGCAAAAGTCATCCAAATTTGGTATGTAGGTCCTCTGATATGTCCTAATGCATTCCAAAGGGTCCCTGTTCCATCAAAGTTTCATTTGGAACCCTAATAACCCCTTAACAGGCCTACTGACCCCGATTTGACATGTGGTCTCCCGAGAGCACCCCATGGACCCCTTTTGAGTTCTACTAGGAAAAAGTTATCTAAATCATGGAATTAGGTCCTTTGACATTTCCTAATGTGTTCCAAAAGGTCACCATTCCATCAAAGTTGCATTTTGAACGCTATTGACCCCTTAACAGGCCTACCAGCCCTGTTTCAACATGTAGTCTCCCGAGAGCACCCCATTAACCTCTTTTGAGTTCTACTAGAAAAAAGTCATCCAAATTTGATAAATAGGTCCTATGACATGTTCTAATGTGTTACAATGGGTCACTATTCCATCGAAGTTGCATTTCAAACCCTATTGACCCCTTAAAGGCCTAACGACCCTGTTTCGACATGTGGTCTCCCGAGAGCACCCCATGGACCCCTTACGAGATCTAGTAGGAAAAAGTCATCCAAATTTGGTACATAGGTCCTATGACATATCCTAATGTGTTCCAAAGGGTCACTATTCCATTGAAGTTTCATTTGGATGACACCTTAACAGGCCTACCAACCCCAATTCGACATGTGGTCTCCCGAGAGCACCCCATGGACCCCTTTCGAGTTCTACTAGGGAAACGTCATCCAAATTTGGTACGTAGGTCCTTTGACATGTCCTAATGCATTCCAAAAGGGTCATTTTTCCATCAAAATTGTATTTGGAACCCTAATGACCCCTTAATAGGCCTACCGACCCCAATTCGACATGAGGTCTCCTGAGAGTACCCCATGGACCCCTTTCGAGTTATACTAGGAAAAATGAGTCCAAATTTGGTACATAGATCCTATGACATGTCGTAATGCATTCCAAATGGTCACCATTCCATCAAAGTTGCATTTGGAACCCTAATGACCCTTTAATAGGCCTACCGACCCCGTTTCGACATGTGGTCTTTCGAGAGCACCCCATAGGCCACTTTCGAGTTATACTTGGAAAAAGTCATCCAAATTTGGTACATAGGTCCTCTAACATGTCCTAATGTGTTCCAAAGGGTCACCATTCCATCAAAGTTGTATTTCAAACAATAATGACCCCTTAATAGGCCTACCAACCCCGATTTGACATGAGGTCTTCCGAGAGCACCCCATGGACCCCTTTCAAGTTCTACTAAGGAAAAGTCATCCAAATTTTGTACATAGGTCGTATGATATTTTCTAATGTGTTCCAAAGGCTCACCATTCCATCAAAGCTGCATTTGGAACCCTAATGATCCCATAACAGGCCTACCGACCTTGATTCGACATGAGGTCTCTCGAAAGCACCCCGTGGACCCCTTTCGAGTTCTACTAGGAAAAAGTCATCCAAATTTGGTATGTAGATCCTATGACATGTCCTGATACATTCCAAAGGGTCACTATTCCATCAAAGTTGTATTTTGAACCCTAATGACCCCTTAACAGGCCAATCCACCCCGATTCGACATGTGGTCTCTTGAGAGCACCCCATGGACCCCTTTCGAGTTCTACTAGGCAAAAGTCATCCAAATTTGGTACGTAGTTCCTAGGACATGTTCTAATGCATTACAAAGGGTCACTGTTCCATCAAAGTTGCATTTTTAACCCCAATGACCCCTTAACAGGCCTACCGACCCCGATTTGACATGAGGTCTCCTGAGAGCAACCCATGGACCCCTTTCGAGTTATTTTTGGAAAAAGTCATATGAATCATGGAATTAGGTCCTCTTACATGTCCTAATGCATTCCAAAGGGTCACCGTTTCATCAAAGTTTCATTTCAAACCCTAATGCCCCCTTAACAGGACTACCAACCCCGATTCGACATGAGGTCTCCCAAGAGCACCCCGTGGACCCCTTTCGAGTTCTAATAGGAAAAAGTCATCTAAATTTGATACGTAGGTCCTATGACATGTCCTAATGCATTCCAAAGGGTCACCATTCCATCAAAGTTTTATTTGGAACCCTAATGACCCCTTAATAGGCCTACCGACCCCATTTCGACATGTGGTCTCCCGAGAGCACACCATGGACCCCTTTTGAGTTTTACCAGGCAAAAGTCATCCAAATTTGGTACATAGGTCCTATGACATATCCTAATGTGTTCCAAAGGTTGACTGTTCCATCGAAGTTTCATTTGGAACCCTAATGACCTCTTAACAGGTAGGTACTGACCCCGATTCGACATGTGGTCTCCCGAGAGGACCCCATGGACCCCTTTTGAGTTCTACTAGGAAAAAGTTATCCAAATTTGGTACGTAGGTCATATGATATGTCCTAATGCATTCCAAAGGATCACCGTTTATCGAAAGTTTCATTTGGAACCCCGATGACCCCTTAAGTCACCTATCGACCCCGAATCGCACAATGGTCTCCCAAGAGCACCCCATGGACCCTTTTCGAGTTTGACTAATCAAAATTCATCTAAATTGTGGAGTTAGGTCCTCTGACATGTCCTAATGCATTCCAAAGGGTCACCGTGCATCAAAGGTTATCTCACGAGCCCTAATGACCCCTTAAGATGCCTAGCGACACTGATTGGACATGTGGTCTCCTTAGAGTACCCCATGGACCCTTTTCGAGTTGGACTAGGAAAAAGTCATTAAAATTTGGTACATTGGTACTCGGACATGCCCTATTGCCTTCCAAATGGTCACTGTACATCCGAAGTTGCCTCACAAACCCTAATTACCCCTTAAGACATCTAGCGACCCCGATTTGACTTGTTGTCTCATGAGAGGATCTGTTATAACTTAAATTAAATATTAAAATAATATATAAAATATTTGAAAAAATATAATATTTAATAGACTAAATATATAATATATATATATATTATAAGATATATTAGATATTACATTTAATATATATTATCAAATATACAATATATTAATGTCCTATTCATTTTATATATTATATATATTAGACATTATATTATATTTTATTATATTATATACACAACAATATTTAATATATAATTTATAATATATACATATATATATTATGTAATATTTATATTATAATATAAAAATATTACATTTAATATAAATCTGAACATACTATATACTTAGGCCGTTTAAATTGATATTATCGAATATATAATATAAATAAATAATATATAATATATAATATATAATATATATACTATATAATATAAAATATAAAACATAAAATATAAAACCTAAATATAAAATATATAAATTATTCATTGTCAGGGTGAAAGAAAAAAACATCAAAATTAAAGGGAAATAAAAAAAGAGTGGGAGGGGGAAACTTTTCAAATTTGAAATTAAAGCAAAATCGGGTAATAGCTTTGGAAACCAAAGCTCCATGGTCAATGTTGAAGGTGTGCAAAAAATGTGTTTTTTCTCTCTTTTTCTTATGTCAACACTTCGACCATTAGGTTGACAACTTTTTTTCCACCCGATTTCGATAAAACAAAAAGGCTTTCTTCAGATGATTGTCAGCTTTCCATCGATATAAGTGCTGTCAGATTTTGAATTCGTTAAGTATTTATTAGTTATTTTCTAGTTCACTTAGGTCTAAAGTCTTGATTGACATACTGATGGAAAAATAGCTATAACTTTCAAACCGTATAACATTTTTGAAATCCGAAAGATGCGTCACATTCTATGCTTCATCTAGTATAAGAAAAAATTAAAAAAAAATTGAATTATGATAAGTTTTCAATGAGTTAAGGTGGTCAGACACGAGAGTTTTTAAATTACTAAAAGCACTGTAGCAAAAAAATCATAATTAATTATCTGTTTGGAATAAAAATACCCAAAAATATGCGTCACATCCGAGCATGATTCAAATACTTATATATAGAATATTATAAAAAAATATTATCATTTTCTTTTGATTAGGGTGGTCAGACATACACGTACTTCTTTTTTTTTGCTGAAATATTTGTAGTGCTGCATTGCAATCTATACTTTTTACCAATCATATTAATTTTTTTTCAAAAAAGGCTTAGTATTTTAGAAACTACATTCAATTTAATACAAATTATATTCTTACAACTTTTTGATATTAGGTTGATAACTCATTCATTTTTTCACACCAAGTTGACTAATCCTGATTGTCTGATTTTTCATTGCCACTTAAGGGCATAGTTTGGCCCCTCATGATCCTGCACATACCCGAGGACTCTCTAGGTTCCCTAATGCATGATAAGGTGTAATAGTAGCCCTAGGGAGTCCCTAGAACCCCTTTTGACACACTAGAATGCTCAAGTGTGTCTTAAGTGGTATTAGGATCCCTTAAGACACACTTGAGCATTCTAATGTGTCAAAAGGGGTCATGGGGACTCCCTAGGGGTCCTAGTATGCCTTATCACATGTTAGGACCCCTAGAGAGTCTCCATGCCCCTTTTGACACATTGGTATGTTCAAGTGTGTCTTAAGGGGTATTAGGACCCCTTAAGACACACTTGAGCATTCTAATGCGTCAAAAGGGGTCATGGGGACTCCCTGGATGTCCTAATGCATGATAAGGTGCATTAGGACACCTAGGGAGTTCCCATGACCCCTTTTGATGCATTAGAATGCTCAAGTGTGTCTTAAGGGGTCCTAATACCCCTTAAGACACACTTGAACATTCTAATGTGTCAAAAGGGGTCATGGGGACTGCCTAGGGGTCCTAGTACGCCTTATCATGCATTAGCCTAGGGTGTTCCCATGATCCCTTTTGACACATTGGAATGCTCAATTGTGTCTTAAGGGTTCCTAAGACCCCTTAAGACACACTACATCATTGCAATGTGTCAAAAGGGTTCATGGGGACTCTCTATGGATTCTAACGCATGATAAGGCATACTGGGACCCCTAGGGAGTCCCAATGACCCCTTTTGACACATTGGAACACTCAAGTGTGTCTTAAGGGGTCGTAGGACCCCTTAAGACACACTTGAGCATTCCAATGTGTCAAAAGGGGTCATGAGGACTCTCTAGGGGTCCTAATGCGTGATAAGGCATACTAGGACCCCTAGGGAGTGCCAATGACCCCTTTTGACACATTGGAACACTCAATTGTGTCTTAAGGGGTCGCAGGACCCTTTAAGACACACTTGAGCATTCCAATGTGTCAAAAGGGGTCATGAGGACTCTCTAGGGGTCCTAACGTGTGATAAGGCATACTAGGACCCCTCCCAATGACCCTTTTTGACACATTGGAATGCTCAAGTGTGTTTTAAGGGGTCGTAGGACCCCTTAAGACACACTTGAGTGTTCCAATGTGTCATAAAGGGTCATGGGGACTCCCTATGGATCTTAACGCGTGATAAGACATACTAGGACCCCTAGGGAGTCCCCATGACCCCTTTTGACACATTGTAATGCTCAAGTGTGTCTTAAGGGGTCGTAGGACCCCTTAAGACACACTTCAGCATTCTAATGTGTCAAAAGCGGTCATGGGGACTCCCTAGGGGTCCTAACGCGTGATAAGACATAATAGAACCCCCCAAGGAGTCTCAATGATCCCTTTTGACACATTGGAATGTTCAAGTTTGTTTGAAGGGGTCCTAAGACCTCTTAAGACACATTTGAGCATTCCAATGTGTCATAAGGGGTCATGGGGACTCCCTAGGTGTCCTAACGTGTGATATCTCAATCCCAATCCCTAGGGGTAATAATGTGCCCGCAATCCCTGCCATATTTCAGAGTACTGATGAGAAGCAATGGCGAAAGTCTGAGATAGAGGTGGTGCCGGCATTGAAGCGGTAAGACATTCTTCATAATATCGCCGGGGGGGGGGGGGGCACCATCGAAACGGTAAGGCTTTCCTCATAATGTCGTGTTGCCACTGATCTCTTCTTTAAATTTATTAATGCGGTCAGTTCTACGACACGTGCATCATTTCTAGTACAACTGCTCATTTTACCAAACCCTTCCCCACTCTCCATAATCTTCGACCGGTTCAAAGATCCATCCAGTTGTTCTTGTTTAACCTCCCAATGACTCTGTTTAGCTACCGGATTATCAATAGGTGTGGTACAATTGTCTGGCATGACTAGAATCTATTTCGAGAACCTTTACAATTTAGCATTTCAGTTGAAAAAGTAGGGAAAGATACCATTTCATAGCCACATGTGGTGGAAATAGAGTGATTCTCTTGCCCTCTGCTTCTATAATCCGCCTCCAGTGAACTATTCTTCAAAGCCTCCATTTCTGCGTAGCTAGGGTTTTTGGCACCTGTAAAAGGCACTACTATGCCACTGTAGGGACTCATGCTCGTGCTCTGAATCATATTAAATAATATTTAAAATGTAAAATGTATATTATATAATATTTAATATATAATATATAATCTAATATATATTTTTTAATATTAATATATATTAAATAATATTAAATATAACATTTAATATATAATTCATATTATATAATATTTAATATATAACTAATATATAACAATTAATATATAATTGATATTATATAATATTTAATATATAACTAATAACTATCAAATATATATCAAATATATAACTATCAATTATATAACTATAATTGATAAAGTGGAACCAAATTTCGAAATTAGAAATTAGAGAAAGTGGAGGCAAAGAAAAAATTTGAAATTCTACCGCCAGATTCGGGTACCCGAAAATATCGGGTACCTGATTAGGCTCGGTATTGGTTTGTGCACCAAACCTACCTGGTCAACTCTTCAAGTGTCACAAAAATGTGTTTTTCTTCTGTTTCTCTCAGTTCCAGACTTCGACCATGTAGTTGACGACTTTTTTTTCACTCGAATTTGATAAAATGAAAAGGGTATCTTAAGGAGATTATCAGCTTTCTATCGATATAATTGCTGTCAAATTTTGAATTCATTAAGTAATTATTAGTTATTTTCTAATCGAGCTACCTCTAAAGTGCTGATTTAGATACTGATTGAAAAATGACTATATCTTTCAAATGGTATAACATTTTTGAAATCCGAAAGATGCCTCACATTCTATGCTTCATCTAGTATAAGAAAAAATTAAAAAAAATTGAATTATGATAAGTTTTCAATGAGTTAAGGTGGTCAAACACGAGAGTTTTTAAATTCTGAAAGTGCTGTAGCAAAAAAATCATAATTAATTATCTGTTTGGAATAAAAATACCAAAAAATATGCGTCACATCTAGGCATGAGTCAGTTACTTATATATAGAATATTATAAAAAAATATTATCATTTGCTTTTGATTAGGGTGGTTAGACATACACGTACTTCTTATTTTTTTGCTGAAATGTTTGTACTGCTACATTGCAATCTATACTTTTTACCAATCATATTAATTTTTTTTTAGAAAAGGCTTAGTATTTTAGAAACTACATTCAATTTCCTACAAATTATATTCTTACAACTTTTTGATATTAGGTTGATAACTAGTTCATTTTTTCACGCCAAGTTGACTAATCCTGATTGTCTAATTTTAAATTGCCACTTAAGGGCATAGTTTGGCCCCTCATGATCTTGCACATACCCACTTTATCATATGCTTTCCTTATGTCAAGCTTTATTAGCATGCTAGGGTTGTGATTTTGTTGGACCAAGTGAATTGATTCTTGGAAAATTATTACTCCATCATACATGGACCTATTTTGAACAAAATTGGTTTTCTCTTCATTAATAAGTTCAAGGAGAATCTTTTGGATTCTTATAGCAAGGGTTTTTGTAAGGATTTTATAGAGGGTGTTGCAAAGTGATATGGGCCTAAAGTCATCAAAGTTCTCAGTTTTCTCCTTTTGGGGAATAAGAGTTAGGAAGGTATTGTTAATTTCCTTCAATAGATTTCCAAAGTTCCTCGCCCCCTCCATGGCTCCAACAACCTCATCCCTAATAAAATTCCAACACTTTTGAAAAAATAAGGTTGGGAAACCATCATGCCCTATGGCCTTATCCAGTTGCATCTTCATAATAGTTTTTTTCTATTTCTTCCTTAGTAAATTTTACATTAAGTGCTTTGTTTTTCTCTACTAAGATAATCTTGGGTATGTTTGTTAGGATCTCCTTTTGATGCCCTAAACTAGTGTCTTCCCAATTATTTAGAATGTTCTCAAAATGATTAAGAGCTTCCTTAACAATCCATTAGGGTTCCTCAATGATGGTTCCATCCTTGTTTTTTATCTTGATTATCTTATTAATGTTCCTCTGTTTCTTAGTACTATTATGAAAAAAAGTTGTGTTTTTGTCTCTTGCCTCAAGCCACATTTCTCTAAATTTTTGGCACCAAAATATTTGTTCCTTAGCCAATACATTGTCATACTCATTAAGAAATTTCTTTTCCAAGTGGTAAAGGTATACATTCATCCCTTTCTCAATTACTTCATTGTTCATTGTTTCTAACTCAATTCTTACTTTTGCTTCAAAGATGTTCCTAAAGATTTTTTTATTCCACTCCATTAATTTGTTCTTTAATATATTCAATTTGGATTATAGAAAATAAAGTTTTAATCTAGAAACCTTTTCCTCCTTCCACTAAACCTCCATCATCCTCAAAAAGCTCTCATATTTTAACGTCTTTTCAAATTTAAATGGACATCATTTTGCTTGTCGATCCTCAATGATGTTTAGGAGAACAAAGAAATGATCTGGGCTTGCATTTGGTAGAACTTCTATTGAAAGGGTGAAAGGGAGATCCATCAAGCTTCTCTCAAGGAATAATTTGTCCAAATTTTTAGGTATGTTCGTGAAACCCAATCTCTTGTTATTCCATGTGAATTACTCCTTATCTATTTTGATTTCGAGAAGGTTATTTTTGTTTACCCATTCTCTAAGATCGATTGTTAATTGGGCTTCCCTGCTAATACCTCCCCTCTTCTCTCTTAGATCCAAAATTGCATTGAAGTTTCCTCCTATAATGTCGATGTGATCAGATATAAATTCCAAGTGTCCTTTTATCTCCTTCCAAACTTGAAGCTTATCTCTATTCTAAACTAGCCAATAAACATTAATTACTACGAATTGAAGGATTCCCTTAATGCTTCTAACCAACCCACTCATCCAATTTTGTTGATCCTCCAATCTAGAAAAGGATACTACCCTAGGGTCCCTAATAATAGCCAATCCTCCAGAGGATCCATGAGTTGGGACTCCTTCCATGTTCAGAACACCTAATTTTTTGTTGAAGTTGTCAATTTCATCTTGGTTAAGTTTAGTTTCCTGTAGTATTATAATTTCTACCTTGATCTCAAATATGCATCATTTTATAATATGTTGCTTGTTAGGGGCATTCATTCCCTAAACATTCCATGTAATGACTCTCATGGCCCCATGGAAAGGACCTTCCCCTTCCCAATCTTAATCAGAGTAGTGATTTGAGTCTCGTCTTTTTCATTATTGGCCTTGGCCCTTAATTTTCAAAGTTATTTTCTCCCCCTTTTCTATTAATCTTAGCACAATTAAGGGTCTCCTTCCCTATTGTTGGTACTCAAAATGCAGTTTTGAGGTACCATGTAAATTGCTTGTTAAGTGATCTATTTGGTCTAAAAGTGCATATATGGATCGGGTGGTTTTTAGGTCCTATCATCAGAATTAAATGTTTTGCACCTTGCATATGTCCCATTGAGTCAATTTGAGCCTTCATTTCGAGTATTGAAATGGGTTTGCATCAGTTCATTTCTGGGAGGTCTCTACGTCAGAAAATTGCTAAGTGTAGAATTCACCGGGAAGGACTACTTTGAGATTGAATATCTTGAATTCTGACAAGTGTCATGAAAATCCGGGAGTGGGGTCTTCTTCAGTGTACTTCAATTGACCTATGTTTTTGATTTCAGGTCACAGCGATGAGTTTTGATAGGTCTTTTGTTTCCCCTTCTGGACGTGTTTTCTCAAAGTTGAACTGTGCACTTGTTCAACAATTCCCGGAAGCCCTGTTTGTCAAGTTGTATCTGATGCCCGGTGATTGGTCAAGAAGAATTAATGATTGATCTATCTTGTAAAAATGTTTGTCTTCTGGCCTATCTATTTTTAGCCCCTGGTGAATCCGTTTCAGTACTTTTCAAAGCCAAATCTATTTCCAGTTTTCACTATTTTGCTGAAACCCAGAAGTTCAGAAGTTTTAAGGGCTATATTTGACAGTGTGTAAAAGACTGGGTCATGTTGAAATCATGTTTTACTCCCACCGTGCGAAATCCAGAACCATCACCAATATGTTTGACCAAGTTTCCAAGCTCATTCCATTTATAATTTTCGCAAAATGTGTTCAGTTCTGTAGAGTGTGTTTTCCCAGAAATCCAAATGCCCTACTTTGCTAGTGAATAACTTTTGACTAGTTGACTCTTTTGATGAAATTATTTTTGCATTGTCTTGCAAAGTTGGAGTACTAACCCCAGTCCCAATTTGAGCCCCCTACCAATCCATTTGTCTGCCTTTAAAAATCAATTATGATGATTAAAATCATTTTCTGACATTATTTTTCGTAGGGCAAAACGAAAGTGCTATGTTCGCCGTTTAAAATCTTTCAGCTAGGTTACAGTCAAGAGACATCATTTTGCAGTATGAATGAATGTGGATCAATGTTCATTCCTGTTCAGTGGTGTGACCCAATCAGGTGAAATTGTTAGTTTTTAAAGCCGCTCTTGGAGCCCTCTGACCTAGTTTTGGCACTTTGCATAAAATGTGAATTTCAATGTTTCAATGATCCGGGTTTGATTTAAAATGGATTCAAATGTATGCAAAGGGCATACAAGGTGTTTGAGATCATTTTAGGGATCGGGTGGTTGAAATCAAATTTTTTTTAGCCGGACCCACTCTGGGGCCCGACTTTGCTCATCATTAGTTGCCAGTTGCAAGTTATCAGTTATCTTGGGAGATGAATTTTAAAATGTAGCAAAGGTCAAGAGGGAGAATGCCAAAGCATGACATTGCCATTGCTAAATGGATTTAACAGTGGGTGCGCTATGGAGTAATGCCAACACAGTGTTTAAAATGGCATTGAATGCCAAATCAGGACGCATAACAGGTTTGTAGGGAAATGCATCAAACTCAAGAGGTTTTCCCAGCATTGGCCAATCACAATCAAAGTCAAAGCAAACAACCCACAATGGGAGTTATTGTCACGGCACCTTGCAAGCACCATAGAACACTTAAATCTCACAAAGAAGTTCAATAGTGGGTGCATGAAGATCACCACAGTTTGTGATCGGGCATTTCGAGGTTTCCTGGGCTATCTTGACAAAACAAGGACTCACACTTGAGCTTACAGGATCTTGTTGGAGCAGTCTGGTACATTTGGTGTGAGTATTTCTAATCAGGTTTACTGCTAATAGGGAAGCTTCCTCTCCAGTCTTATTGTTGTCAATAGCCAGCTACAGGTATAATGCAATGTCTGTTCTTTGATGGTTATAAGCTGAAGCTAGCTTTTGTGATTGAACACTGCATACTCTCGTTATGTCTGAGTGTTGATGATTAACACCAGTGATTCACAATGATAGAATTAACAGCCCTGGTTCTTACTTAGTGTTGAGCAGCCATGGAAAGAGGTGGATCAAAACGTGGTAGAAAATGACTTTGACGAGTGCATAGATGCATACTCAAGATTTGATCTAGATATAGATTCAATTTATTAAAATTCATAATGCAAGTGCAAAAGGGCTCACATTTTGAAGTGGGTTGATGGTTTGAAATGAAATACTAGCATGAATGGTAGTTTGGGAGTTCACGTAAATGGTAGTGACTGGCACATGGGACCGATAAAGGTGCGGGTGTGCATCAAAGGATGTGTAATGCTACACATTTTGAAGGGGGGCTACTTTGCCAGCGTGATAAAATGCATAGAAAACTTAGTACCAAGGTGCATTGCGCCAGATAAGGGGATTGCTAGCACGTTACGGTGGGGCATTCACACAAGTACAAAGGTGTTGGTTATCATATGAGAAAGGCCGCCAGCATATGCTCAAGCATTACAATGAAGAAGCTGCCCATGCCTGTTTCATAGGAGGCGGCCAATGCAAACAAGAGAAAAGATTAGGTGGAGGTTTGGGCATTTTAATGTAGACACCAGTTGACAAGTAAGGGAGCCTCACGCTAATGCAGAAGTAAATGGTGATTCACGTACATTGGAGGTGCCAGTGTAGAGGGAAGCCTGCAAGTAAAACTTACACAAATGATGTAGTGTGCTGCTAGTATAAGTATTAAGGCTGCCAGTGCAAAAGAAAGCCAACGTACTAAATTTGGGAGCTGCCAGTGCACCAGAAGCAACTCACAAAATTCAGCAAAGGGAATGCCAGTCCATATGAGGTGGCTCACACATAATATAAATGGAGACTAAAGCTCATGCCAGCATGTTTGAGTGGCAACTTATAAGAGTTTCAACGTAAATATCTGCAAGGAAGAACCTGTATTTGCCATAAAGGATTCACGCATTTTGAGAAAGACTGTCGATTTGGTAAGGGGGTTTTGCGCAAATGTAAGGCTACTAGCATTTTGAAGTATGTTGTGTGGGAAAGAGGACTCAAACCTTTGTGTTAGAGGAGTCTAGATTGTTGAAGAATGTAAATTGGCATTATCCCACATTCGGTGGGTGGGTGTTTTCTTTTGAGTTTATATAGGTCAGCACTTGCAATGTATGGTAAGTAAAGAACCGTGAGGCTCTTGGTGGGCGCGCTCAGCTGGAAGTCTATGTGTGACGGTGGGACCCCCAATTTTGGCACCCATATGGAGAAAGTTTTAAAAACTAAGAAAAAGAATGTCCCACATTGATCTAAAAATAGGCCTTCAAGATGAATATAAGCAAATCCATGCCTAATGTAAATAAGTTGAGATGGAGGAGGCTCTGCCCGCGTGACCAGTCAAAGCCGCCTTCGTTCCCATGCCCATGCCCAGGAAGAAACAAATTTTATAGATGGACACTTGTCATGTGTTCGTGCATTTGCGGGATGAGGCCAACAGTCAATAAAACTTCATGGGATTCAAAGATAGAGGTCTGCTAACCACCAATCGCGAAACTACTAGGAGAATGTGCATAGTCGCCAGATCGCCAAGTGTTGACAGTCAAGGAGAAGATATTTAGCGATTCAGAGGTTAGTGTATTCGCCGGGTCACGAGATTTCGTGACAGTCACTGGCAAATCAAAGTTAAAAATGTTAATTCTTATAGTTGAAAGTATAGTGAATTAAATAAAAAATTTAAATATAGACCCTGGAAATGAATTTGGCTACTCGGGGCCTCATTTTTGGTCCAAATACCTAGTATAATATACCGCTGGAAAGGTCTCCAAGTGAGGATTCCATTTTTGGAATCAATTTCAATGCAGGTGGTTGTCAGTTGGAGATATTTGCACTTGAGAGAAATAGGGGTTTAAGAGGATATCTGATTTGTTATGTCCGGTGATTCTTGTTTTCAGTTAGCTCAAGTGAACATGTGTTTTCAAGGGGATAGAACAGATCAAGTTTGTTGTTCCAGACTTCATGACTCATTCAGTGAGTAGTTCAGAGTTTGACAAGTGTCGAGTTGTGATGCTTTCTAGTGTTTCCCCCTTCTCTTCTTATTCTCCATTCTTTTCAGTTTGAAGGGTTCCAACTTTTTTGCATGAGTTTGGCTCTACAAGTGTTTGAGTTCCATTAATGCAAGTTTTGGGTTTCATGTCAGGGTTCTGATTCTGAGTTTTCTATGATTGAATTTATAGATACAGGATGATTTAATGAAATACAGTGAAAATCCTTTCCCATATTTTTATGATGTCTCTTTGTGTTGTATCAAATTGTTGTATATTGATTTGTAAGGCATCTCTGTATACCTGTTTACAAGGTAAATGGTGTAATAATTTTCAAGTTTCTTTCAAGGGGAGTGTAATGTCTTGAAGATTGTTGCTGATAATCTGATGTTTCATGAGGATCTGATGTCCAAGTAGGGGAAAGAAAGAATGGTGTGCTAGGTACATTGTTTGAATTTCAGTTGTATAAGATTTGAAGTTTCCTGTTGATTTGCATCTCATGACTCCATACCCAGGATTAGGCACTAGTTTAACTAGACTTGTAATCAAAATCTTTTCAAATCAACTTTCCCTTTCTGTTGATAAGCTTGGAAGGTATATTGAGCATATGGGTAGGCTTCCCATATTAGAGATTCATCTCAATTATGAATCCCGTTGCAGGACATGTTTGTTCTGTTTAATCCACTAGTGAATCTGCTTATTGGGTGTTTGTATCAATTTGTATCAATTTGCATAAGCAGAGAAGTAAGGTACACCCACCTAAAGCTACAAAGCTCGAAGTGAAGAAGGAATTCATCCTTGTTAATTAGTATTTCTCTTGCTAGGAAAAGAGCATCAAAAGGGAGAGATCAGGTTTATGGTCTAGTTATTTCCCCCTACAAGAAAAATAGCTAACAAAATGGCGACTCTACTGGGGAAGAAATAAATGACAGCAAGTTGAAGATGTCCAATTATTTACTTTGTTGAATCATCCCAGGGTCTGGTCTAGTTTGGATATAGAGTCAATTGTTTTCAAAAATTGTTATATCTTCTCACTCAATGTGAGTGGCGACTCTGAGTCTCTGTTTGATCAATGTTTTGTGATTTGAAGTTGTGATGTATTTTGTGATCCTGACAAACAGAAATCTTGTGAAGTTGTCTTGTGTTTGCTGATAAAGAAAGCCCAAGTGTGAGATAAAGGTTCTTAGCTGATTCAAGGTTGGTCCTCTGCAAAGAGGTGGCGGCTCTACGAAGTTTTGGAAGGTGATTTGAAGGAGGTTTCAAATCATTATTTTACACCAACAACAATACTTCCAGGTAATCCTTTATCAAAGTATAAATCAGTCCCTAAATAAGTGAATTAGTCACTAAGAAAAGGAAAATTTAATTTGAAAGTCCATGCCATATTTCTGGATAGAAGATTCAATTTCTAAAGAGTATCAGAAATATGTTGATGTTAAACGAAGTCAGTGATTGCATAAGCTTGGATAGAAATATTGTCATAAGAATAAGCTTATTTGTTTTGTTAGTGTGTTGAAATGGAGTTCCCAGCCATGATAAATCAAGAGAATGTTTCTAGATCTGAAAGTTTTCAATCAGATTTAGAAAGTTATAATGTTGAACTTCATTCGATAAATCAGAAAATTCAGCATAATTGCATACTAATGTTAAGATATGCAATAGGAGGAAGAAATGAAGAATCTACATTGTCGTATTACAATAAATTTCTTATTGCATGTAGTGAGCTTCCTTTGGGTTTAGATTTTCATGAATCCGAGTATGCTGAGATGTTCTTAGAACTTTCAATGCCTAAATCAGCTAGTTGGACTGCGTCCTTAAAGGAGGAAGTATTAAAAAATGTTAAGGAATGGATGGACTCATTTTTAGAAGCTGAATCTAGTCATTCTGAATCTAGTTCATTTGGGGATGCTGAGTCCTATGATGGTTATAGTGATGGTTATTATGCTGATGATGAAGTTTGTGAGTGTCAAGGAGTGGAAAATGAATCTTCAGTTGATAATGATTTCCTCGAGCTTGTAGATTTCCCCTTTTCTCAGCATGATGTTAATGGCTATTTGTTTCAGTTTAATGATGTTTTGTGTAAACGTGAAGAACATGGATATAATGCAGATGTTAGTTCTTGCAGTAGTTACTTTACAAAAGATAATGTGAGAAAAATAAATTCAGTCCTAGTTTCAGATGGAGAAGAGATTTGCAGCATCAGTATTGAGAATGAAGAAGTGAAATGTAATAATCAGTGCTTGCTAAGTTGTGAGCAGATTTCGAGTCTATTGGATGCTGATTTTCAGAGGTACGGTACTAAGTTAGTTTCTAGAATTTCATGCCTAGTAAATATAAATTTTGATGAAAGTGATTCAGATGATGGCATGATGAGTGAAACATGTCTTGATGTCTCTTCTCCTATTTTAAATCAGCAAGATTCAAGTGCACTTCATTGTCATGGTTTTGATAATGTCATTTTTGATGAATACAATGATGAGTGTGCTAGTGCATGTCCAGATTTGCATGAGCTTGCTGACTGTGGTTCTTCTGTAAATTTTGATGCTAAAGAAAGTGGTGAATCTGAAAGTGTATTTTCAGATTTGCAAGTGGTTAATGAGTCACTCATTGATAGAGCTTGTTCCCTCCAAATGATGCTGATGTAGTTTGTGGTCAGCAAGATGTTCCCGGATTTATGCAATCAGAAATTTGTTTTGAGGAATGTTATGTTAGTTTGCAAAGTAATGAGTTGAAAGTGTTTTCTTCTTTCTTGCAAACTAATGATCAAAAAGTTGATGTTTCCAGCCATGATGTTGAGTTGGAATGTTTCAATTTTCAGCATGGCAGTGACAATGAAGAAGGTGATGTTTTTACATCACAAAATGATCAGTACCCATGGTATCCTGATAGCTCTCCTTTGTCAGATAATGGTGAGTGTATTGATCACTTTTCTTGTATTATGTTGAAAGTGAATCATGATGTTTCTAACTGGCTGGATGAAACATATGATCTCAGTTTGCCTTCGTTGTATGGAGATGAGAATTATTTATTTGTTCGGGGTAAGCATTGATTTCAGTTGAAATTTTTGTAAATACTTGTACAGTTGCTTTTCTTTGTGTCGTGTGTTTGCTTTGAATAAAGGAGCCTGCTTATGGAACCGGTTTTAAGTGTTGAAAAGGAGTTGTTGGAATAAGAAAATGAAGTGTGTTTGGAGTGATAAGAAGAGAAGCTAGTTTTTGGGGTGGTCTGCTCTTCCAAGAGATTCTGAGATTCTTGTGCTGATCTTATGCTCAGCCATCCCCAGTTAGAGCCACTGTTGGTACTCAAAATGCAGTTTTGAGGTACCATGTAAATTACTTGTTAAGTGCTCTATTTGGTCTAAAAGTGCATATATGGATTAGGTGGTTTTTAGGTCCTATCATCAAAATTAAATGTTTTGCACCTTGCATATGTCCCATTGAGTCAATTTGAGCCTTCAGTTTGGGTATTGAAATGGGTTTGCATCAGTTTGTTTCTGGGAGGTCTCTAAGTCAAAAAATTGCTAAGTGTAGAATTCACCGGGAAGGACTACTTTGAGATCGAATATCTTGAATTCTGACAAGTGTCATGAAATCCGGGAGTGGGGTCTTCTTTAGTGTACTTCAATTGACCTATGTTTCTGATTTCAGGTCACAACGATGAGTTTTGATAGGTCTTTTGTTTCCCCTTCCGGACGTGTTTTCTCAAAGTTGAACTGTGCACTTGTTCAACAATTCCCGGAAGCCCAGTTTGTCAAGTTGTATCTGATGCCCGGTGATTGGTCAAGAAGAATTAATGATTGATCTGTGTTGTAAACATGTTTATCTTCTGGCCTGTTTGTTTTTAGCCCTTGGTGAATCCATTTCAGTACTTTTCAAAGCCAAATCCATTTCTAGTTTTCACTATTTTGCTGAAACCTAGAAGTTCAGAAGTTTTAAGGGCTATATTTGACAGTGTGTAAAAGACACTTGTGTGATCCGATGAGCAAGCTAATGATTGGGTCATGTTGCAATCATGTTTTACTCCCACCGTGCCAAATCTAGAACCATGACCAATCCATTTGACCAAGTTTCCAGGCTCATTCCATTTATAATTTTCGCAAAATGTGTTCAGTTCTGCAGAGTGTGTTTTCCCAGAAATCCAAATGCCCTACTTTGCCAGTGAATAACTTTTGACCAGTTGACTCTTTTGATGAAATTATTTTTGCATTGTCTTGAAAAGTTGGAGTACTAACCCCAGTCCCAATTTGAGCTCCCTGCCAATCCATTTGTCTGCCTTTAAAAATCAATTACGATGATTAAAATAATTTTATGACATGATTTTTCGCAGGGCAGAACGAAAGTGCTATGTTCGCCGTTTAAAATCTTTCAGCTGGGTTACAGTCAAGAGATGTCGTTTTGGAGTATGAATGAATGTGGATCAATGTTCATGCCTGTTCAGTGGTGTGACCCAGTCAGGTGAAATTGTCAGTTTTTAAAGCCGCTCTTGGAGCCCTCTGACCTAGTTTTGGCACTTTGCATAAAATGTGAATTTCAATGTTTCAATGATTTGGGTTTGATTTAAAATGGATTCAAATGTATGCAAAGGGCATACAAGGTGTTTGAGATCGTTTCAGGGATCGAGTGTTTGAAATCAAAAAAAATTTAGCTGGACCCACTCTGGGGCCCGACTTTGCTCATCATTAGTTGCCAGTTGCAAGTTAAGTTATCAGTTATCTTGGGAGATGAATTTTAAAATGTAGCAAAGGTCAAGAGGGGGAATGCCAAAGCATGGCATTGCCATTGCTAAATGGAGTTAACAATGGGCGCGCTATGGAGTAATGCCAATGCAGTGTTTAAAATGACATTGAATGCGAAATCAGGATGCATGGCAGGTATGTAGCGAAATGCATCAAACTCAAGAGGTTTTCCCAGCGTTGGCCAATCACAATCAAAGTCAAAGAAAACAACCTGCAATGGGAGTTATTGTCACGACACCTTGCAAGCACCACATAACACTTAAATCTCACAAAGAAGTTCAATAGTGGGTGCGTGAAGATCACCACAATTTGTGATTGGGCATTTCGAGGTTTCCTGGGCTATCTTGACAAAACAAGTCCTCACACTTGAGCTTACGGGATCTTGTTGGAGTAGCCTGGTACATTTGGTGTGAGTATTTCTAATCGGGTTTACTGGTAATAGGGAATCTTCCTCTCCAGTCTTATTGTTGTCAATAGCCAGCTACAGGTATAATGCAATGTCTATTCTTTGATGGTTATAAGCTGAAGCTAGCTTTTGTGATTGAACACTGCATACTCTCATTATGTCTGAGTGTTGATGATTAACACTAGCGATTCACAATGCTAGAATTAACAGCCCTGGTTCTTACTTAGTGTTGAGCAGCCATGGAAAGAGGTGGATCAAAACATGGCAGAAAATTACTTTGACGAGTGCATAGATGCACACTCAAGATTTGATCCACATATAGATTCAATTTATTAAAATTCATAATGCAAGTGTAAAAGGGCTCACATTTTGACATGGGTTGCTGGTTTGAAATGAAATACTAGCATGAATGGAAGTTTGGGAGTTCACGCAAATGGTAGTGATTAGCACATGGGACCGATAAAGGCACGGGTGTGCGTCAAAGGATGTGTAAGGCTACACATTTTGAAGGGGGGCTGCTTTGCCAGCGTGATAAAATGCATAGAAAACTTAATGCCAAGGTGCCTTGCACCAAATAAGGGGATTGCTAGCATGTTACGGTGGGGCATTCACACAAGTACAAAGCTGTTGGTTATCATATGAGAAAGGCCACCAGCATATGCTCAAGCGTTATAATGAAGAAGCTACCCATGCCTGTTTCATAGGAGGCGGCCAATGCAAACAAGAGAAAAGATTACGTGGAGGTTTGCGCATTTTAATGTAGACACTAGTCGACAAGTAAGGGAGCCTCACGCTAATGCAGAAGTAAATGGTGATTCACGTACATTGGAGGCGCCAGTGTAGAGGGAAGCCTGCAAGTAAAACTTACACAAACGATGTAGTGTGCTGCCAGTATAAGTATGAAGACTGCCGACGCAAAAGAAAGCCAACGTACTAAATTGGGGAGCTACCAGTGCACTAGAAGCAACTCACGCAATTCAGCAAAGGGAATGCCAGTCCATATGAGGTGGCTCACACATAATATAAATGGAGACTAAAGCTCGTGCCAGCATGTTTGAGTGGCAGCTTATAAGAGTTTCAACGTAAATATCTGCAAGGAAGAACCTATATTTGCCATTAAGGATTCATGCATTTTGAGAAAGACTGTCAATTTGGTAAGGGGGCTTTGTGCAAATGTAAGGCTACCAGTGTTTTGAAGTATGCTGTGTGGGAAAGAGGACTCACACCTTTGTTTTAGAGGAGTCTAGACTGTTGAAGAATGTAAATTGACATTATCCCACATTCGGTGGGTGGGTGTTTTCTTTTGAGTTTATATACGTCAGCACTTGTAGTGTATGGTAAGTAAAGAAGCTTGAGGCTCTTTGTGGGCGCGCTCAGCTGGAAGTCTATGTGTGACGGTGGGACCCCCAGTTTTGGTGCCCATATGGAGAAAGTTTTAAAAACTAAGAAAAAGAATGTCCCAAATTGATCCAAAAATAGGCCTTTAAGATGAATATAAGAAAACCTACGCCCAATGGAAATAAGTTGAGATGGAGGAGGCTCTACCTGCGAAGAAACAAATTTTGTAGATGGATAGTTGTGACTTGTGCTCACGCATTCACGGGATGAGGCCGGCAGTCAATAAAACTTCACGCGATTCAGATTTCAAATGAAGATTCCCGTGCACATCAAGGCCATGAAAAATCAAAGTTAAAAATGTTAATTCTTATAGTTGAAAGTATAGTGAATTAAATGAAAAATTTAAATATAGACCCTGGAAATGAATTTGGCTGCTCGAGTGAGGATTCCATTTTTGGAATCAATTTCAGTGCAGGTGGTTGTCAGTTGGAGATATTTTCACATGAAAGAAATAGGGGGTCAAGAGGATATTTGATTTGTTATGTCCGGTGATTCATGTTTTCAGTTAGCTCAAGTGAACATGTGTTTTCAAGGGGATAGAGCAGATCAGGTTTGTTTTTCCAGACTTCATGACTCATTCAGTGAGTAGTTCAGAGTTTGACAAGTGTCGAGTTGTGATGCTTTCTAGTGTTTCCCCCTTCTCTTCTTATTCTCCATTCTTTTCAGTTTGAAGGGTTCCAACTTTTTTGCATGAGCTTGGCTCTGCAAGTGTTTGAGTTCCATTAATGCAAGTTCTGGGTTTCATGTCAGGGTTCTGATTCTGAGTTTTCTGTGATTGAATGTAATGATACAGGATGATTTAATGAAATACAACGAAAATCCTTTCCCATATTTGTCTAATGTCTCTTTGTATTGTATCAAATTGTTGTATATTGATTTGTAAGGCATCTTTGTATACCTGTTTACAAGGTAAATGGTGTAATAATTTTCAGGTTTCTTTCAAAGGGAGTGTAATGTCTTGAAGATTGTTGCTGATAATCTGATGTCTAAGTAGGGGAAAGAAAGAATGGTGTGCTAGGTACATTGTTTGAATTTCAGTTGTATAAGATTTGAAGTTTCCTGTTGATTTGCATCTCATGACTCCATACCCAGGATTAGGCACTAGTTTAACTAGACTTGTAATCAAAATCTTTTCAAATCAACTTTCCCTTTCTGTTGATAAGCTTGGAAGCTATATTAAGCATATGGGTAGGCTTCCCATATTAGAGATTCATCTCAGTTATGAATCTCGTTGTAGGACATGTTTGTTCTGTTTAATCCACTAGTGAATCTGCTTATTAGGTGTTTGTATCTGTTTGTATCAGTTTGCATAAGTAGAGAAGTAAGGTACACCCGCCTGAAGCTACAAAGCTCGAAGTGAAGAAGGAATTCATCCTTGTTAATTAGTATTTCTCTTGCTAGGAAAAGAGAATCAAAAGGGAGAGATCAAGTTTATGGTCTAGTTATTTCCTCCTGCAAGAAAAATAGCTAACACCTATCTCATATATTTCCACTCTCAAGTGTGTTTCATCCTCCTCTTCTTCTTTTCTTCTCATTTCTATAATATCTTCCATAATATCCCCATGATTACCCTCATCCTCCTCTTTTATTTTCCTTGGCATTTTCTTCTACATTACTGAAGTCATTAATTATCATATCCATTATGTTGTCTATTACCTCATTGCCTAAGTATTCCAGACCTAGCTCCACCTCTTCCTCTATAACCTCCACCACCTTGGCTTCTACATATTCCTCTTCCCCTCCATTGTCATCCACTACTGTAGGACTATCTATAATTATCTCAATAATATAATGTGTCCCATAATATCCCTATTTTCCTCATCCCTCTCTTCCCCTATGGCTTCCATACTAGGGGTGTCTAATGTCCTTACTTGTACTATTTCACCTTCCTCAACCCCTATTGTTTGTACTATGGCAACATTGCTATGTTTTTTATCAACAACATTTTTAATTTTATTAATTAATTTATTGTGAATAGGGACTTAATAGAACATTGGTCTGATGGTGTATGTGACATGTTGTGTGCTTAGCTCTATCGGTTCAAGACTTTTCACATTAATCTTCATTTCTACTAAAATTATAATGTCAGAATAAGATAGGAAATTATCTTCAAACCCTACAAAGTTTTTTAATTTATTTCCTATCTCCTTTAGAATTTCACTATGAATCAATTCCACATGGAGATTAGGTAGGCTAATCCATCTAATAACCTTAAAAGACTGAAGTTTAATAGGATCAAAATTGGGATACCAATCATAGAATTTGAAACCATGTCCTTTATAACAAATAATTTTTCCAAAAAAGAACTCCCTTTTTAATGTTACATTCTTATAGTTAATGTATAAGAAATCTTCTGATAGGATAGTAATTCCTACCTGGCCCTTATAGGTTTCCTCTAGCCATTGACCAATGTCTTCCACAAGAAGCCAATATCCACACCACTAAGAAAAAATATTGTGAGATCTGCAGTAATCTCCCATTCCATTTGTATATTTTTTTTTAATCATTGTCTTAATGACCTTTTCCTCTTTATCCATGGATTGAGAAGTTTCATGTCGTGGCCTTTCTTGCAATTGAATTATAGGCTTGGGTTTCTTTGCATTCTGCATTGCTGGATGATTTAGAGAAGTAGAGGAGTTGAGTTTCCCTTTGCAACTTAACATATTATCATTTCTTTATTTAGCTAGGGCATTTCCTTGGCCTTGAGATTTATGCAATGGGATATTCCTCTACAATGGACCTTTACCAAACTTCAATCATGGGAAATGGGGTAAGATAGAATTCTACCCTAATTTTATTCGATTTTTACTTGAGGAAAATATCAGGATGTTTAATGTAATAGGGGTGATCCAAACTTGATTTTTTCCCCCTTGAATGTTATTACTAGATGTTTCCCTGCCAACAGGGGTTGGTTTCAAAAAACCCTCCGCATTCTCTTGGAGTGGTTGGAACCTATTTTTGATAGATGGGTATGAAGGATCCATCATATTTGACCAATAATGACAATAGGGTGAGGGGGAGGATTCATTTTAACTAGTTTGATGCAATTGGCTCCAGAAGAAAAATATAGGATCCTAGATGTGGTTGGAATTTCTCATATTCTGGAAACCCTGTCATTATTTTGTCTATCCTCCTTCATGCTCATTTCCACAGCTACTCTTTCAGTGCTTCTTGTTTTCTTGTTCCTCACCATTTGCCACCCTAATATCTCCTATATTTGTGGAGAGGGAGCCCTTCCCCCATGGGATATCACAAAGTATCGAACCACGTTCGCATTCACATTCATAGATCCCTAATTGTTAGATCATATAATTTTTAATATTTATATATTATATTAATATATTAATAATTTATTATTATATTAGAAATAGATTATTTTATGTTATTTTTATTTTTTAAATTCTATTTTATTATTATTTATTTAATAAAATTTAATTATCATTTATTATTAAATCTTATTTCAAAATGGGGATGATGTAATTAGGGTTTCAAATGGGGGGATATGACATCATCAGATTCATGAAGGTCGCTAGAGTATTACTGAGTTTAAAAGGTAATAGTATAAATAATGTGTGATCACCATAACAAGTCTTGAAAGTTATCTTACAGATATCTTCCTCCTTTACTCTCAATTGATGCTTGCCCGATCATAGATCTATCTTGGAAAAGATTGTTGCCTCTCTCATTTGATCAAACAAGTCATCAATCTTGGGTAATGGATACCTATTCTTAATGGTGACTTTATTTATCATTCTAAAATCAATATAGCAGTCAAAGGGTTTCATCTTTCTTCCTCACAAATATTACGTGTGCACCTGAAAGAGACATGCTTGGTCTAATTAATCCCTTGGAAAGTAATTCTTATTGTTGTGCCTTGACTTCCATTATTTTGATGGTGAACATCTTGTAAGGGCCTTGGAAATGGGTTCAGATTTGGGTACCAAGTCAATGTAGACGTCAAACATCCTCTTAGGGGGTTGTTAGAAAGTAAAGTCCACCAAGATAATTGAGAGGGGGGGGTGAATCAGTTATCAGATAAATACAACTTTTATCACCATTGACAGATTTTAACCATGTGAGCAATGTAAGAAACAACCATATAAAGATAAACCTACACAGTAACACAATAACACAAGATATGTTGACTAGGGAACCTCTTGATCAAAGAGTAAACCCTAGTGGAAATGATGCCCACAAAAGATGCACTAATATGAAAATTCCTTGTGAGAGGATGGACTCTGTTAAGAGCCTTATGAAATACATTCAGTACATATGAGTCCCTATTAGGAGACTTTGAATCTCTGTTAAAAGATTCTAACCCTGTTAGGAGTTTATAGAAGACAGAAGGACCCACTGCCCAAACAGCTTCAAGGGAAAGATCATTGAACACACTGTCCAACTAATCTTTGTATTACTCAACAAAATAATACCAAAATATTACTGATCTCAACAACTTATCACTTCTGGACTTTGATCGTGCCAAACCGCACCAGCTACTTCATCAAATCTCAATACCAGATCTATGTACTTCACAAATCCTCTTACAACAAATATTGTTCAATTCCGCAATTCACTTTCATACTATCTATCATATCCTTATTAAAATAAAGGAAAACAATCCTTCCTTTATACCACACTCAAATAATTACAAATGAGTCGGTCAACAAGGCTTAATCAATTACACAATAAAAACTTCCACACGTTACACAATATTTTATAATTACATAAAAGTGACGACTTCCAAACAAGATAATTATTCACTTGTGCAACCTCTGACTTTGTTCTCACGTCCACATCACTATCATCATGTCTTCATCATCTGTACAACCTTGCATGCCTAGATTCTATCCCGATTATGAGATATCATCCAGTTTCCACAAACCGCTTTTCAGGAACACTATCTGAATACTACTTCCACTGAATTACACATAAATTTCATGAATAGATGAATTTCCATATGCACTCTTGATCATGATCTCAAGACACAACATAAAGTAAGTCCTCAACTCTGCATAGCTTGATCTTCAATATCCCACATGTGCTAATACAAATACGGTCTGCTTCTTTGCTAATCACTAGTAGATCACTGTGTTGACATCAATGACAATCATAGTCATGAATGCAAAAACAACTACTACAAAATGGTTGCAAATACTCCCCCATAGGATATATTCAGCATTCATTCCTAACAGGGGTAACCCTAGTAATTCCTCTGAAAATACATCCTAAAATTATGGTAGATATGGATATTTCTCGACAAAAGATTATGTCATAACATGATCTTTCAATGTTTGAGTTGACATCCCATAAAGCATCTTATCATCATGGTATACTATCTCCCCCGACTCTCTAGCTTCTTCTATTTTTACTATAAAGATCTGACATCCCTTCCTTATACTTATTTAATTGTATATCTAAACCTTATTGGAATTGGGTTCCTTCTTGTTATTATAGACTTTATTTCCTTGATGATCAAATTTAAGTTAAATAATTTTCCTAGCAACCATTGCCACTTTATTGGAGAGCATGCCTCTTGATCCTTCTTGGATGCGTCTTTGACAATTTCACTATGCTTGAGGAGTCTCGCACTTTTTGAGTTTGTGTTGAGCTTAGTCTTTCCTTCAACAAATTGGGAGTCTTTTGACTTTTATCTATTTCCTTTGGAATGTGGTGGAAGGATAAGTTGTGCGTCAGAATTTTACTATGATCTTTCTAGAATAATCGATTAGCCTATTATTGACTTTCACTACCATTCTTTTCTTAGAATCATGTCTCCTAAGCATGGCACTTTTTAGTACAATTTTTTTGACCATTTGTACCCTCTTAGACATTTATGAAACTCAGTCATAATCATAGAAAAACACTCTTCCTCATGTTTAGAGTAGGTCAAGCGGCATTAATACTTAATTATTCAAATATTTCATAAACTCCCTTCTCAATAGACTCATAAAATTCATCGGACCTTTGGTGAGCCCGTAGGTGGCTCTTGTGAACATGTACTATCTACTCTAAGATCCAAAAATGATTTTCTAAATATCTACTTACTTCAACATGAGATGGTGATTTCACGGCCATAATCTTGTGATAAACTATGACTAATTGAATATCTTGAAGGAAAGTTTGACAATAGAATGGATATTTGAAAGATAGTGATTGATGATCACCAAGCTAATAAAGTGTATGTAAGACATTAAATCAGTTAATGTATTGTCATTGATGTCAACTAGTTTTGACTATAGTTATCATGATGGTTATCAACATCTTAAGAAAAAAAATGGTAAAGGAATGAGATATCTACATAAAGATGGAGATGGATGAGAAAGATATAGATATGGTATACATTAGGTAACTTATTGATGAGTCTATGGCATTATGTTAATGAATTGATTTTACTACATGATTCTATTATGTATTGAAGATCAAGAATGAATAAGTTTATGTGGTCGGTAAATGAAAAAATTAGTATACACTGAGAAAGTGTAGTGTATATTGAGTATAGTGTTAACCGAGCTAGTTATCACTGATGCATTCTAGTATTGACCGAGTGAAGGAAATAAATAGACCTTATGATAGTCGACTAAAGATGATGAGCTAGACAATTGTTTATGATTCTAAGGTAAATGATAATTTTTTTTGTGATGGTCGAACGACTAACAAAATTCAAGGATGATCAGATGAAGGAGAATGAAATGTGTTATTGACACAACTACTGAGGAAGGTTAAAGTGACAAAATCTACGGTGAATATTAAGAGGAAAAATCTATGGATGGAAAGAAAATTGACGCAAGTGAGGACGGAAGGGGCCAAAAATGGCACACCCTAACCAAATCCACCTTGCTCAACCACATGAAGAACCAACAACACACAATAGTGAGAGTGAGAATGCAGGAAAATTTCATATATTATCTTCAAATTGATTCATACATGTTGGGTTGTAAGGCCTTCCCGGTTTAGGCCAGATATTACAATCAAGTACAGAAGTCCTCAAACATGCGAGGATCTTCCAATTATCTCTAATTTCTATCTTCTATCTTCTCCAACAACTGACTCCTAAACTCTAACCAAACAACTACATTTATACAAGAGGCTACCAAACTAAGTCGACCTTCAGATCCATAATCAACAGAAGGAACGACTAGATCTAGGTCCACACACTTCCCAATGATGGACACCAACATTAAATCCATGACCCAAATTAACTACACAAGTCAACCTCAAAATAATCCAAAACAAACAACTCGATAAGTAAGGAAACCGAGTGCTAGACAAGCATACCGAGCACCAGGTAAATTCACCGAGTGTTAGAGAGATAACCGACCAACACCAGTGAACAAAGGAAACTGATAAACACTGAACCAACTTGGTCAAAGTAGGAACTGAGCAACACAAACAAACTGAAATATATTTTTGGTGACACAGGATTGCCAAGGACCCGAGATGCTCCTGCATTAGACACCTAGGGTTATTTGAAATGATTCTCTGAATCATGAAATAGGTATGATCCTAGCTGCATCCAACTCAAATTGTGAAATCCAAGAACTATCTTCAATCAGTCTATTCTTCCACTTTACCAGATATTCCATATACTATTTTCCTCTTGTACTTCTACCAATTCTTTGCTACAAAATCTTTTCAACTTCTATATTCTGCTTCTTAGGATAATCCATTGGTACTGCTATGTCTTCTTCAAGTTCATGAAACTCATACAAATCAGTAATGTTGAATATAGGTAATATATCCATGTCATCAAGTAACTCAACCTCATATGCATTTCCACTGTCAAATTTTCTCAAAATCTTGTAAGGTCCAAACTTCTTCATCTTTAGCTTCCCATATGTTCCAACAAGAAATCTACCTCTCCTCAAATGAACCATCGCTTCATCACCAATATCAAAAGTCTTATATCTTCTTGATCTATCATATCTGTCTTTGTATTTTTTATTACTCTTTTCTAGTTTAAGCTTCACATCTTCATGCAATGTCTTCATGTACTCAACAAATTTTACTCCTTCAGCATTTCTTTTTCTTTCATCGGAAATGTCTCTCAAATATGATATACCTCTCAGTTGTATGCCATTTACAATCTCAAAACGTGTTTTTCCAATACTCCTATTCACTGAATTATTGTATGCAAACTCTGCTTGTGCCAACATAGAATCCCAATTACTCAGTATGTCTCCAACTAAACATCTCAAAAGATTACCCAAGATTATATTCAAAACTTTTTTCTGTCCATCCGTTTGTGGGTGAAACGTAGAGCCATATTTCAAATTAGTACCCAACTTTCTCCAAAGAGTCTTCCAAAAATATCCAACAAATTTACTGTCTCGGTCGGAGATAATACTCCTCGATAATCCATGCAATCTAACAATTTCCTTAAAGAAAAGATCTGCTACATGTACTACATCTAATGTCTTTCTACAGGGCATAAAATGTGTCATTTTAGAAAATCTATCCACAACAACAAATATAGAATCATTACCTCTTACTGTCTTTGATAAGCCAAGAACAAAATCCATACTGATGTCAATCCAAGGTTTCTTAGGTACAAAAATCGGTGTATACAATCCAGTATTCTGAATAACTCCTTTTGCAACTTGAAAAACTCCACAACTTTTCATAAATTTCTGAACATCTTTATACAACTGCGGCCAGAAGTACTTCTCCTTAAGCAAATTCAATGTCTTATCAACACCAAAATGTCCAGCCAAACCACTACTATCTTCTCTTTTATCAAATTACGTCTCATTGCTCCTCTCGGTATACACAATTGAATACCTTTAAACAACATACCTTCTTGCATAAAATATTCATCCCATTTAGTACTCTATTGATCTTGAATAGGTGCTTTGCACTTTCTCCATAGCTCAGAAAAATCAGGATCAAATTCATAAGAATCCCTCATGTCATCAAAGCCTAGAATTCCAATTTTCATCTCAGTCACCAAAGATCTTCTTCTACTTAATGCATCAGCAACTTGGTTAGTGACTCCACTCTTATGCTTTATCACAAATGTATAACTCTGCAAATACTCAACCCATTTCATATGTCTCTGATTCAACTTATTCTGACTACCCAAATATTGTAAAGCTTTATGATTGGTATACAACACAAATTCACTTGGCAACAAATAATGTCTCCATTTCTTCAATGCTTGAACAATAGCATAGAATTATTGATCATACACAGAATATTTTCTTTTTGCATCATTCAACTTTTCACTAAAGAAAGAAACAGGTTTACCTTCTTGACTCAACACAACTCCAATTGCACTTCCACTTGCATCACATTCCACTTGAAATACCTTATTGAAATCAGGCAATGCCAAAATGGGCAATTCAACAACCTTCTGCTTTAGAGTCTCAAAACTTTTATTAGCTCCATGTGTCCACTTGATTTCTCTTTTGTCTCCTCTCATAGTCTCAGTCATAGCATTACAAATTGAACTAAAATTCTTAATGAACTTTCGGTAAAAACTTGCCAAACCATGAAATGATCTTACCTCACTAGCACTCTCAGGTGTAGGCCAATTCAAAATAGCTTTGACCTTTTCAGGATCCATTTTCAAACCATTAGCTGAAATAAAAAATCCCAAATACATAATCTCCTCTTTCATGAATGAACACTTTTTTAGATTTATCAGCAACTTTTCTTCTTTCAATCTCTGCAAAACTTGTCTAACATGCAACAAATGTTCTTCTCTAGTCTTACTGAATATCAGAATATCATCAAGATACACAATCACAAACTCACCCAAGAATTTCTTTAAAACTTCATTCATCAACCTCATAAAAGTACTCGATGTATTAGTTAAACCAAAAGGCATAACCAACCACTCATACAAACCTTCTTTTGTCTTGAAAGCAGTCTTCCATTCATCACCTTCTTTGATTCTGATCTGATGATACCCACTTTTCAAATTGATTTTGGTAAAATACTTTGCTCTAGTCAAACTATCCATTATATCATCCATTCTCGGTATAGGAAACCTATACTTCACTATTATTTTGTTTATTTCTCTGGAATCAATAAAAATTCACCATTCTCCATTCTTCTTAGGTGTCAATACCATAGGTACTGCACAAGGACTCAAACTTTCTTTGATCAAACTTTTCTGCAATAATTCTTGAATCTGTCAGTTCAATTCTTGATTCTCAGTAGATGTCAACCGATGAGGTGCCTTATTTGGTAAACTAGCTTTAGGGATGAGATCTAGGCAATGATCAATGCTTCTCTGCAGTGGTAAACCATTAGGTACATTATCAAAAATAATTTCTCTATACTCGGTGAGTAACTTATCAATCTCCTCAGGGACATTATCCTCTATTTTCTTACTCAATTTGTTAGGAATTATAGAAAAACATACATCGTTTCTCTTTAAATCATTAACAAACTTTCTTCCTTCCATCAAGAAAACTTTCACAAATGTGCAAACATTACTAACAGGTTCTTCCATCAAAGGTAACAAGATTTGTCTTCTTCCATCAGCCCAAATAGTATACTTATGCAATCTCCCATCATATATAGCATGTCTATCATTTTGCCAAGGTCTACCCAACAAAATATGACAACAATCCATAGGCATTATATCACATAACACCTTATCATAGTACTTTCCAATTTTCAAATTCACATAACATTGTTCACTTACCAAGAGTGTATGCTCATCTTTGATCCATAAAATTTGATAGGGCTTCGGATGTTCCAACCTTTTCAATTGTAACTTTGTGACCATCTCTTCAGATGCCAGATATCCAAGCTACCACTGTCAATGATTACCTTCCAAAATTTGTCAAAAACTCTACATCTAGTCTTGAACAAACTTTTCCTTATCGGATCTTCCTTTTTAACTTCATTCCAAAGTGCTCTTCTTACCATTAAGTTATTTTTCTTCTCAAGTTCATTCAGTGACTCTTCTTGCACCAAAGCATTTCTACTGCTACCAGCCTTCCTACTTGCATGTGTACACTCAAATGATCTATTTTCTTCTTCTCCACAATTGTAACAAGTTCCTCAGGAACCACCTCTATTATAACCACCTTGGTAGTTACTGCCTCTGCCTCTAGATGAACTTTCACCTTTCCACTTAGTCTTTCCTTTATCCAGAGTTGTCTTTTCTAGTTCAAGTCTACTATTTTCACAACGGGATCTACCTCTTCCTCTAGGGAATCTACCACCTCTACCTCTTTGTCTTTGCTCATGTCCCTTATTCAACTTCTCCTCATCTTTCAATGCAAATTGATAAGCCTCTTCAATGTTCTCCAATTTGACCAAACTAATTTCTTCTTGGATGGAAACTCTCAAACCATTTAGGTATCTAGCAATTCTTTCCACATCATCTTCAGCATGTCCAGATTTGATATCTAATCTATAGAATTTCTTAGTATATTCATTTACCGAGCTATCTTTCTGCCTTAAACTTTTCATTCACCTAAGTAGGTTAATCTGATAATCACAAGGTAAGAACTTTCCTTTCAATTTATTCACCATTTTACTCCATACCTTGATTTTGTCTTTTCCTTTCCTTTTTTTGTCCAGCTGCAAATGTTCCCACCATAAGGATGCATGACTTTTCAATTTTGTGCTTGCAATTTTCACCTTCTTTTTCTCAGGTACATTTTCATACTCAAAGTACTTTTCCATCTCAGTGATCCAATCCACCAATTCATCAGAATCCAAATTTCCACTATACTCAAGAGGATTAAAGTATGGTGTAGACTTCAGACTTGTCAAAGCCTTCAAGAGTCTTTCCTCACCCTGATCCATCACAGGTGCAGGTTCTACATCACCTTGTTCTATCTCAATTTCATCAGATCACTAACATCTTCAAGATATCTTCCTCTTCTCTGGGTTGTTTCAACAGCTTCTAATCTAGCAACAAGTTGTCTCAACATGTCTGCCAATCATAGATCCACATCTTGCCTCCCATGAACCATCTTAAAAACCCTCTGTAATTGTAGGTCAAATCACAATCTACTACCCCACAATAATTCAAGTAGGGTTTCACAAGAAGGAACCTTCAAATATAGATTCATAAACCTAGATCTAGATCTCACCTCTCTCTGATACCACCTGACGTAAGTGAGGATGGAAGGGGCCATAAATGGCACACCCTAAATAGATCCACCTTTCTCAATAACATGCAAAAGAAACAACACACAACAGTGAGAGTGATAATGCATGAAACTTTCATATATTCTCTTCAAATTGATTCATACATGTTGGGTTGTAAGGCCTTCCCGGTTTAGGCTAGATATTACAATCAAGTAAAAAAGTCCTCAAACATGCGAGGATCTTCCAATAATCTCTAATTTCTATCTTCTATCTTCTCCAACAACTGACTCCTAAACTCCAACCAAACAACTACATTTATACAAGAGGCTACTGAACTAAGTTGGCCTTCAGATCCACAATCGATGGAAGGAATGACCAGATCTAGGTCCACATGCTTCCCAATGATGGATACCAACATTAAATCTGCGACCCAAATTAACTACACAAGTCAACCTCAAAAGAATCCAAAACAAACAACTTAGTAAGCAAGGAATTTGGGTGCTAGACAAGCATCACCGAGTGCCAAGGAAATTCACCAAGCGCCAAAGAGATAACCGACCAACACTGGCAAATAAAGGAAACTGAGCAATACCAAACCAACTCGGTCAAAGCAGGAACCGAGCAACACAAACAAACTCAAATAATTTTTTGGTGACACAAGATTTCCAAGGACCCAAGATGCTCCTGCATCAAAAATGGTTTATGATGTCTATTTAAAGAGACATGAGATTCATTATTGAGTATGTTGAAGGATAATTCGCATGAAAAACTTGATTTCATGCAACACTGATCAAACTAGTTGAAGACAAAACCAATAAAATCTGCAGATAACATTATATAGTGGATAAGAAATCTGAAACTCAAAGGAGTTTATCTCTGGTGGTTGGGATGGATTATCAATGTCTTGAGGCTTCTTCTCAAGCTATTATGGATTCTGATGGGGGTGCTACTAAGGATAGACATTTGGTTGCTCCTCATGTTGTCACCCTAGATGTGTGTGGTAATTTGTCTCAAACTGAAGTTTCCTTTGATAGGAATTTCATTTCTGGGGGTTGTTCTTCACCTATTCAAAGGAATGTTCACTATGTTGGTGTTGTCTCTCAGACTGATGATGACCCTATGATAAGTTCTTTGGCTTGGCAAGATGAGGTTGCGAAGGTGAAAGAGGGTTAAATTACTGTCAAATGTAAGAAAGTTAAGTATTCTAAGCCCTCTTTTGAGATGACTCTTCATTCCCACAAGGGGATCATTAAAGATAAATCTTGATGGCTCTTGATGGGGAGGGCTAGGGTTGGATTTTTTCTATTCTTTTCTCCATTTCTAGTTGCTTGCTGGCTATTTTCTTGCAGTGTTTTTTTAGTTTGTGGGGGATAGTTATTTTTTCCCTTGGTCGTCTTGAAGGCTCTTTTGCCTCTAGTTGTTAGGTGTGTCCAATGTTTTATCTTTTGACAACGTCCTGGTTGTGGGTTCCAGATCTATTCAAAATCTGATTGTAAAGGGTTTTGAGTCCCTTCCAAGCCTTTTTTTCTGTAATAAAAAACAAGTCTTCAATTCTCGACAAGGAGTAGTGATTCCTTAATTTCTTTTCTCTATTCCCTTCTTAAGATGAAAGGATAGCTTGTAAACATAATATTATTGAGGTAGTTACCCTTTTGATTCGTTGAGTTTTCCATTATTAACAATAGGTTCTACCACCCCTTTCTTGTTGCTTCTCTGGTTTGCATGGAAAAAATTTGTGTTACCTTGACTTCTCATTCAATTCTTTTGATTATACATTATTGCATTTATAGGGTCCTATTGTCCCCTTTCCATGAAGGTTGGGGAGGTTACACCTTTCTGTCCAATTCCCAATTCTTGTTTCCTAAGGCATCATTTTCCATTAGATGTGGAACATATGTTAGTTATTGGAATGTTATCTTAGAACTTATTAACCAACTATTTCATAGTAATCTTAGTTAATTTTGGATCTAGCTTGGCCTTCTTGTTGTTAATATTATTGTAGCGATGGTTGGATTGCTTCAGGCCAACATATATAATGTAAAGGCTATGATAATATAATTATATTAATAATATAATAATTATATTATACTACCCCGGGAGCCATAGTAGGGCGGGTGTTCATTAAATATATGTGGAAGCCACCTACAATATAGGAGAGGGGGCCAAACGCTTTCTTGAAAGTTGAAAGAAGGCATTGAAGGAGAAAGGGAGCAGCGCAATCAAGATTATGCTTGCTCGGCAATCGGTCACTATGAAACACCAGATTAAATAACCTCTAAGTTAGGCTTTGAAACAGGGGAAGAAATAGAATAAATCTTTGAGGGGAAGAAATAAACAAGACCTTACTTTTTCTCGCAATCTTCCCACGGACATTCATGTTACGACTGTGGGGCAGGGGAACTTCTAGTCCCACCCAACCCTAGCCCTATAGATAGTAACATAAAGATTATGATAATATAATTATATTGATAATATAATAATTATATTATAATATAATTATATTTATACTGAATTATATGATATATAATTATATATTAATTATATAGATTATAATTGTAATATTAATTATATATTAATATAATTATATGATACATTTATATAATTAACTGGGCCAACTTGGAAGAGTGGTGACACTTGGTGAAGGGGCACCACCAATAGATATAAAGGAAGATTAAATCTTCCACTCTTGGCATTGAAATATATACATAATCTGTAAATCTACTTTAGAGAAGTGCTTGGGGGAGACAATAAGTGTTTATCGTTTATGGTTTGGAGGGAAACGATGATCAAATCATTGCTTGTGGCTAAATGGACACCAAAAACAACATGGTTTCAAAGCATTAATGACCCATGTCCCTATGAAGTGTACTTAGAAACAATGATAATTGATCGATCTTCTAGCGATATCTCTATGTTGGGAATCACAGATATCGGTATCAGAGGCACAAATCAGAAGTATTATGATGCAAATGAATGCACATCAAACACAGATGAAAACTTTGTGAATGTTGATTGTCTCGCTCATATGGGAGCTACAATCTTAGGTACAATTTCTAGTGTGTTGTAATGAAGACAATCCAATGCTCAGCTTCAATATCCTTTTCAATATCAAGTTTCACAGCTATGTTAAAGAGGGGGTGTGTATGTTGTAGACTACTCGCAGGTGTATGGCTATTATCGCTATGATCACCATATCTGAGAATTGTCAAATAAAATGGAAGGTTGTTACTGATGGATTGCACTATATCTTAGATCGGATTCGAATATGAGTGTCGCTAATATGTGATCTAATTGAAAAATCACTGGTGTTTACGTATCTATAGAATATATCAGTCTGGACTTGGTTTGAGGCCAATATTATTGATAATGAATGTTTAAATGCCAAATTGGATGCAACCTTGATCAATTGCCAATAAATATCAGTGTTCAATGTGGATGACGTACTACATACTAGTCGTGGATGCTTAGGAAGACGCCTGATGTCTGCAAATGAGATCGTACCCTCCTTGATCATCATCTAGAATAATATTTTATTATTGTTATCAATGGCCCAATCTCCTCGAATACAAATTTGGAGTTTGGCGCAAGTGTGATATGGAATGGTCACCACGCAAAATCATTATTGAAATGATATTTGTCACTCTTTACAATAAAGACGCGGAGAAGCATATGAATCCATAAAATTGGGTGGCTCAGATCATATCCAAGTGTAATACCTTGAATTGCCAATGATAAGGAGATGAATATGTTCGTTCCTTCTGATATGATCTGCAAGTGTAGATCATGTATATCATTTCTTCCTCTTCCACTGATGTAATTGTAAATGAATGTCTCTCTTAGTGATATTAGAATCACAGATAAGTATGAACAAAGAATGCATCCAATGGTGATTTCTAGGTAGCGAAGGCATTAATTGTTTTTGGATTCAATATCTTTATATGTTCTTGAAATGGTGTGGCACTTCTATGAGTATCCCTCTGAGTGTGGCCGCTTCAGTATTGATATGTGAAACCTGGATTGAAATCGTTGAATGTTGGGGCAAGTATGGGTCGCAGTTATTGTAAATATGTTGATGATGCTAATCGGTGATTGTCAGTATACAATTATCTCAGAGATGTCCACTCAATATGATATATAATCATAATGTGATAATCTTTGCACCATAATATACCTTTGTACAAGTGTACCTTTGATTCAAGAACATGGTGATCTGCCCGAGGGCCCCCTAAACCTACTGGTTCATCATGATTAAGTTTCCTTAATAATTTAGAGTATTAAACAAATGATTGTCTTCAAATTGGAGAGAGAGGGGGGTTTGTCCCTGTTGTCCTTAAGGACTGATTTGAGACATCTCTTGAAGAGGAAGAGTCTATATATATTGTGATCAATTTCTTTGAAGAGGAGGAATTAACATTTAGAGGGAGTCTGATAAATCTATAAAGGCAATTTTGGACGAGAAGGTTAGGAGGTTGATGTTAGTATTTGGAGCTTTAGAGGGAGTCACAACATCATGAAGATCTATTGTATTGTATATTTCTCTGAGACGGAGAAATAAGAGGTAAAAGCCCTTGTTAATGCATCTTTCTCTGTGAGAGAAATTTGAGGTGTAAGCCCTTGTTAATGCATATTTATTTGCAAGAGAAATTTGAGGTGTAAGCCTTTATTAATGCATCTTTCTTTGCAAGAGAAATTTGAGGTGTAAGCCCTTGTTAATGCATTCTTCTATGTGAGAGAGAAGTTTGAGTTGCAAGCCCGTGTTAATGCATTCTTCTCTATGAGAGATAATTTTGAGGTAAAAGCCCTTCTTCCACCCTCTAGGAGTAGCCATGGTGGATCGATCCTCTAGGAGTAGATATGGTGGATGTTATGTGAGAGACTTCATGACTTAGCACTTTTGTTTATTCACCCTTTGGGAGTAGCCATGGTGAACATTGTGATGAGATGACGATATCACATTGAGTGATTTCATGGTGATCACTTTTGTTCATTTTTATTTCCATTTGTGAGAGTAGCCATGATGGACCCACCCTCTAGGAGTAGCCATGGTGGATATCACTACATAAATCAAATATTGAAAAGGATTCCTCTCTAGCTAAGAGGGAGTATTAATGTTATTGTAGCTATGGTCGAAATTCCTCCCCTGCAGAGTTACTCTCTACTGCATCAAAAATTAAGAGGCCCCCAAGATATTGTATCTTGATTTACCCGCAGGATGTGGAGTGGGGCATTTGCATTCTGCCTAGGGAGTACATCCCTAGCTTAAATTTTTAGCTTAAATTTTTTTTTATGGAGGATGAAGGCTCTGGTTGGGGAAGAAATGGCTATGGCGGCTATGGCCATGGAGGAGATAGATTTGGAGGGTAGGGTTTCAGCAAAGGTGCTTTTGGCAGGTGGCCCCTATACGGTAATAACCAACAAAGGCCCTTTCCCCAAAGATCAAGAAGAGGCTCTTCTTACGGTAGAGGGAGCAAGGGTTTTAACGGCTTCGATTCCTCCGGATGGGGGTCTACGAATGGATTGAACAGATTCTTCTCCCAGTGATTTAACCATGATCACGAAGGCACACAAAATGGTTTCTTTCGATCCAGATGGGTTCCCCCTCGACAAAACCTCTCTCTTTGAAATGGTTGGCATGGGAAGAATAAGGAGATTTATTTAGGGAATAAGCCCCCTCCTAGGATTCAGCCTAAAAACTTTTGTTTCAAAGAGATCGAGCATAAGTTCTGGCGCCCTAAAGCCCTGGCTTCATCGTTACCCTAAAACAAGTTTGGCACTTCCAATCTTAAGGCAGGTATGTGGAGTGGGGCATTTGCATTCCGCCTAGGGAGTACATCCCTAGCTTAAATTTTTAGCTTAATTTTTTTTTTATGGCGGACGGGGGCTCTGGCTGGGGAAGCAACGGCTATGGTGGCTATGGTCATGGAGGAGATAGATTTGGAGGGCAGGGTTTCAACAAAGGTGATTTCAGCAGGTGGCCCCTATATAGTAATAACCAACGAAATCCCTTTCCCCACAAATCAAGCACAGGCTCTTCTTACGGTAGAGGGAGCAAGAGTTTTAACGGCTTCAATTCCTCCAGGTGGAGGTCTACGAATGGATCAAACATATTCTTCTCCCAGTGATTTAACCATGATCAGGTAGGCAAAAAAAATGGTTCCTTTCGATCTAGATGGATTCCCCCTTGACAAAACCTCTCTTCGAAATGGTTGGCAAGGGAAGAATAAGGAGATTTATTCAGGGAATAAGCCCCCTCCTAGGATTCAACCTAACAACTTCCATTTCAAAGAGATCGAGCATAAGTTTCGGCGCCCCAAAGCCTCGGCTTCATCGTTACCCAAAAACAAGGCTGGTACTTCCAATCTTAAGGAAGGTATGGATTTGGATACCACTATTGTTTGTTGTTCCTCTTCCTTGTTTATAGACAACTCTGTATGGTCAGATTTGGTTAATAGGCTTCAGGAAAGGGATTTTTTCATGAAATGGTTAGGGCCTTGGCCATCTATTGCTAAAATTCAAAGATGGATTAAGGAAATCTGGGGTGAAAACTATGAGATTAAAACCCTATCAAATGAGTTCCTTCTTGTTATTTTCCCCTCGAAGATGGAGAAGGATTCAACACTCAGTGGAGGACTGTATATGCTTGATGGGTTTGGTATTTACATGAAGGACTGGCAACCTAATTTCAACCCAGATACAGAGGAAGTTGAAAACATTGTAGTGTGGCTAAAATTGAAAAACCTTCCTTGGGAATATACTGATGAAAATACTTTAAGGACCATCGGTGAGTTCTTTGGGAAATTTCTATATGTGGATCAAGTTGTGGATGAGAATGACTTCTATATGTACTCTAAGTTGCTTATCCTTATTCAAAAATGCTATCAAATTCCTGATTATGTTACACTAGGGTATTCCTTTGGTTCTTGGAAGCTCAAGATTGAAGTTGACATTGTTGCTCTAGATCTGGTTGCCACAAAAGGGTCAGATAAAGGTAAAGGTTTGGCTTGCAACAAATGCCTAGATTGGATCATATCTATTGAGGAGAGAAGAACCCGATATCCCCCTTGGGCTATAAAACATGAAAAGGAGATGATTTTCAATAGGAGTTTAGAGGAGGATGTTTTTCCGTTTCCTGGTGATGGCTCCTCCTTTCCTTCGGCAGGTGTGCAGAAGTCTTTTCTCCAAGATTTTTCCTCTCAAAGGGAAAGGGGGGACAATCCACTATCAACACAAGTAGTGAAAGAAACTCCCTTTTCACACTTTTTTTGCTATGGCTGGTGGGGCTGATAGAGGTACGCTAGAGGGTAGTAAGCAGTCGGAGCAAAATCTTATTGTACCTGATTCATGGGAGAATCATGTCTCCACACCCAATAGAAATATTGCTGGCGGTCTAAATAGGGGATGTAACCTAGACACTTTTCATGAAGGAAATTTGGTCCCATAATGTTTTGAGTCTTTCCAATAGGACCCAAACATAGAATCCTTTGATCACTATAAGGATATACAAATTTCTCCTATAAGAAATCTGGAAATATCAATGGAGGATATGCAGGGGAATGTAGATTTGAACTAGTTCACAGACTCGGAAGACAAATTTCAAGGGGAAGTTAAAGACACTGAGGAGTTGGGGTTACAAGATCAGTTGGATGTGGTGGAGATTAGATCTATTTTTCAGACTCCCTCCTTAATTCTTAAACCTAATGTGAAGGAGAAAGGAAAAAGAGGTCCTAAATCTACAAAGGTCAAACTTGCTTTAGCTGGTAACGCAACAGACCAGTTAAAATTGTTGAGATCAGGAAGAGGATATACCTCTTCCCAGAAGCCATGAAGCTCCTTTCATGGAATGTCAAGGGCTGCAATGCCCCTGACAAGTGGCATTTGGTCAAGCGGTGTCTTGACCAAACCTAACCTGATCTGGTTTTTCATCAAGAAACTAAGTTAAGTGGCAATGGAGGTTTATCCTTTTGTAGGAAATTTGGTAGGTGGGGTTGTCTCTTACTAGAGGTGGATGGTGCTTCTGGTGGCTTGTGTGTTCTTTGGAAGGAGATGAGCTTTTAAGTGTGTTTTTTGGAGGAAGGTAGTTATTGGTAGTTGATTAAAGTTGTTTCTTTACAGTTGAATGTGACGTTTTTGGCTTATAATGTGTATGGCCCATGCAGTCCAAAGCTCAAGTTGCAACTTTGGAAATCCTTATCGGCTTCTCTAGCAATCCATAATGATTCTTTAGTTGTCTTGGGGGGAGATTTCAATGCCATTCTTTCCCCGAAAGAAAAATTGGGGGGTAAAGGATGGCTTAGCTAGAGCCAATAGGATTTTTTGGATTTTGTTTCTAAGAATAATTTACAGGATATGAATTTTTATAATGGGATTTTTATGTGGACAAATAGATGTGATGGGCTCACTAATATTGTAGAAAAGTTGGACAGATTTCTTCGGGCCGATAGATGGGAAGAGACCAAATGGATTGGTCAAGCTAAAATCCTTCCTATTTTTGGGTCTGACCATTTTCCTATTTGTTTGAGACTCGTAGAGGATGCTGCCCCTGTGAGAGCCCCCTTTAGGTTTGAGAAGATGTGGTTTCATAATGCAGATCTCTTGGATAGGATCAAGGATTGGTGGGTTAATGCACCAAGACGGTTTGGTAATTGTGCATTCATTTTCTTTAAAAAACTCCAATTTGTTAAAGAAAATTTGAAAGTTTCGAATAAAGAAGTCTTCAAGAATATCTTTGTGGAAAATTTTTCTTTAGAATTGGAGTTAACCTCGTTAAATGAGATTATAGTCAAGGATGGTATGGATAGTGTTGTTTTTAACAAAGAGAATGAACTTAAGCTCAAATATTCTGAAGTGCTGAAAGCAGAAGAAAACTTTTGGAGATAGAAATCTAGGGAATTGTGGTTAAAGGAGGGCGACAGGAATAAATTTTTTTTCCATAATTTAGTTAAAGGAAGAAGAGCGACAAATAAGATATTCATTATTAAGGACAGCCAGGGTAATCAACTCTCGGAACAAAATCTTATTTACAAGGAGGCGGTGAGATACTTCTCTAGCATTTTTGCTAGAAAGGAGGAGAATGTGCTGGATGACTCTGGGTTGTTGGATGTTCTTCCCAAGTTAGTTTTAGATTCTTAGAATCAAAGTTTACTGTGTCCAATCTCTGAATAGGAGGTCAGAGCTGCTTTATTCAACATGGGTAGTGATAAGGCACTTGGTCCCAATGGATTTCCTGCCCTTTTCTTTCAGAAGTCTCGGTCCTTTCTTGGTAGCGATTTGTGTAATGTGGTGGAAGAATCAAGGAGGGGTGGATTTATCTTTAAGGATTTCAACAACACTTTCCTTGCTTTGATCCCCAAGAAGGGAAAGAAAGAGTCATTTTCCAATTTCAGACCTATTGCTCTTTGTAACACTGTCTACAAGGTGATTGCTAAAGTGATGGCTAACAGATTAAAGCTGGTTCTACCCTCTATCATCTCGGAGGAACAAAGTGGCTTTTGCCCAAGTAGATCCATTTATGAAGGCATTATTATTGTGCATGAAGCTATCCACTTTGTTAAGTCAGGGAAAAATGCAGGTATGATGATTAAAATTGATATTAAGAAGGCTTATGACAATGTTAATAGATGCTTTTTGATGAAGGTTCTTAGCAGGTTTGGCTTTGACTCCACTTGGTGTCAGTGGGTGTCTAGTTGCATTTCCTCTCCTCATCTCTCTATATTGGTAAATGGTAGCCCTCAAGGGTTTTTTGAGACTTCTATAGGTATTTTCCAGGGAGACCCTCTTTCTCCTTTCCTGTTCATTATTCTTGCAGAAGCCCTGGGTAGATCGATTCGTAGGGTGGCTTCTGCTGGCTTGTGGAAAGACATACAAATTACTAGAGGTGTTATTCTGGTTACCCATTTATAGTTTGTAGATGACACATACCTAATGGGGGAAGCTTCAGCAAGAGAGGCTAGAATTATCAAATCTACTCTTGATTCCTATAGCTTGGTCTTAGGACAATTCATTAATTGGGAGAAGTCTGAAGTGTTCTTTTTTAATCCCTCTCCTCCTATTCAACAACATATTGTTAGGATTTTGGGAATGAAGGTTGGCTCTCTTCCTAGCAAATATTTGGGTATCCCTTTGTTTGGGGGGGCTTCTAAGTCCAATTTACGAAAGGAACTGGTTGACAATTTCTTGAAGAGAATGGAAAGTTGGAAAGTAAAATGGCTCACTTATGCTAGCCGCATTCTTATGTTACAATCGGTTATTTTAGCAATCCCTATCTTCTCAATGAGTTTCCTTAAGATTCCTATGAAGGTTCTAAAATATCTTGAACAGAGGATGCGAAAGTTCTTTTGGAAAGGAGGTCAAGAGGAGGAGATAATTCTTCTTATTTCCTAGGACACTATTTGCTCATCATGGAAATAAGGTGGGGCTGGTCTTCGTAGATGGCATTTGGTTAATAAAGCCCTGTGGATGAAATTGGTGTGGGAGATCTACAGTAAACCGACTCAGCTATGGGTTCAAATTATGAGGATGAAATATTTAGACTCTATGGAGGACAACCGTATTGTTACTGTTCACAATCCTCCAAAAGGATATGCTATCTGGAATTTCATCTTGGATTGCAGATCTATTATTTGCGAGCATGTGTCTTGGTAGCTTGGGGATGGTCATGATGCTTTGTTTTGGGAGGATTCATGGGATGGGAAACCCATTCTAGAAAATTTAGGTGTATCTAGAGAAATTATCAAGTTCTTTTCTAATCGATGGGGGACTAAGGTGCGTAATTATATGGTGCTGAAGGTGGAGCCTGTAGGTCTGGTTTGGAGATGGAAAGAGTTACCATCCATGGGAATTAGTGAGGCATTGTGTCTTACAATGCAGAGTATTTTTGAAGAGAGGGCTTTATCTCTATTGGGGGCTAAAGATAATTTAATTTGGTGTGCTGCGAAGAGTGGTAACTACTTTGTTAGAATGGTTTATAAACTATTGATGAATGAGAATCGTAACTGCGATTGGCCTTACAGGCTTTGTTGGGACAAAGATTGTCTTCTGAATGCTGGGGCCTTTTTGTGGATGGCTATTCATAGAAGGATTCTTACTGGTGAACACAGGAAGAGGTATGGTTTTGTGGGGCCTTCTATGTGTCCAATCTATAGGAAGGAGCAAGAAGATGTTGATCACCTTCTTGTCCATTGCGACTTTTCTTATAGGTGTTGGGAGATGGTGAGAAAGCGGTTGAATTTTTATGGTCCACTCCCATAATCCTTGATAGATGTGTTTAAAGGGTAGAGGTATTATCCTACTAAATCCACTCTATCCAAAATATGGATTATCAGCCCATCAATTATCATCTGGGAGATCTGGAAGGAAAGGAATAGGCGCATCTTTCATGACTCTTATGAAAGTGTGGAACTATTTGTAATAGGATTAATGTGTCTATTGAAGAAGTGATGAGCTCATTTGTACAGACACTTAATGCTAACGTGGTTTTCTCCTTTGATGATAGCTTAATTCCAAAGTAGTGGTCGGGGATTAATGTCAAATATAGGTAGAATGGGCTTAAGAAAGATGGGGCCAAAGTCAGTAGAAAAGATGTGAAATGGAAGCCTCTGAATTCAGGGTGGATTAAGATTAATTTTGATGACTCATCTAAAGGAAACCCGGGACTTTTTGGGATTGGAGTGATTGCTAGGAATGATAGAGGGAATGTTTTAGCTTATGCAACAGAAAGAATTATGGATGGGACAAACAATGTGGCAGAGGCGAAGGCTGCCCTGCTTGCAATAAGAGTTAGCCAGATGTTGAAGGTGGACAAATTACACTTAGAAGGGGACTCAAAGATCATTATAGAGGCACAAAAAAAAGGTTAGTCTTAGACTTGGTTTATCAATGGTGTTATCAGGGAAATGAGTCATTTTATTCATAGATCAAGCGATTATAAATTTAGTCATACTTTGAGAGAGAGGAATGTGGAGGCTAACATTTTGGCTAATTGGGCAACCACGTTTGATAAGCTGAGACTTTTGATTTTTGAAGATCTCTTGGCATGGGATATGCATTGATTAAGATTTCAAATCATTAAAGGACACAGGTATTGGTGAAATGATGGATCGTGGTTTGAGCGCTCGGGTGTGTGGTGATCAATTTATAAGGACGATGATGTGTGTGAAGATGATGCATTAATGATGTCCTTTGATGACGTTTAGTCTAGCTCATTCATTTCTTAATAGGATTTGGTTAGGCACTTTGAAATATGTGATTTGAGTTGATGATTCGCACGTTTGGGCTAGAGCGCGAAAGACAAGTTATATTTGGCTTTTGTTATGAAGGTGTTTAGTTTTTTGGGTTGTTTGTTTGCAGACTAGTTGCAGGAATGCAATTATGGAGGTGACCTTTAGCATGGACTTAGAGAAACAAATGAAGGCCTTCAAGGGACCTATTAGTGTAGAGAGAATTAGAGGGCTACTGAAAATAAAGTTTGAGCGAATGGTGGCAGCAGTTCTTAAGGTTATTGGTTCCCAGTTTCAAGAACGTATAATTAAGCGAAGAATGAATCTTGATGTCATTTCTATTTTTATTGCTTGGGGTCTGGAGATTAGGGAGAGTGAGAATGAAGTTGATAGAATCACCAGACCCTTGTTTGAGGATGATGTTTTAGGAAACTTGGACTCCATCTTAGAATGGTCGATCTCGGGCATCTAGGGAAAATTTTTTTTGAATTCTTTGAGGAAGATGCCGACATGGATAGATATGGGCTTATTCCCTTTCTCAGATGGGAAGGGAAGGTGGACAAATTAGAAATGTTCATGGCTGTGGTGGCGGGTTGGGAAGAGGTTAAAGTGGAGCTTGATGCACAAGAAAAGATGGCCTTGGCAAGAATGAGGGGGTTTCCTATAAATGTGCCAAAAAGGAAGAGGAACAATGGAGGGCATGGGCATGATAGTGTGCAGCTGGGCTGAGTCTTAGGCATATATGCAACTGGTGTGTGACTTTTTGGGGGTTTTTTTTATGCTTCTGGTGAAATATTTATATGGTTTCATTCAATATGACGACTGGTGAATGATGTATTTTGTTTGTTTGTTGTAATACTGTTTTAGCTTCAGTAAGTTTACGGTTGTCTATATGTCCGGTTTGATAGCACACTAGAGAGATGTGTGTTTAGTAGTAGTTTGTGAAGGAGCTTGACTCCGCTCTGCTGGCGTCTTTAGCTATAGTTTGTGAAGGAGCTTGACTCTGCTCTGTTGGCATCTTTAGCTATTGATGTAAAGCATTGTAAAAATTTGTATGGAATAGAAAATGTATCTCTCTTTTATATTTCAATAAAATACCTATTACCGACCCAAAAAAATATTATAATATAATTATATTGATAATGAATAATATGATATATAATTATATATTAATTATATGGTTTATAATTATAATATTAATTATATATTAATATAATTATATGAGACATTTATATAACTGATTGGGCCAACCTGGAAGAGTGGTGACCCTTGGTGAAGGGGAACCACCAATAGATATAAAGGAAGATTAAATCTTCCTCTCTTGGCATTGAAATATATACACACAATCTAGCATATTTTCTTTAGAGAAGTGCTTGGGGGAGATGATAAGTGTTTATCATTTATGGTTGGGAGGGCAACAATGATCAAATCATTGCTTGTGGTTAAACGAGCACCAAAAATAACACTTGTTCCCCTTCCAGGTGGTTTCCACTCTAGATAGTTGTATGTTCTCCTCATGGTTTAATATTACTTGATAAGTTTCTATAAGAACCTGCAACATCTCCTGACACCTGGTCCCCTTATGAGATAAGCTCCTTTCATTCAAACAGTTCCTTTACCAACCATTTGGTTTCTTTATTTAGTTAGAGAGAGGGTATCTGTGTCATGTCCTTGATACTCACTATGATTGTAATGGTTTCATCCTCATTCTTGGTCTTATTCTAACCTTAATATAGTTATTCCACACTAATACATTTGGGGTAAATTTTCGGCCACCATTTCCAATGGCTATGGTTTTTCTTTTGCTCTGTCAGATTTTACAAAGGGAATTTTTTCAAAACATTTCTCTTGTTTGTCTGAATTCCGATGAACATGGCCATAACTTATTAAAAAAAAGTTAATGTTTTCTCATTTTCCTATGAGCCCTTGTAAGATCGAGACCCCAAAACCATCACATACTTGAGTTGGAGATTAACAAGGGTTTCTACATAAAGATTTAGAGATTTCAAGGCTTGCAAATTTTAATATTTTTTGTGGCCCCTTTTACACTCATATGTAAGTTTGATGCTTATTTTTTGCACTCCTTGAGGGTTTCTAGTCTCTTCTTTATAATATTGTTTGTGCTTCCAAATTTGCAGTCGACTTTAATAAATGGTAATGGATTTCATATTTACTTGATTTGTTCCTTACACATGCTTGAAACCCTTGTACCACCATCAAGATTTACTCTTCTCATTTCTTTGTCTCTTGGTGAACTCAGCACCTACATCACTTATTGGTTGCAATTGTTCTTATTTTTTCTTTTTCATCTTCATGTAAGGTAATTGAATTAAAATATTCAATATCCTTGACCTTGCAATGTGTCATTGCTCTGCATTTTTTGTCTCTGATTAGGTGTGACTATTATCTTCATTTGAGTGGGCACTTGATGCTATGAATACATTACACATTATCATTCCTAGAACTTACAGACAACACAAAATAGAAATTAACCTTAGTACAAATAAAATTTCTATGGGAAGGTTCTAACAATAGTGGTACAAAGGAAAGAAGATGAGGGAGCTAACACACACAATGTCCAAATTATGAACATATTTTTAGGAGCTAAATTAACATGGTGTATCTACAAAAATTCAAAAGCCTTATGGAGAAATCTTGTGCATGTAAAATATCTCAACTACAATATTCAAAACTAAATTTTAACCACAAAAAAATCACCACAAATTTTCAATATGGAACTTTATAACTAAAAGTAGAAACCTCATCAAAAATCACTTAACATTTAAAAAAAATGGCCAACAAGCCTCATTTTGAGAAGAATCATGGGATGGTTTTTGCTCACTAGACCTGACTATAGAATTAGACTCAATTAAACAATGTATGATACAAATATATGACACCAAGATTTGGGATTATGTCCCATCACTATTATGACATTTTACCTCTTCATTATTTAAAGCATATTCTTTATTGATTAATGATACAATAAGGTAACTCATATCAATACTTTTAGTCAAACACGCACTCATTTTTGTCATGTTATTAGGTAGCTTGTCTTTGTCTACAACATAAAGCTACTCCTTCACTATATCACAATACTCTTTTCTTGTTGTTTAAAACAATGAACACAACTTCTATTTTTTAAAATTAACATTCAAAATTATGATTGCACTTTTACAACTAGCATTGATGGCACTTTCATTCATGTTCATTTTTTTCTACATTTAGTATCATAAGGACATATGATCATAGGATGCATATCCTTTAATAGAACTATTTTTACTATGGTAGTCACTTATGCATAGTAGGTTCATTGTTTTGTGCACTTACTGATTTGTATTTACTAGTCATCAATGAGTAAATAAAAAACCATAAAATACATCAGCTACCAGAAACAATCAAATACATCAGTAGGAGTGGGTTTTTCCTATACCTTGACTTCATTATATCTACATACTTTGGGAGATATGAAAAATAAGAGGCGCACTTTCAACTTCCATCCTTTGGACATCCTCTAGATGAAGTTCATTTCTTCTTGTAAACACATGAGATGGAACACCTCTAGTCAACTCTTCTTTATGTGATAACATCATTTGCATTCTTTCCATATGGTCTTCTATCTCAACAAAGATATTTGGATACAATCTATCATGTCTTTCCCTCCATATTTTTTCTACCATTATTTTATTCTATATATCTATTCTCCTAGCAATATGATTCTCATATATATTCCTAATGTAGAGCCATCCTCCAATGATGCTCTATACCTTTACCCAAACCCACAAGTAACTAATTGTCCTACTCTGGTAAGGACTTGACCAATAGGACTCTCCTAGTCCCAACACTTTCCTAGACCTTCCAATGGTCACAAAATTCAACTTGGCTAATGACTAATCAACAAGACATGACTGTGACAAACAACACAACTTCAAATCTGATTACAAACTTTATTAACTAGTTAACATCAAATTATGATCACACTAGACATAACCCTCTTGTCCATGTTCTTGTGGCAGAATACCTTCTTCATACCCTTCAACATGAATTCACTTTCCCATTTATTAATCCCATTAACATGCAAACTTAACACTTTATGCTTGACAGACTCAAGAATTCTCAATTTTTATTCACAATCCTATTCCCTCAACATCTAGGATGCTTTTCTCTATTAACTCTACTCATAGACTCATTGGTTGTTCAACCTCTAGATCTTTGGAACTTCAACTATTCCACAACACTCAAGAACTATAAGTCTACATTTTGTATATCTCTGATACCCTAACCGAGGGTTTCACTAGTTAAACTTCAAAATAATATTTATTTTACAAGTAGTAACCAAATGAACTTCTATAAAAACCAAAATGGACTTAATTCAGAGTATTAAAATATTCAATTAGGGATATTTCAAAATAGTTATATATAGTTCAAGTAAAACATGAGCAAACTGAATTGTTACAAATGATCAGAACATGGAAAATATTTAGGAAAATAAGATTTTTATTCATTCAAATCTCTTTTACATTGACTATTCTCTACTCTCTTGCCCATGGTTAGGCTTTTACAACTTATATGGACTCAAAAGAACTCCCAAAGCCAAAAATTAACTAATTATGAGACCCATCTAAAGTATCTATAGTATTGAAGTGAATTAATGATGTTAGAAGATAGGTAGGAAAATTTTAGTTTTACTTTTAAATTGGAATTGCATTTTTTAATGCACTTTATGAAATTGGTGTTATGTTGATCTCCACAAAACCTTGAAGTACTCGTCACGGGGATGTCCCCGCACTGGGTAGTTGGAGTACCCAAGTACTATGTTAGTATGTTGAATGTTAAATGGTTTTGGTTCAATTTTCAATTTTTCTATGTTCAAGTATTTCAATTTGGTATATTATACTAAAACATCATTTCATAACTAACATTTCAACTTCTATATAACTAGTTTTAAGAATACTATTGTACTTGCGATATCATTTTGCGTAGTTTGTGAAGGTTATAGATTGAAGTTTCCAAAGCCCAATTTTTTTCCTGTGAAGAAAGACCATGTCAGATAATATTAGCGAAGAACAAAATAAGGAGACAATTGCTAGATTGTGGTCTACCTTGAAAAAGAAAAGGTGATGGAAAATGTTATTGTCCCTACAAAATTTGTAAGGTCTTAAAGAATAGAAGACTTCTAATCAAAACAACTAAGAAATATTGTATGGAGCATGGTCACATTGAAGGAGGACATGATTATTATCCATTGGTAAGTTGTTCATTATATTGTTTTAAATATATATATATACATAAGAAATCACTTGATGATGATATCATGATCATGGTTTATTTATGTTGATCATTTTTATATAGGTCAAGCACCCTGGGGCACATGATATGGACCACTACAACCCAGAGTATATGGTTTTCAAAGTGGAGGAACATGGAGGTGTGAATAACAAAGGTGGAGATAATGATCCCATGGAAGATGATGATCATGCACCAGAAAACACAATTGAAGATGATGGTACAAATACATTGATCCATGAAAAATTTAGTACAAGCACAACTGATCATGATGATCAAGATGAGCTTGATGTTGTTCATGATATACCTCTACTTGAGAAGGAATATGAGTCCCTTTACGAAGGATACCAAACAACTCTTCTCTCTATTGTATTGTTTTTGGTGAACTTGATGGTTATGAATGGTTTATCCAACATAACAATGTCACGCATGTTAAGGTATGTGATATATGTCATTATAGTTAATAAAGGGTGAATCATGTACGATTAATATTCTTTATATTAACAAATTATTTTTTTGTTGTAGATTGATAGGTGAGTTTTTGTTACCACTATAAAATATTCTACCTCACTCATACTGATAAGTATCGATCATTATGAAAGATATTGGAATGGACTATCAAGCAATAGATGCTTGTCCCAATGATCATATTATATATCATAAACAACATAAATTTGCAACAGAATGCCCTGAGTGTCAAATGAGAAGATATCAAACAAATCAAATAACAAAAAAGGTGTCTCATAATGTTCTTCGTTATATTCTCATTATTCCATGTATGTAACGATTATTCAAGTGCACTAGCTTGGCACAATTTATGGATTACCATGCATGCAATAGAAGTCGAGATGACATTATTTGAATGTTTACGGATGGTTTGACATTTATGGACATAGAGGAAAAGTGGCCACACTTTAAAGAAGAACATCATAATCTCAGCCTTTCATTAGTAGTGGATGATGTCAATCCATTTGGAGAGCTAAGATCTATTTACTCAGTGTGACCTATTTTTGTTATCAATAATAACATTCCTCCATGGATGTCAATAAAGAAGGAGAACATAATATTGGAAATGATTGTTTCATGTATTTTATTATTTAATAGTCATCTAATTTTAATTAAAAATATTGCAGTAAAATTGTCATAATGATTATGTAATGTTTTTGTTCATTCATCTAGGTAAGTACCAAGCTAAAGATATGAATGTATATATTGAGCCTCGTATCGATGAGTTATTGGATTTACGGAATGGTGTCACTATGTATGATGTCTCTAGACCAATAGGACAAAGACAATTTCAATTCCATGCAATTCTTGTATGGACAATACATGATGCCCCAAGGCTAACACATTTGTGTGGTATGTTATAGTGTTCAAGTTTTGCATAACAATTATAATTATAAAAATTAACATATTTAATCCAATTATACATTATCTTGTAGGTCTCCAAATAAAGGGAAAATTTGTATGTCTAGTTTGTGGTCCAAAGATGAGATATCGTCATTCAAAAAGTTTACTAAAGTAGGTGTTTGATGAGTATAGACACTTCCTCCACAAAAATCATAAGTATTGAAATATGGAAAAACAACTTTTCAATGGGAAACAAGAGACTACATCAAAGCCATAAATAATGACACCTCGCCTATGGAAGTTGGAATATAATAGAATTAATCATCAAGGTAATGTCATTCCATCTAATAGTTTATGTTTGGAAATTATAGTTTTCTATTGTGATTTGTTTACTGATGATGTAATTGATGATTGTGAATGTCATCAAGGCAATAATGGCCACCTTCCAAAGGGACTAAAAAGTTATCCCAGACAATTTAGTAGGTTTCCCTACAATGAATAGCTACAAATTGTGCATTTGTTTGATACTATGCATATTGGAAAGAATATAACGGGGACATTATGAAAAATATTGGATGGAAGACATGACAAAGAAAAAATTGTCAAAATTGGTAGTGACATTCATGAATCCAATCATGCAATGAAAAATTTCATTCAATCAAATAGAAATGCAGACCAGATTAATATAAGTGTCATTCCTTGGTTATTAATGGACCAACAAAGCAATGCTATAAAAGAAGTCATACGAAAAATTCATTTTCCCACAACATTTGTTACGAGCATAAACAATCTCATATCAAAGAAAAGTGAATTTGGGTCAAGGATGAAAATGAATGATTGGCATACCTTCATTAAGGTAATTCATGTTCTTCAGTATTTACTATATATTTATAAACTGCATTTACTTTTCATTGTATTATGTTAGAAAACAATGGAAAGATAATTTAATAATTATTGCTGTGTGTTCTACATCTATATCTCCCAGACCACTTCGATAATAATGTCAAGAAAGTCATACACTAGTACATTTGACATCATTTTTCGACTGTTATTTTTGACAATTAATGAAAATGGTTTAGGTTGGTCAGGGTATAGAAGGAAAAATTTGTTTTTTTTTTAAACCATGCTCGTGTTCATCGAACTTTCGACCACTATGATGATGGTCAAATTTTTGATGAATACGGGCATATTACTTAAAAAGAACATTTCAATTCTCATTTTCACTTTTAACGGTTGTAGCGAGCACATGAATTAGGATTGTCATTGCTAAGCTAGGGAGTAGAGCGGAGCTTATTCCTGAAGAGCGCGCCTACACCTGAGGTTAATAGCTCATTTCATTACTATCTTCCATGGAGTTTGAGGTATATTAATCCGTGTTTGCTATATTTCATTACCGCACACTACATTGTCATTTTCTTGTACTCATCTTTGGTAATGTTGCTTGATATCTTCGATGGATTCCAATCCTGAAGTTAACAAGTTCCCAACTCATTCCATTATAGCATTTATCATTTCGTTAGTTACATATATGAAATGTACCCAATTTAGGGCTTCGGCCTTGAAGCATTAAATCAGTCTCCCCAAATTCTGAGCCTTCTGATTACTTGCATACATTACCTTAACTTGCTCCCCTTCCAACAACATTGGATTCCCGTGGAGGAGATACAAGTTAAGGGTTGAGTCCCATAACAAAGCCAATTAGAATACCTTCAAACATGGTCTGTCGAAGAATGGAACTCTGTGGAAAAAATGTAAATAATACTACACAATCAAACTTAAAAATGCATGAGTATGAATTTGGGGTGTGTTATCCAAAGTGTAAGTTTCTAACTAGTGGCAAACTGTGTCTTAACAAAACATTTAATCACACAATGAACAACAGTCATAGCAAATAAATATTAGTCTAGCAGAACCCACAAATGTAAATTATGGGTTTCTATAATAACAGGGACTGCATATAGTTCCAAAACACCAGTGCTTGTTTAAGCAAACTATTCCATAGAAACAATAGATTCCAAGTGGAGATGCATTAGGAACCTTATTGTCATTCACTGAGATGTAATAGAAGTTCCTTTTCATTCATTATTTGTTTGAACAAGATTGATACACACTGTGCTGAAAGTTAGACGCCTGGTATTAGTTGACAAATTATAAGTTTTGAGTTTTCTTGCAACAATCTAGGTTCTTTTCATAATATGACCATCCCATGAAAATCCAAGGGCCCTGGCTTCATGGGATGTGTTATTCTAACCTGTATAATATCCTACTAACTCCTGAAATGCAGAAACAATGCAGCATTGATTGACTGTTACGGAACAGTGAGGGTTTTGTTACATCTCAGTTATGGAATGGTTATGTTAGGAAGGGAACGATGATAGTTGGTTATGAGGCTAATTCTTTTAACACTGAGGGAACAATGATAGTTGGTTGGAATGGTTATGTTAGGAAGTTATGGGATGGTTATGTTCCCTGTTAGTTGGAATGGTTATGTTATGAATGGTCATAGGGAGTCTCTGTTACAAAATAGTGAGAACAGACTAGTGTATGTTTTTATTGGTGTCTGTTACAAAAAAAGTAGACTGCTTCAATATAAGGTTGGCTTCTGGTATTTGTTGCAGTACTAATTGCAATTGAATGATTTAGTAGTTTTAACATTCTTTTGTTGTGTAATGTTACTAAATTGTTTGTAGCAAACAAGTGCATTGAGTTGTCAAATTTATCTTTTTTGTTTTCATAAGTTTTTTGCTTTTGCAAGTCATTAAGATCTCTCAATATTCTTGTGTTGGTTCTACATTATGTATGTTTTGTAACACTTGACAAAATTGTGATCTTGATAAATTTAGATATTTTCATGGACTGTAATCTTGACGTTACATGCATTTACTTCTGGTCAGTTTTATTTAAGTTGTGTTACCATTTCACATCTTTTAATCAAAATATAGGTTTTCTCAACAAATACTTTGCAATGGCATTTGAGTCAAAAATCACAATAACAAGTAATAAGGCATTTTAGTTTTAAGAAAATTAACAATTTTATTTAGTTGCACAGTGCAAATACTGCATAAATTTCTCACTTGAATAACATGTGAGTGATCCATGAACCATTTTCAGTCAATAACCTCAATGCTTTGAGGCTAATCCCTTTTTGGACTGTGGCTGAATCGGGTCTCATTCATAATTATGAATAAATAGAATTTATTAGCACCATGTAAAAACAATGTCATAAGGCTTACATTAATGAATTGGAAAGTCTTAAAAGTATGATAGCTATTGCTAATATATACCAATGAGAATAAATGTTCATTGAGTTTGGGATTTCCAATATGTCAAAAGTAAATTCATGTGTCTATAGAGAAATTAAATCCTTCCGCAATCATGAACAAAAATTGATGCTAGCTCTTCTAGCTTTCTTTAAAAGGCAATTAGATTGATGCAACACTTTGTTCAAAAATAGTATAAAATGCATTTTTCCGTCATTCAAAAATAGTAATTAGAGCTTTTCAAAATTTAACACTTCAAAAGGATAAGTTTTACTTTGTCTTCATCTAGAGGATGGGAATAGCGAACTTACTAATCCCATTCACACTGAAGTGAATACTTCTATAAATAAAGGCATGAATTGGGAGCCTCCAAATTTCATGTTACCCCAGCTTAACAAGCATTATTGCTTTGAATTATTAGCATTTTGTAAGGAGTCCTAGTTTTAGACTTTAAGCTCCACAAAACTAATATGTAATCTTACTTCATCAAATCAAATAACAGAAACAATTCATGCACTAGAGCAAGTTTCTTGGCATTCAAATATTGCATACAAAAAATTTGTATTGATTCCATGAAATACGAACTTGGAATCTCTAAAGAAGCAGTTCTGTGTCAGGATTCTTAACACAATAGTACCAAGGTTTATACAATTCTTTTGGAAACTAAATGGAAACTAGGGAAGTATAAAAGAACCTATTAAAATGCATGATTACGGTTCCTAAGTATGCTCTTCAATAGAATATTAAAATGATATATGATTTTATCCATAACAACATTCTTTTAATGTTACCGTTACACGTTCATTGGATTGCCTTCACTTGAATTAGATATAGACAATTGAAAATAATTATTTATAGTTAAACTTTTACATGGATGTGCTTAGATACAATGCAACTGATTCAATCACTCATGTCTAAAACATTACCATCACCTTTTTCCATTTCTTTGTAGATTTCTCCTGCCATAGTAGCTGCTCTTCAATCCTCTATTCCCTTGTAAGCCATTAGCACTATCAAAATTGTTGAATGCCATATGCAACCACTCAAGAATTTCTTCCCGCATATAATATTCCTCTATGTTTGTGGTTGTGCTAGCATGGCCACTTCCTCTATGAGTACGAATGCTTCTATATAAAACATTATTCCCCATACCATTCATGTGAAAACTTGGGTTGTGAGTGTTTGATAGGCAATTCAAACCCTGTGGAAAAGGAAAAAGATTCAGGGAGATTAACATATATGCTGCTGGATATCATCTCTTATCCTACATTATACAAATAACAATGAGGTGTTAACAATTATACTTCTTTAAAATCCATGGAACTAAATGAAACATATTATGTTCCTTCACATAGGTTTTCTATCAAACAATTTGAGTCATGCTTACACTATAATATAAAAAATCAATGTTCATGCTTAGGGAGTTCAAATTCTAATGGCTTGCATTAAAGAATCAATAAGGGAACTGACAAAAAAGAGAAAATCACTAGCCTGAATAGATCAATGTACTACATAGTACAAATTCATTTCTCATTCACAATGTTTACACACTTCAATAGACCCATCAACAAAGTAGAAAATAAGTTACAAAATACAAAATTCAATCATTGTGAAAATGCATTCACCATCTTACAATAACAGATATACAATAGCATAAAAATGCTCAGAGTGCTTAAAGTTTAAATGCAAAAGAATAGTAGAGCTTCAGAAATGCAGGCATGACCAAAACAATAAGAGCGTATACAAGAACATAATAATACTGGGAAGTTAAGCGAATCTTATTCTAAAAGCTACTCCTAGTCATGGTTAAGATTTTCAGTATAAAGTTATTTGTCCAAATAGTTTTCTGATTTCTCACATAAGCACACAAGAATTGTCATTTGTACTTCATACTAGCTTTGATTTTTAAACCTAACAAGGCAGCGTGCCAAGTTGAATTTTATTTTTCTAAATAAAACGAAGAAAACAAATCCTTGCCATATAATCATATAACTCAAATGAGTCTCATAAAACTTCTTTATCAATTTCTAGATCACAGGCCATACTAAACTTCAGTCCTCCCATTTAATATAATTGTCTCACACATATGCTCCATCTATTGTCCTTGCACAAGATGGATTCAATGATATGTCGATGGTTGAAAGTTCACAAGGAAAAAGGACCATCATTCTACATCAATAACGATCCTCTCACAGTGCACTACATGATCTGAGATCTGACTCATTCAAACTTATGTGAAATATCTATTCTTAGCTTTAGCTTGCAAATTCACCTTTGTGCTTTTTGTCTAAATGTACATTGACTTCATAAAGGCAGTTGCCCACAACTTAAGTGATTTTTTTGTCTCCACAAAGGCTAGTTACTAGTTCTATAAAGAATTTTTGTTCGCAAATAATCAACCCAACTGATCTTCTCTTGATTTGCAGGAGGGCTGCAATGGTAAACATTAGCAATTACATACGCATCCAAGGTGAGCTATGGTAGCAGTAGGGATGTGGCATGGGACTAGATAGGTGGCAATCTTTAATTGGTCATGTTAGAATAGGCAGATAGTTGCATGGCCTAAAATCTACCACAAGACATTGCTCAGTGAAATGGAAAATATAGTATCGTTGCAAGTTGGGTTTGGCCATCTTGCCCCTGGCCATTGATCTTGTGTCAACCACCAGATCTAGCCACAGTTTAAATAGTCAAACCAAAGATACAACGGTAAATAAAAGGTTTATTACATGACACTTGGTCTCAAAATCATTGGGTGGAGGATAGATACATAGTTGAGGAACATAACCATCCCATAACTTCCTAACATAACCATTCCAACCAACTATCATCATTCCCTCAGTGTTACATCTCAGTGAACGACAATAAGGTTCCTAATGCATCTCCACTTGGAATCTATTGTTCCTAATGTACCTTAAAACATATGAATCATTCCTGTTTGTGCATCCTCATTGTCTGTCTCATATTCATGTGTAGTTGATTTAAACAATAGAGAAAGTTACCACCACACATCAAACATAAGGTCCATTTGATTGAAAGATTGGTCATTGTCCCTATAATGACTGTCCTAGAGTGACAACATTTTGGTGAGTTAATTTGTTTGTGTAGAAGTATGAATGGATTGGCCGGATCAATGGATTGGAATAGTGTGATGACTGTCCCATATCCATTCCACATGAATATGAGACAGACAATGAGTATGCCTTGATAAAATTGTTTGTGAATTCCTTAAAAGAAATTGCCAAAGAATGGTACAAAAATATCCTAGACAGTAGTACTATTTCTTCATATTCATATTTCTTCTAAATAGTGTGATGACTGTCCCAACTAGAGAATCACAACTTTATATTATAGGTTCTTCATGGCACCTTTCAACTTGTCCAATTATGCAAACTGCCTTGCCTGGGGCAGCTGTATCTAGTTGTGAGATTTTCATATTAGTAGTTCATATTTCACTATAAAGGTCTCGGTGCAATCCAAAACCAGTTCTCATACCTTCCACAGTACTAATACCAATCATGCAATATAAGAATTTTCATCTACCTTCTTTGTACAGGTTTATACATTATTATGCTATTAAGTGATTGGATACCAAAGTTCTTGCTACCGTATTTTAGGAACATCATTGATGAGACATTCATTTCACAACCCACTCATAAATTTTAATTTTTAAAGGTAAAAATTGAGGAACGTAGAATTGTGTGAAATTTAATGTTGATTTGAGGTATATATTATTAATTTTTTTTGGTAAGTTAGTTCAAACATTAGGTTTTTGGTATTATACATGATGAGCAATGTGTGACTGTAAATGCACACACACAAGCATTGACATTTCAATAGCTAGCAATATGGAGAGTTAATTTTTACGTGATAAAGAGACTTCATGACACATAATATTATAAATACCTATTATAAAGGTAGCTTCATAGCGTTTATAAATAGCTATTATAAAGGTAGCTTCATAGCGTTATATTGAAACCAACAAACATGTGACCATTCACTCTGGTGGAGATAATTGAGAACGTAAGACTATTATTCATTTTTTTCTAATAGAGAATCATAGGTGTGCATGTATAGTTTTTTTAGACAGTAAAAATTGACATTCAAATAAAAAGATATATTGATTTGATGAGTACTTGGCAAGCTGATTTTTGACTTACACTTGGATTTGGATTTGGTTTTGGTTAAAAGAATTAGCCAATAACTTGGCATTTAAAAAAAATACTGAATTAAAAATTTGATTTAAAGCTATTTTCTCTTTCTTTTCCATTGTATTCTTTATTTAAAGTGCACAATATGTTTGACAATACTACACATGAATATGAGATAGACAATGAGTATGCCATGATAAAATTGTTTGTGAATTCCTTAAAAGAAAGTGCCAAAGAATGGTACAAAAATATCCTAGACAATAGTACTATTTCTTCATATTCATATTTCTTCATATTTCTTCTAAATAGTGTGATGACTGTCCCAACTAGAGAATCACAACTTTATATTATAGGTTCTTCATAGCACCTTTCAACTTGTCCAATTATGCAAACTGCCTTGCCTGGGGCAGTTGTATCTAGTTGTGAGATTTTCATATCATATTTCTCTCAATAAGAATAGTTGTGGCATAGGATCCTTAAACTATTTGTGGGCCCTTTGTCTATCTAGGAGATTTTTGTACCTTGAAACATATGAATCATTCTTGTTTGTGCATCCTCATTGTCTATCTCATATTCATGTGTAGTTGATTTAAACAATAGATTCATCACTACAATGAGAAAGTTACCACCACACGTCAAACATAAGGTGCATTTGATTCTATTTGAAATAGGGTGCTCAAGTTAACAATGAAATAAAAAAATCCATGCTTGTATTCATATGATTAGGAGAGCTTTCTTTGTGTTTTCATTACTTAAGAGTAGCCTATATATGGAGGTAAGGAGTCCTACAATGTTATTCAGTTTCCCTAGTTATTTACTTGATTTTATTTATTTAAATCTACTCTTTACAACTATTTTTTTATCTATACACCCTCTATTGCTATTGTAATTTGGTATGATAAATGTCCCTTTGCATTGAGAAAATTATAGTTGAGAAAATGGTTGTTCAATAATGATTTGTATCTGCAGGTTGCAAACAAATCATCCTTCTTCCACCAACGAGTCATTCCATTCAAGAAAGACCATGTCTGATGATATCAATGCACAAAAAAATAGGGAGACAATTACTAGACTGTGGTCTGACTTAAAAAGAAAAGGTGATGGAAAATGTTATTGTCCTTGAAAAATTTGTAAGGTCTTAAAGACTCGAAGATATCTAATCAAAACAACTGAGGAACATTGTAGGCAACATGGTCACATTGAAGGGGGAAACAAATTTCGTCCATTGGTATGTATTTTAATAATTTATAAAATACATAAGACATGATTTGATGATGACATCATGGTCATGGTTAATATAAGGTCATCATTTTCATATAGGTCAACGTCCCTGAGTTTCATGTTATGGACCATAACAATCCGGAGAATGTGGATTTCCAAATGAGGGAACATGGAGGTGTGAATATAGAAGTAGAAGGTAATGATACCATGGAAGAAGACCACGATGATGAAGAAGATCATGATGATCAAGATGATGATGATGATGATGATGATGTTGACGTAGAGTTTGATGTACCTATACTTGAGAAGGCACACAAACCCCTATATGAAGGCTCCGAAACAACTCTTCTTGCTGATGTATTGTTGTTGGTGAACTTGAAGGTTATGAATGGTTTATCCAACGTAGGAATGACATGTATGTTAAGGTATGTCATTTTTTTTCATTATTTTAGTCATAATTCCCTTACAATTAACATTGGGTGAATCGTGTAGCAATTAATATTCTTCAAATTAACAAATTATATTTTTGGTCATAGGTTGATAGGTGAGTGTTTGTTACCACCATCAAACATTCTACCTCGCTCGTACTGATAATTATCTTCCATTATGAAAGATATTGGAATGGAGTATCAAACAATACATGCATGTCCAAACGATCATATTATATATCATAAACAGCATGAATTTGCAACAGAATGCCCTATTTGTCATATTAGTAGATATCAATCAGATCGAATAACAAAAAAGGTGCCTCGCAAGGTTCTTTGGCATATTCCCATTATTCCACGTCTGCAATGATTATTCAGGTGCAATAGCTTGGCACAATTTATGGATTACCATGCATGCAATAGAAGTCAAGATGACATTATGTGAATGCCTATGGATGGTTTGGCATTTAAGGAAATAGAGGAAAAATGGCCACACTTTAAAGAAGAACCTCGTAATCTAAAGCTTTCATTGGCAGCAGACGGTGTCAATACTTTTGGAGAGATGAGATCTACTTACTCAGTGTGGCTTGTTTTTGTTATCAACAATAACATACCTCCTTGGTTGTCCATAAAGAGGGAGCACATAATGTTGGCACTGATTGTTCCAGGTATTTTTTGATTTAATGGTCATCTAAATTAATTTATTATTAATAATCCATCAAAATGGTCATAATAATTATGTAATATTTTTGTTCATTCAACTAGGTAAGTACCAAGTTAAAGATATCAATGTACATATTGAGCCCCTTATCGATGAGTTGATGGTGTTATGGAATGGGGTTACTATGTATGACATCTCTAGACCAATAGGTCAAAGACAATTTCAATTTCATGCAATGCTTGTATGGACAATACATGATGCCCTTGGGCTAACACATTTTTGTGGTATGTTCTCTTCTTAACACCTCTTTTTTGGTATGTTATACTGCCAACACAAAGTTAACACATTTAATCCAATTATACACGATCTTGTAGGTCTTCAAACAAAGAGAAAATTTGCATATCCAGTTTGTGGTCCAAAGATGAAATCTCGTCATTCAAAAAGTTTAAGAAAGCAGGTGTTCGATGAGAATAGACACTTTCTCCATAGAAATCATAAGTACCGATTACCAAAAAACATCTTTTCAATGAGAAAGAAGAGACTACATCAAAGCCATGAAGAATGACACCTCACCTATGGAAGTCGACATACAATAAAATAAATTTTCAAGGTAATGTCATTCCATCTGATGGTTTTTGTTTCAAATTTATATTTTGATATTGTGTTTTGTTTACTGATGATGTAATCGATGCTTGTGAAGGTCGTCAAGGCATCAATGACCAACTTCCAAAAGGACTAAAAAGTTATCTTACGCAATTTACTAGGTTTTCATACTATGAACAACTCCCAATTGTGCATTTATTTGATCCTATGCATATTGGAAAGAATGTAACAGAGACATTATGGAAAATCTTGGATGGAAGGCATGACAAAGACCAAATTGTCAAAATTTGTAGTGACATTGAAGAATCCAACCATGCAATAAAAAATGACATTCGATCAAATAAGAATGGAGACCAGATTGATACAAATGCCCTTAGTTGGTTATTGTCGAAGAAGCAGAGCAATGCTATAAAAGAAGTCATAAAAAAAAAAATGATTTCCCACAGGATTTGTTGCGAACATAAACGATCTCATATCAAAGAAAAGTGAATTTGGGCTAGGGATGAAAACACATGATTGGCATACATTTATTAAGGTAATTCATGTTATTTTGTATTCACTATATATTTGTATACTACATGTAGTTTTCATTGCATTCTTTTATAAAATATTGACAAGATCATTTTACAAATATTGTAGTATGTTCTACCTCTATCTCTCCCACACCACTTCACCAACAGTGTCAAAAAAGTTATATATGATCTTGGAAAATACATGAGGTGGTTGTCATCTAAAGAAATCAATAAAGAAGATATTAAATATTGGAAGAGAAAAATTCCTTTTCTTAAGTGTGAAATGCAAAAGTGTCTACCTTCAACTTTTTTCAATGCACAAGAACACTACCTCATACATCAAGTTGAGGAGATTGAATTGTGTGGACCTTTACTAACTAGGTCAATGTGGATGGTTGAGAGGCACTTGAAATTTTTGAAAGGCTTGGTTTGATAGAGAGCACATCCTAAGGGTTCTATGGTGGAGGGATATATGGTATACCAGACCATGGTGTACATTAGTGAATATCTTCCAAAGTTTGCAGCAAAGATCCATGTAGATCGTATTTGGGATCCCAACTCCATTAACAAATTTGAACGGGAGTACTTGATAGGAAAAGGTAGATTGAGGAAAGTGAGGTAAATCTAAGATGCTATTGTAGTTAATTAATTCTTATAAATCTTCAATATAAGTTATTTATAATTGGTGTATATTTTTTGATACAGTTGGTCAAGAGTGGGATGCAATACATTTGTATATTGTGACAATCTTGATTGGATGACGGTATGGATTGAACAATGTCAACAAAAGGGTTGCTCATTAACATGGCAAGGTGTTGCTTCATTGGTTAGAGAAGCTCATCATAATAGAGATTCCAATGTTACACCAATAGTAATTGATCTAGCACATGGTTTAAGAGGTGGAGAGGTACGTACAAATTTATTAATGATCATGACTCGACGTATGTTTTGTATCAAATCATGATGAAAATAATTTACACACACTTGAAAAATTGCAGGTCAAGCACCACAAAGCTATGTACTATCATGGCCACAAATTTCGCATAAAAAAGTTGGATGACACAAAGAAAACTTGTGATTCTAGGATAACTGTAGTTTTTGAAGTCGCCAATATATCATCTAGAAATGACATACATCCTCAACAATATCAAAATTAATACTATGGCATCTTGGATGATATAATTGAGTGTGACTTTAACTCCTTCAAACTAGTTCTATTTGTCATCAAATGGTACAGGTTACAACTAAATCAAAATGATCCAGATAGAACTATTATTCAACATGATAATGGATTTACAATGATTAATACAAGGTCATTTGAGCCAGTTAGAGATGAGCGCTATGTTCTTCCAAGCCAATGTGAGCAAGTGTTTTACTCAGAGGTTCCACATAAGTAGAGTTGGTCATTTGTTGTTAGACATGATCCAAGAGGATGGCTGATAAAGTATAATGTTATGGAAGAAGAAGATATTGAAGATGATGAAGAAGCAGATGATGAAGATCAAGATGATGATGATGATGATGATGATGATGATGATGATGATGATGATGATGATGGTGATGATGATGATGATGGTGATGGTGATCATGGTGATGATGATGATGGTGATGGTGATGGTGATGATGATGATGATGATGATGATGATGACATAATTGAAATGATCAATGTAATGATTGACATGATTTATTGCTTTCAATTTTAATGATTACATATTTAGTGTGTTCAATTCTAATCATTACAACATATGTGATTTATAATTACCAATCTTTATATTGTGTTTGATTATCACCCTTTTTGCAAATAGGCAATTGACTACAGACATCGTCACCCCTTTTGTTGACGATCTTGCATTCCATATATAAGGTAAATTTGTTCATGTTTACGATGTTGCATATTGTTCATGTTGTCTTGTAAGTTATTTGTAGCATACATATCATGTAATTTTTAGCTAACTTAAGATAAATGATTAACATATGTAGGAAATTTAACCCCTTTGGCATGGATCATGCACAGTGACATGTATCAGCATGTATAAGTCAATAAATAGACAAAATTTTCTTATATTCTTCTTGTTTATCACTGAGCACGTATGTTATAAATAGACATATTATATAATCATATAATGTATATATAGACAAAGAAAAACCATATAGAAATATAATTATATAATCACTTTCAACTTAGTACATTTTATATCTCTTACGTATAGACAAAGAAGAACCATACGTATGGGTCACGACTTGATTATTATATATATATTATTTAAATATTATCAAAATTTCATTTGAAGCAGGGACGTGACAATATCTCATTTGATGGATTGTAGGACCCACCAAATAGGTACTTGTCAGATCTATCTACATCGAATGAGGGAAATGAGGGAATGGTAGATGAAAGTTCTACATGTAGTATGGCTAAAATAGGGAGATCAACTAGAGGTCAAAAGATTAGAAAAAAATTTGATAAATGCATGCAATTTTTCCTTGCTAATGGGGGGTCATGTTCTTATGATGATGAGACTAAAGGTGACATCAAGGTGCCCTTTCAGTACACACACATTGAGAAAGAATGGGTACCTAATGAGCTACCTCCAATTAACACTAATTTTTGTGTTAATGAGAGGATATATCTCATTGCTCCATCCTCATTACATGGTTTGCGCCTATTTTCCATGGATGGGATAAAGGTATTGTTACCATAATTTCCCTGTGCATGCAAATTTGGCTAAAAATCATTCTTAGGCCTCTGTTTTCATCTTGTCTACCATCCCTAAAATTTTCATGGATTTATCCCCTGTTATCTAGGCTCTGCAAATTTGTTATCTCCCTGGTCTGTAGTTGAAAAGTTTGAAAAAGTAGCCGTTATATCCAAAAATTCCAAAAAGGCCCTAAAAACCCTAGGCCTTGTTATATTTTCATGTTACTTTATTCTGGTCACTTAAGTCATCCAATTTGCACGTGCCTTTATAAACCCTTCAGTCTCCAAGTCTCTGATTCCCGGCAGTTAACTCCTTAACACTCAGCGATTCCACGAGCAGTTACCGTTTAAGATGGTGTTCTTGGTTCAAGCAGCCAGGTCAAGATTCTTAATCTGATGGTTGTCACATGATCTCATAGGGTCAGAAGATTCCTTGAGATCTTGCGACGATTGTCAATTTCTTCTACCTGCAGAGTCTAATGTGTCAGTGGGACCAGTGCCACCTCATCTTATTTGGTAGCTCCTGATTCATCGGCGATCTAGTGATTTGGTAGGATGTTAGTGGGGCCATTTTCTTTACCGAGTTAATTTTTGATCAGATCATGTGGTCATCGTTATACTGGGGGCTCAAGATGCATGTGTTTTATCATGGCGGTATAGCTACAGTCATAGATCCTTCTCCATTGCCTGGCTTCTGTCAGTGGGTTCTATGTCAGAAAAGGTATGCTACGTGGATCCATTTTTGGTAGCTTGTGATTGGATGAGGTTGAGTATAGGTGGAAGGTCGTTAGTGGGACCAGCCCCTTTTGGCATTCTGAGGCTTTGACATCTACAGAGGATCGACGGCCGGTGTATCTTCGCAAGGGTTTGTGTCAGAGCTCACAATCTTACGACAGCCACCGATCTTTGTTTGTGTCAGAGATTCCTTTGGTGGGTCCTTATATGCTGATATGCTTGAATTTGGTTGGTCCATGTGGTGATGACTAGATCTGTCGCGGGTCCGTTGTCAGAGGGGTCCCTGTCTAAAATGATCTAGCAGCTGGCGTAAAGGCATAAGGAATATTCTGGGGCTATGAGATCATACGCCTACCATTAGATCAGTATCTCAAGCAGTGGGTCCGATGTCAGACAAATGCAATGTGTATACGCAATGGTGTAGTTCGATTAGTTGTTTGATGTGCAACGTGGCTGATGTCAGTGGGCCCGTGGGGTCAAGGGTTTCTAAGGAAGGTAAAACACGATCACATCTTGTGGCTATCATTATACCGGATGCTCAAAGTGCTCAATCGTTATGATGGCGGTATAGCGACAGCCATCCGATGGTGTTCTCAGGGACGTGGATCCGGTGACTTGCTAGAGATGCTAATTTGCTCATTTTCTATTAGTTGTTGACTGTCGCAGTGGTGGTTGAATTGTCAGAAAGGTTTATTAGACTATTCTAAAGGGTGCATCTGGGCCGTTCATCTGCCGGGAGGGTTTTTTCATCGACGGTTACATTTTAAAGTTTGTCGCTAGCCGTTATATTTCAAAATTCAAATGCTTTCTACTTGTTTTACTAGGGTTTTGCATTCTTTTGGCCATACACAACGTCGGTTAGCTTGAGAGTTTAATTCTCAGGACAGTTATGGTTGAGAGGGTGATGGAGGTGACTGTTGGTCGATGTTGCAGGGTACTATGGCGTGTTCCCATGCCGAGAAGTGATGAAAAGAGTTGGCACCACCTTTGCAAGCAATGCCTCTTCTAGGGAAATAAGATTAGATTTGAAGCCTTCATGACTTAGTGGAGTTGTAGGTGGGTAGATAGGTCAAGGTTGTTGTGTCTGTAGGAGGGCTCAGTACAGGATCAGCACGCAAAGAGAAAGATCTAATCTGATAATCGGTTCTCAGAGATTTTCATGATGGGTTAGTAGTATACCTTTAGGGTTTGATATTTTTGTGGATCGTGTAACCCTAGTTAGGTTTTTGACTCTTGCCTATGTGCAAGAGTATGTATATATTGTATTTTTGGAGCTTTTGAGCTCAAGAATTGACTTTTTCTATAAAAAGAGAGGTTCACAATTGTAGAAGAAAATCATCTTTTCTTAAGGGTCATCTATGGTATCAACTCTACCCTTTGGCTTATACAGTTGTAAAATTTCCATTGATAATACAAATATTGTAGAGGTATTTTGTGACAATCCTTCATGTCCCTATGCTTCCTTGTTTGGATTATCTCTTATTGGATCAAAGTATGTGCATGTTTTCAATGATATTTTAGGGTTCCTGATCCCTCTTGCTTTCTGCAATTTTGTGTGTTACTGTGTTTGATCTGATTTGGATGTGTTTGTGGGTATACTACAACCCCCTAATAGTCTTGTCTCAATCCTACACCGAGTTGTAGAAGTGAATGTCTGTTTGCAGGTCATAAGTTGTGTCTTATTCTCAGACCCTCTTATGAAATATTTATGCAAGCCTTTTTAGTAAGTTGTGACCTACTGGACCTAAACTTTTCATTGGTTTCATTCCTACATACTGAGATCCAAACCCTAGTTTCAATGCATCACCTAGTAGGTAGTTTTCTTTCAAGTCATTTCCCTTACAAGCATTCCTTCTATCCCTTTGCCCCGAAAGTTTTACTTTCATGTCTAAAAGAAAATTAGCGTGATTATCCAAGAGGAACCAGCCTAAAACCATCTTAGTTAGCAAAGGTCCCACAACCTGGAGATGATTCCCATGTTATACTGAGTTATCAAGACCAAGAGAGCTTGAGACAAAGGTGCAAACTTAGTGTATAACAATTCTGGCATGCTCGGTGGGACTAGAAGTTATAACAGCTTAAAGATATGCTATCTCTGATATGCAGATTGCATAGTATAGGCTTTTAGAAGTCATTCTATCAAGTATATATGGTGACTCCATTGGTGTAAAGATTGGGGCTTAATTTTTTTAAAGTTTATGAGAAAGATTGAGACTAGAAGCTCAAAGCCTACCCAATTTTTAGAGTTTCCCTCAAGGAGAAGTCACAAAGGCAGGTCAACTCAAAGAACATCTCCTGCAAGAAGAGTTCAATCAACACCTCCTAATACATTAGAAAGGGGACCTTTTCCCTTTCATTCCAAAAGAAGAGGAAGATCTCTAACCAGAGATCTAGAAGAAGATTCCAATCAAGCAGCAAATACAGCTCATATAGTTGTCAATCTCAAGATTCCAACTCCTACAATGGCTAGATAGTTTTCTTTTGTACCATTCAACCAAGGTAGCCCATTGGCCTTTTCTCAACATCATGATGTGCCCTTGGTGGCACTTAAGAGTATACTAGATTTCACAAGTGAAGGGCAGACAAGTTCTTTTGAACACATCAGAGATGTGACCACCATCTGCAGCATACACAACATCACTCAAGAAGATGTGGCCACAAAGTTATTAGCAGCCTCTTTAAAAGGTAAGGCTATAGAATGGTTTATAACTCTAACTGTTGGTTCTATTACTTCTTGGGATGAGTTAGGGGATGTGTTAAGTAAACATTTTGAGGATAAATCAAATAACTTGTCTCTAGTTGAGCAGTTAACAACTATTAAAAGAGACCCTCAAGAGCAGATGATAGATTACAATAGTATATTCCTTAAAACATGGAATAGAATTCCAGTATCAGTAAGACCATTAGCTGACCATGCTTTTCTATATTACTTACAAAGTCTAAATGGTCAAATTTCTATCATGATCTAATCTATGGGCGATACTTCTTTACCCCAGGCTTTTGACATAGCTGTCAGGGCTGAAAATTGTTTAATCCAAGTAGGCATGATTGCTAGAAGGCCTCCAATGCCCATTTTTCCTAGCCTTCAACCCATTGCACCTGCCCAAGTACCCCCATTTACCCCTATTCCTACCATATTAGCACCTCAGGCCAGTACTAGTGGTCAAGAGCTAATAGCTAGTTTCTCTCAAGAGTTACAAGAAATAAAGAATAGCCAACAAAGCAGTCAGCAAGAAATGACAAATTTGTTGTAGACCTTAACTAAAGAGGTCACAAATTTGAAGAAACAAGGTCAAGGAATTAGACCACCATTTCAGACACAAGGCCAAGGTCCTAATCAACAATATCAGAATCAAGGACAACCTTATCAACAAAATAAGCCACCATACCAAGGAGGCTATCAAGGACAAAGATAAAGTTTTAATCAGAGACCATTCCAACCATATAACCCTACACCTCTAAACTCTGCAAACCTACTGAGGGATGTGGTTCCTAGTCAAAATAACATGGCTATGGATAATGAATAGTTTTTTCCTTATAATCAGCCTCATAATCAGGCTATATGTTCAAATGGATGGATGAACCAAGCTCTAATGGTTCAAAATTCCTCACAAGCTCAATCAGAGGTTTCATTTAGTGGGTCAGTGCCTCAACAAGAATCACAAGAGAATGAGACTACCCTTTTCAATTGGGAGCAACTAGACTTCAATGGAGTCAATGATGAGGTTGCTTTTGTTGCCTTTACAAGAGCAAAAAGAAGAGCTCAGGACATGGAGAGAGTGGATTCCAACTCCAAAGCCACTACATCTATAGAGCCACTACAGCAAGCTAATCCCATCACACCTAAGGAGACTCATGTCATTACAAGCAAAGAAGGCCAGTATTCCAAAGAGGTAGAGCCCATCATGCCAAAGATACAACAAAGAGTACACACTGTGACACCATTTAATATTGTAGACAACATGAACAAGGTGAATGTCACGATGTCCATGTGGGACTCTTTGGCTCTTCTAGGATAGCCTAAAATTTTGAAGAGGGCCATGTCAGAATTAACAACTCCTCAACTTGCAAAAGAAGCTACAAAGCCAGTGATGGTTAACACCAATCAAGAAAAGGAGGCTCCAAGTAGCAACTCCAAGGCTAATGCCACACAAGGTAGGAACTCAAAGCCACCTCCTTTTTATGTATCTTTAATTATTGGAAAATCTTTAGTACATAATTGTATGGTAGATAGTGGAGCTACTAGCACTGTAATGCCTAAGAAAGTAGCTAATCAACTAGGACTAAAATATGAGCCCTTCCAAAAGAAGGTTACCCAACTTGATGGATCCTCAATCAATACTATAGGTGTGGCCAAGGATACCAGTCTAATCCTTCATGCTAGTCCTAATTTTTCCATCCTCCTTGATATATGTATCATAGATCTCCCTGCATTATTTGTTATATGTCTTTCAAGGGAGTTTACAGCCAAGATAGGAGGTTATCTATCTTCTGACTGGTCTCACATGCTATTTCATACAAGGTATGGGACCAAGGTCACCATTAAATCAAAACCATTAGTAGCACACCATATAGAGCCATATGTGTCCAATACCATCAATGCAAACTACCCCATATTTGATAGCAGTGATTTCCAAACCATGAGTGAAGCAAGCACCAAAATAGAAAATATCCCTGATATTTTCCTAGATGAAAGAGAATCAGAGCATGTTGTTTGGGATTTTGGTTTGGGAAGTTATTTGATACAAGAGAGTGGAGCCATAGAGCCAAACCTCCTCAAAGAAGACACTGATTCAGAGGATCAGAACAATCAGGTTTGGGAGCTATTTTTTGATGGAGCTAGAAGTAGACATGGTTCTGGTGGTGGTGCTATGTTAGTGTCCCCAAAAGGAGAAAGGTATTATACTGCCTTTAGATTTAGTTTCTCCTGCACTAGCAATACTGCAGAGTATGAAAGCCTAGTCAATGGACTAGAATGGGCTAGAAAGAGAGGGCTTAAGGCCTTAAAATTTTATGGTGATAGTGAGTTAGTTGTCAGCCAAGTGAGAGGGATAAGTGCAACTAAAAATGACACTTTGAAAGCATACAAACATAGATTTTTGGATGCAATTGAAGATTTCCATGCTTTCAATATTGTTTCTATCCCTAGAAATTTAAATCAAAATGCAGATAGGTTAGCTACTGTTGGATCCCAATATGACATCCCAAATAGCATTTGAAAAGAAGTGGATCAACAGCATATCAAAATGATTATCAGACCCTCTATTCCTGATAACAATGTCAATTGGCAGGTGTTTGACAATGATGAACAAGTTCTACAGTTCTTGTTTGAAGATGTTTTTTCAGAACACAATCAAGATAGGCTATCACAAAACTATGGTGATCAAGTGATACAACTCAGGTCCAATAAGATGCCTAGAGGTCTTGTCACCTTAGAGACTGTCTTCAACAAGGATGATGAAGTTAAGAAAATTAAAGCTAACCTGGTAGTCCAACAAGAACATTGTGTTGAACTAGAGTTGGAACCAGGTAAGAGTTTACAATTTGGAAAAGTGAACACTGAATTGGAAAAGCAAGCTTATACACAATTATTCAAGAATTCAGTGATGTTTTTGCATGGTAATATGAGGATCTCAAAGGTTTTGATCCTGCCCTTACTCAGCACACTATTGAATTAGAACCTAATGCCAAACCAGTGAGGCAGAAAAAAAGGCCTGTTAATCCCAAACTTGAGCCACTTATGCATAAAGAAGTACTCAAACTAATAGAAAGTGGTATCATCTACCCCATTAAGCATACTAGTTGGGTTTCCAACCTTGTTCCTATTAGGAAGAAGAATGGGGAGCTGAGGTCATGTGTTGACTTCAGGGATCTTAACAGGGCCTCATTAAAAGATCACCATCCACTACCCTCTATGGAACAAATCTTACAATGTGTCTCTGGATCTGAGAGATTTTCATTATTGGATGGCTAATCAGGATATAACTAGGTCTTGGTAAATGAAGAGGATCAATACAAGACTGCATTTACAACCAAGTGGGGAGCCATGGCTTATCAAAAGATGCCCTTTGGTTTGTCAAATGCAAGTGCTACATTTCAAAAGGAAATGGATATGGCCTTTAAGAGCCTAATGTACAAGTTTGTGTTGGTCTACTTGGATGATATAACTATCTATTCAAAGCATGTAGTAGATCATATCAAACATTTGAGAAATATTTTTGAAAGGTGTAGAGAATTTGGGATATCTCTTAATCCCAAGAAATGTGGGTTTGCAGTTCATGAAGGAAAACTATTGGGATATGTAGTATCCAAAGAAGGAATTACAGTGGATCCTGAGAGAATTGCAGCTATCCTAGAGCTACCCCTACCACATCACAAGAAAATCCTCCAATCCTTCATAGGAAAGATTAATTTTGTTAGGAGGTTCTTGTCTAACATTTTAGATTTACTAAAGCCTTTGACAGCCATGTTAAAGAAGAGTTCAGCTTTCAGTTGGACCAAAGAAGGGAGAGTTAATTTCCAAGCTATCAAAGAGGCCTTAACAGAAGCTCCTGCCCTCTTAAACCCAAATTTTAGTAAGGATTTCATCCTTTATGCTTATGGAGGTCATGATGCCATATCTGCAATGCTGACTCAAGAAAATTCAAATGGATTGGAGCAGCCTATTGCTTTCTTTAGCAAAGGTTTAGAAGAATATGAATAGAGATACTCTTTTGTAGAGAAACATATACTTGTTGTGGTGAAGAGCCTTAAAAATTTTAGATATCTATTGACCCATAGCAAGGTACATTTAAAATTTACTCATCCAAGTGTCAAAGATTTTTTTCTTTCCAAGGACTTAAATGAGAAAAGAGCTGGTTGGATCACCAAGGTAATGGAGTATGACATTGATATTCAAATTACCAAGCTAGTTAGAGGAAGAGGTCTTTGTGAGCATTTGGTAGAGGATGAAAGTTTAAGGAAATCAGAGAAAATGGATGCATCTTTGGTGGTGCATTCTATAGAAGAGCAAGCCAAGGCAACAAGCTGGTTGCCCAATATGATCAATTACTTGAAGACAAGACAATGTCTTGCAAGCCTAGACTCAGCAAAAAGAAGGTATTATAGGTTACAATCTATTCCTTTTGTGCTGATTGATGATGTTCTTTTCAGAAAGGATCAAAATGGTGTCCTTTTAAGATGCATAGATTTAGAAAAGGTAGTAGACATCCTATTTGAGTTTCATGATGGACCTTCTAGAGGTCACTTTTCTCCTAGGACTACTACTTTTAAGATCATGAGGGCTAGGTACTATTGGCCATCTATCTTTAAGGATAGTCATGATTATGTTAGAAGATGCATCAAGTGTGCCATGTTTGCAGGAAAGGAGAGGCTTGCAACCTTACCCCTACAACTAGTCAGAACAGAGCAACCCTTCATGAAATGGGGTTTAGATTTCATTGGCATGATTAATCCTCCATCTAGTGCAGGACATAAATGGATAATTACTATAACAGATTATTTCACTAGATGGACAGAAGCAATTGCATTGAAAGAAGCCAATGAGAGGGTTGTCCTAAGCTTTTATGATGATTTAATTCATAGGTTTGGTACTCTTGATTCCATCATCTCAAATAATGCCTTAGCATTCAAAGGCCTCAAAGTCTCAGAGTGGGCAGTCAAGAATGGCATCTATCTGAATACCAGTTCAAATTATTATGCCCAAGGCAATGGCTTGGCAGAATCAACCAATAAGAATTTGATCAGAATAATCAAGAAGACTCTTCAAGACAATCAGAGGGATTGGCATACTAAACTAAAGTCTGCCTTATGGCTAGACAGAATTACCCCAAAGAAAATCATTGGTAATTCTCCTTACATGTTATTGTATGGAAAAGAGGCTAAGTTGTCCATTTCAATAGAATTACCATCTTTGGACTTGGTTACTCAGTATGCCCTGTTTGATGAAGAAGATCCCTTACAGATGAGATATGCTCAATTGATAGAATTGGAAGAACTCAGAGACAAATCAATGCGGAATATGGAATTCCATCAGAATAAAACAAAGAAGAGCTTTGATAAAAGAGCCAAGGTCAGAGACTTCAACGTTGGGGATGTAGTCCTCAAGTGGGATGAGTTCAGGTCTAGGCCTAGCAGGCACACAAAATTTGACTCCTTTTGGGGTAGACCATTTGTAGTCACAAAATGCAGAGGCTCCAATGCTTTCCAACTATCAAATATGGAGGGATTTCCCCTGCCTATCTCTATAAATGGTTTCCACTTGAAACCCTATTTTGAGGTTAACCCCTCTCTGTAAATTTTGTAAAGTTTCCCTTTTTCTTTCCTTACTTTCTGGTTAGTTCCTTATTTTCCAAGAAGTGCTCTAAGTACAGTTCTAGTTCTACCTCTCTAAGAGAATTTTGAAATTTTGATGACCCCATGCCCAATGGATTGTCAAGGTCACTGTTTTCCTATGTCTAGCAGGCTGACATCCAGTAGAAGTCACCAAAATGTTACCATAATTTCCCTATGCATGCAAATTTAGCTAAAAATCATTCCCAGGCCTCTATTTTCATCTTGTCTACCATCCCTGAAATTTTGATGGATTTATCCCCTATTCTCTAGCCTCTACAAATTTGTTATCTCCTTGGTCTACAGTTGAAAAGTTTGAAAAAGTAGCCGTTATATCCAAAAATTCCAAAAAGGCCCTAAAAAACCTAGGCCGTGTTATATTTTCACGTTACTTTATTTTGGTCACTTAAGTCATGCAATTTACACATGCCTTTATAAACCCTTCAGTCGCCAAGTCTCTGATTCCTAGCGGTTAACTCCTTCACACTCAGCGATTCCACGAGCGGTTACCGTTTAAGATGGCGGTCTTGGTTCAAGTGGCCAGGTCAAGATTCTTAATTTGACAGTTGTCACATGATCTCATAGGGTCAGAAGATTCCTTGAGATCTTACGAAAATCATTGATTTCTTCTACCTACAGAGTCCAATGTGTCAGTGAGACCAGTGCCACCTCATCTTATTTGGCAGCTCCTGATTCATCGACGGTCTAGTGATTCGGTAGGATGTCAGTGGGGCCATTTTCTTTCGCAAGTTAAGTTCTGATCAGATTGTGTGGTCATTGTTATATCGGGGGCTCAAGATGCACGTGTTTTATCATGGTGGTATAATGATAGCCATAGATCCTTCTCCATCGCCTGGCTTCTGTTAGTGGGTCCTATGTTAGAAAAGGTATGCTACGTGGATCCATTTTTGGCAACTTCTGATTGGATAAGGTTGAGTACAGGTGGAAGGTCATCAGTGGGACTAGCCCCTTTCAAAATTCTGAGGCTCTGACATCTGGAGAGGATCGACGGCCGGCGTATCTTCACAAGGGTTTGTGTCAGAGCTCATGATCTTACGACAACCACCGATCTTGGTTTGTGTCAGAGCTTCCTTCGGTGGGTCCTTATATGCTGACATGCTCAAATTTGGTTGGTCTACGTGGTGATGACTAGATTTGTCGTGGGTCCATTATCAGAGGGGTCCCAGTCTAAAAGGATCTAGCGGCTGGTGTAAAGCGTAAGGAATATTCTAGGGCTATGAGATCATACACCCACCGTTAGATCGATATCTCAAGCAGTGGGTCCAATGTCAGACAGATACAACGCGTATCCGCAATGGTGTAGTTTGATTGGTTGTTTGATGTGCAATGTGGAAGATGTCAGTGGGCCTGTGGGGTTAGGGGTTTCTAAGGAAGGTAAAACGCAATCAGATCTCACAGCTATCATTATACTAGAGGCTCAAAGTGCTGGATCATTACAATGGCGGTATAGCGATAGCCGTTTGATGGTGTTCTTAGGGACGTGGGTCCAATGACTTGCCAGAGATGTTGATTTGCTCATTTTCTATTGGTTGTTGACTGCCACAGTGGCAGTTGAATTGTCAGAAAGGTTTTTTAGACTATTTTAAAGGGTGCATCTAGGCCGTTCATCTGTCGGGAGGGTTTTTTCATCGACGGTTACTTTTTAAAGTTTTTCACTAGCTGTTATATTTCAAAATTCAAATACTTTCTGCTGGTTTTGCTAGGGTTTTGCATTCTTTTGGCCATACATGACATCGTTTAGCTCGAGAGTTTAATTCTTAGGATGGTTGTTGTTGAGAGAGTGATGGAGGTGACCATTGGTGAATGTTGTAGGGTACTGTGCCGTGTTCCCGTGCTAAGAAGTGATGAAAAGAGTTGGCACCACCTTTGCAAGCAGTGCCTCTTCTAGGGAAATAAGATCAAATTTGAAGCCTTCATGGCTTAGTGGAGTTGCAGGTGGGTAGATAGGTCGAGGTTGTTGTGTCTGTAGGAGGGCTCAGTACAGGATCAGCACGTAAAGAGAAAGATCTGATCTGATGACCGGTTCTCAGAGATTTTCATGATGGGTCAGTAGTGTACCTTTAGGGTTTGATATTTTTGTGGATCATGTAACCCTAGTTAGGTTTTTTACTCTTGCCTATGTGCAAGAGTATGTATATATTGTATTTTTGGAGCTTTTGAGCTCAAGAATTGACTTTTTTTGTAAAAAGAGAGGTTCACAATTGTAGAAGAAAATCATCTTTTCTTAAGGGTCATCTGTGGTATCAACTCTACCCTCTGGCTTATACAATTGTAAAATTCCCATTGATAATACAAATATTGTAGAGGTATTTTGTGACAATCCTTCATGTCCCTATGCTTCCTTGTTTGGATAATCTCTTATTGGATCAAAGTATGTGCATGTTCTCAATGATATTTTAAGGTTCCTAATCCCTCTTTCTTTCTACAATTTTGTGTGTTACTGTGTTTGATCTGATTTGGATGTTTTTGTGGGTATACTACAACCCCCTAACAGTCTTGTCTCAATCCTACACTGAGTTGTAGAAGTGAATGTCTGTTTACAGGTCATAAGCTGTCTCTTATTCTTAGGCCCTCTTATGAAATATTTATGCAAGCCTATTCAGTAAGTTGTGACCTACTAGACCTAAACTTTTCATTGATTTTGTTCCTACATATTGAGATCCAAACCCTAGTTTCGATGCATCACCTAGTAGGTAGTTTTCTTTCAAGTCATTTCCCTTACAAGCATTCCTTCTATCCCTTTCCCCCAAAATTTTTACTTTCATGTCTAAAAGTAAATTAGGGTGGTTATCCAAGAGGAACCAGCCTAGAACCTAGAGCTTTCATCTCAGTTAGCAAAGGTCCCACAACCTGGAGATGATTCCCATGTTATACTTAGTTATCAAGACCAAGAGAGCTTGAGACAAAGGTGCAAACTTAGTGTATAACAGGTATGTTACAACAAAGTTGTTGAATTATTCAAGTATGTCAGTCTGTGTTACAATTACAATGATTGGATGCGGATTGTTCAATATAAAAAAAGTATGCGTAGGTATGCACTATCAGCTAATTATATACAATGGAAAGAAAATGATCAAAGTAAAAGATTTTCAATTTACATTGATGGGAGACCAAAAGCAACAGGTAATATTGTGGGTTTTATAAATAGTACACAACCTTCCTCAACTAATAAGCAACCCAATTGTATATTTGAGGCGTGTGAGGGGAATCAAGTTTTTGTATGTGCGATAAAATCAATAAGTGTAGGGGAAGAACTGCTAATAGATTACCATTTAAATTGCATAGATACAAACAAAGTTACTATGTTGAGGGTGGTAAGTACTATATAGCATTTTATTAATAAGTTTTTTTTTGCTAAGTCTATTGCTTTCAGTTCGCTAAAGTTTTTATGTTTAATCTTTGTCACAAGACGATATGGATCTCGCACATGATAGAGGCCACAAGAATGCTCCTCCCACCCATTCTTTAGCAAGGGTAAACCTTATTGAAATTCTACAAATTAGATAGTTGGAAAATGTTATATTATTATGTTATTTTATTTATGGTTTTGGAGTTTTTATGATAGTTTTACTGATATTCCTCTCACAATTTGATGTTCATGATAGGGGAAAAGCACCTGCAATAAGTATAGAGGCAATAGCTACCCCTTCTGATGATGATATTGTGGAAACACCCAATATAACAATTATGTTGAAGAAAAAAATTAAAAAAATCAATTTAGAAATAATGAGAATTTTGGATGAAGCAAATATTCCAACCGAGGAGACGATGAAGAGGCTATCTAATTTGAGAGCACAAGCACATTGTTATGAAGTAAGTAGTAATGAATCTTTAGTTATAACAAAATTTTAATAAAGGTTTATATTTTATACTCTTTTATGTTATGAAGTAAAATATGTAATATGTGTTCTTGTTATAGGATTTTTTGGCAACTGATCCAAAACCTTGTCAAGGACAACGTGGTGAGGCCAGTACTAGTAGAGCTTTGGCCGCCACTGGTAAAATAATCCTTTAGTTGACAAGTTACAAGGAATTTTTTATTTGGAACATTCAAAAACTTCTTAAGTTAACTCTTACTTTTATTATTTCAGGATGTCTTTGCTAACAATGTATTGTTTAGGTCATTAAGTGTAGGAGACTCCTCCTAGGAGGTCGATGGACATCCATTCGAGATTGCCGAGTGCAATGTCAACAACAAGGGGCATGCAAACATCGATGCCTTCATGATCTATTCCAGTTGGTAAATCCTTCTTTTGCTATATATGGTTTTGTGTTAATTATGAGTTGATAATTTGTACTTTAATCTTGGGTGCATCACATAGTGGATTATTTTTTTGGAGTAGGAGATACACTAGTGGCACCATCTGGTATGCCAAATACAGATCAGAGTACATGTATTGGTGATAATTCACCATCATTTCCTAGAGCTACCCGTGTTTCTAGCACGGGAGTTATGCAGACGTCATTGTTGATTGACAATGATGAATCGATGCCTTTAAAATGTCCTAAGCTTCTAGGTACTTTAAATAATTATTTTTTATATTTTAATATGCATTTACCTATTCATAACAAGCTTTGGATTGATTATCCCATGACATTTTTTGCAGGAAACGATTCATTTTATAAGAAGATTTATGACCTCGCACTACAAATATTCGGGTCCACCATACGTACAAGGTGGAACATCATAAGTGAACTAACTTTATCCCACTATTTTTTATTCATATTATTAATTGGTACAACATTTTTCCTTTCATTCGGGTCTTTTCTTTTACTAGCTATATCTAACAATTTTGTGTTTTTTCTTAAAAGGTGGAACTTGCAAGAAAAAAAATTAAAAGATCATCTCATTAAAGATTTAGAGCATGAGTTTGGTAATAATATTTTTGATCAGAAGATGGTGTTAGAAAGAGCTTGAAAACATCTTAAGACTATGAGGGACTCATATAGAAAGAGTCTCATCCAGAACCCAAAGTACGAGCGTCCTCCCTTTATTCCAGTGAGGGATTGGAATGAGTTCATTTTGGATGCAAAGGAGAAAGGGGATGCTTAAAGAGGAATTACACCAGAAAATGTGAGAAGGTATGCAATAGTATTAACTACTAGTACATTAATGTAATAATGCACTAATTAGTGATCTTTATATCTATATCATCTAGCATATTTCAAACTTTTCATAGGTTGCAGGACACATTAAAGGCAACAAAGGCCAGGCTAGAAAAGATTGGGCAGCACAGACTTGGCTCTAGTGGATATTCAAAAATTAAAGCATGAATTATAAGTAGCAGTAAATGAATTGCAGAGAAAAATTATTTATAAAATGCAAATAATTTTGTTAATTAATAAAAAAATGTAGGCTCTGATTTTAATTTAGAGGCCACGGAAGAACACAAAAAAATTACCTTCAAGGAAGGTTATGAAGCTATGGCTGAACGCCTACAGAAAGCTTCCACTGGCCCAACTAAAGAGTCTCCTGCATCATGTGCATAGGTAAATATGCCAAAAAATATATTAGAAATTGAATACTTGAGCAACAATCTATTTGATACTAATGTGCATGACATTGCAATGCAGCCTCTTAATCATGACACAGATCATACGCCATATCATGAAGCCCCGAATGTGCATCATACTATCCATGGAGGTGCTCATTTGCTATTTAAAACTAATTATGTAATTATTAATACAATTTAACATCTTAAATTGAACTTGGTGTAACCTTTTTGTGTATATTTTAGAGGATACAGAATCATGTCGTGCTGAATGAGTGTCGGAGGATGTTCAGACTAATCACCATGTAGATCATGTCGCACATTCAGGTAAAGAAAATCTATGTTTTGTTCTTTTAAATTAATTTTTTGATTTATAGTTCTTTTACTTAAATAAATACTCATAATTCACTAATATAAAATGGTGTGAATTTAACTCATGAAGTAGTTGTTATTGCAGCAGACCCCCCTTTGGCGCAGCGGCCTTGTGTTCCTGAATAGATGAGGAGGAGACATGCATTGTAATTAGAACCAGTAGAGGAGGGGAATGACGAGGACATTGATCTTCCTCTTAGAAATTACATGATTAAAAAAAATAGCAAGAAATCCAAAAAGAAATGATTGTAATTAACATTTTTTGCTAATGAAAGAATGTTGTCTTAATGGATGTAATTTTGTACTAGTAATGTTGATGAATGATGTGTTAATGAATTCTTCATGAATGTTTTGTGTTAATGAATTATTCATGAATGTTGCATGTTAATGAATTTTTTTTTAATGAATTATTCATGAATGTTGTATGTTAATAAAATTTATGTGTTAATGAATGTTATCATGTGATTATAATGATTGAATGTTATATTTCAAAAATGGATGAATGAATGAATGTTATTAAATGTTAATGGGGAATTTAGAGTGATGTTAGGGGGGGGGGGAGGGACCAAATGAGCTTCCACCTTCACATGGTTGGCCTTGTTTAGTAGAGAATATTAAACTATTCTCGAAACCAAGTGAAGCTCAAACTTTAAAGATAAGCTTAGAGTTAATAGTGACAACCAATTAGCAAGTCGAAATGAAGTTCTCCGTTATAGGTACCTTTTTAGTTTTTAAAGCACAATGTCATTTTTTAATATTGTGTAGTTTTTTTCTTAAGTCAAAGTATTCTTTTACTATAAGAACATAATTTATGACCATTTTAGTAACTATTCTAACATCGCTTTATGAAAAATCCTATTTTGGCAAAGATGACGATAAGTGGTGCTATCTATTCCTTGGGAGATTGGATTGCACAAGTTTGTATCTCAAAATCATTTGCATGTGGTAGAAATGCATACTTACAACCATTTATTTCTACATTTAAAAATATTGATGACACTCTAGACACAAAATAATGCTCATGTTGTTGACTTGACAGTGCTATGAAGGAAAACCAATTTTTGAATTTGAACGAACCCGGATGTTCAGATCTAGTCTCCTTGGATTTACTCTTTATGGTTCTTTGTCTCATTATTACTATCATCCTAGTGAGGTAACACCTTTGCCTTCTTTCTTAGTCTCTTACAGTTCATACTTGTTTAATTTGAATAATTTTTGAGTTCCTTGCAAAAAGGGTATGACGAACAAATATGGTTATACAGGCTCTATTTCCTTTACTTGAACTTGATGTTATGATTTATCATTTGACATTTTATTATTTTGATGTTGAACTTGAAGCATATGATGATACGATGGTATGATCATGATGCTATGATAACAAGTTTATGGCATTTTTGTTGTTTATATGATATTATGTGACATTCTAATCTAGATTCATGATTATAGCCTATATCCATTCATAATGTTTCTCCAAATCATCCCTTTGTTTCTGCATCTTTGCTATCAATTTGTCTGCCATCTTCTATTGAGATTATGGAGATAAGTAAGATCAAGGTTCATGAACTTCTAGAGCTTACTTTCTCCATGTGGACCTTGTGTGAGTAGACATGCAAAATTTGAAGAAGGATTTAGATGAGAAACTCCAATACCACTAGGATTTGATAGACAATAATGAGGTGCTTTGATGCTATTGACCTGAGGCCAAGTACTTGTGCTTGAAGGACAACACACTTATACCAATTTAACAAAAAAGAATAAGCTATTGTTATCATATATAAATGTCTAAGTATATGTTTGAATATGTATAACAATAAACACTTACATTGCTATCAATATATCTTTTTATTTGAATAATACCAAAAACCTAATGTTTGAACTAACTTACCAAAAAAAATTAATAATATATACCTCAAATCAACATTAAATTTCACACAATTCTATGTTCCTCAATTCTTACCTTTAAAAATTAAAATTTATGAGTGGGTTGTGAAATGAATGACTCATCAATGATGTTCCTAAATGATGCAGAGGGAAGGGTGGTGGTATTCAAAACACAATGAAAGTTGATAATTTCAGGGGTTTAGGCACTATCAATCAACCACAAATGCTACAATGATCTAACTTGCTAAAGCCTTCTACAACACTCCTGAATGATGATTTTGATCTTATAGACTCCCTAATACTTGGATTTAGAGGCTTTTAGGACTCTATCTCAATTCCATACTCCTATTTCACAAAGCTTTCTCAAATTGGACTCAAAAGTCTAACAGGCTGACAACCAATCCTGCAATAGACTTGGAACATGAGTAACTCTACCTTTCCTCAAAACACTAGAAAATGTGATGACATTTAGGGATACCCTTTTCCAAGTTCATTAACATATCAGAAGCTTTTACACTATTTTTTTGGACAAACACCCCTGTTCAGCACTGTCACCTTGATTCAATGCACCGAAATTCACTAGTTTAACAAAGGAAGTACTACACAATGGTCTCCTAACACTCCCAAATCCTAGACAGTGCTTTTTTATGTCATAAATGGATCAAATCTAAAAGGGTTTAGCCTCAAGGGCTCTACAACACCAAAACCCACAATTTATGCCTTCAAACCCTTGTTATCTAGGGCTTCCTCAAGCTTCCAGTTCTACACACTCCTGCAATGAATTGAAGATGGATTCACCATCAATTGAACATCATATAGTGTTCTCAAACCCAAAATACATCCTTTTTTGGTTAGATTTTCCACTGCTATACTTGGGATCCGTTACACTATTTTTCCACCATATTCCGCACTGTGATCACACTTGTTCCAACCAATTTTGCATGTGCAAAATTAGAAGCATAATAATACAAATTAAAAAATGGTCATTCCATGAATTAGTCCTTTGTGTTCATGGAATGACTCTAAACATTATTTCTAAACCTGTTGCACACAGAGTTAAGATAAAAGAACGTTGTTCAAAACAATAGGCGCGACAACAAGTTCAATGCAATAATAAACACATTCCAAATGATGATATTGAATGAACAACCTTGTTAATTCACTGACACATCAAAAAAAATCAAATTGAGATTCTCGAGAATGAATAGACTCACAAAAACAAAGGGTTTTATATTGTTGTGTATTCACCAGTCTTTACACAAAAATCTGCCCTTTGTCCCGTGACAGAGACTCCCTAAATAAGACTCCTTAACGAATAACAAAACTTCTTAAAATTAATTCAACCACCTATCATTGGTTAGTTGAATGATTTGATCTTTAAAACAGTAACCAACTCAAACTTCCTACTAAAGCCCTAAACTAGCCATTGTTTACTTATATATTTGAAAATTCAAATAACCAAATGACTTCATTTGAATATTTTAAACAATAAGCCCTTTCTTAAAGACTTAATAACCTATTCTAGACTCTTACAAATAACTATTTCATGAGCAGTATTTTTCGTCAAGGGTAATTTGAAGATACATCTTTAAATATGATTCTATTGCTCCTAATTTCCAAGGATGGAACATCCTGAATAGTTCTAATAGTCTACAGATACACAAAAATGGAATACTGAATTTCATATATGTTCAAAACAAAACATGAACGTAGAAATAACATTAAAAATGTCATCTAGAAATTTCATATATGGACAAGAGAAATAAAAAAAATGGCGATCACATTCTCCTACGAGTTGATTATTGCCAGCAGAGTTTAGAAAGAAAAATATGCTATAGTAAGTCTCCATTATGTCACAATCAATCATAAGTCATTGCATGTATAAATTGAATCTTAAACATGTTGCTGGCAGTGTTAGTTTCAATTTTCATAGTTTGTTAGAGTTGGATTTTATTAGGTAGCTAATTAGTTTAAGTTAGATGTCAAGTTCAGATCCAAGTTTGAAGAAATTATGCCCTTTAAAGACTACATGTAGCATGTAATCTTCTTCAATAAAATATATAGACAGTTTTATTTGCATGCGTCTTGTCTTTGTACTGCTATTATCTCTATAAATTTTAACATGATATCAAAGCCCAATCAGTTCTGACCTATCATAAAGGAACTGAATCTCATAGACCTTTATTATGTGCCCTGATACCCTGGTACCAAAAATTGAGAGAAGATGGCACCTTTTCGTTAATATCAAAAAAATCATACCATAATTTAGGAGAGCAAAAAGAGATCATTTTTCTTGACAAGAAAAGAACTAAAGCATTTATATTAGTTTTCAAAGTGAAATTTACATTGTTAGAAGACTACAATCCTCAATCGTCTCATGCCTTCTCTCTTTGGAAATCCCAACCAATTGGCTTTGGATTTTCACCTTGTTCTCATTCATGTTTTGTGGACATGCTAGTTCTGTACATGGGAATGTACTTTTGAAATCACATTTACAACCTCAATAGAACTTGACCATAAATTAGACACATGTTTCACTGTACGTGTGTAGTGAGAATATTTGTGCAGTATATAACAATGCACTACGTATTGTTAGGGAAACTATAGTAATGATGCTTAGAAAGGTCAAAGACTAAGGTATGAACCTTCTTGAGGGAGAATGCAACAATATTAAGAATGTCATAATTGGTCACAAACCTTCCTCTATCCTCAAACACCCTCCATAGGAACCTACCTCCATCCTGATGCAGAGCTCGGCAATGGAAGGATAAATGAACCCAAACACAATCTAAAATCTGATATCGACAGAATAATAATGTCTATTCAAACCATGGATAAATGGTAACAACTGAATCTGTGATCAATAATACCAATTGATGTCTCAGGTTCTACCTTTTCTTTGCCATTCTTGGTTATCCTATGACAGTGGACACATAGTTTCCTCATGGGTTCATCACCTTTTTACTACTGTCAGGGCCGGGTTCAACATATGGAAAACTTGCTCCACCTTTAGCATCATTCAAATACCAAACACCACCATCTAAGGATCTTCAAATCCTTTAATCATTCCTCACTGTCAAATCGGTCATCACAGTCCATCTGACTACCGATTTACCACCTTGCACTGAATAACCACTACCTTGCATTATCTAGCAACAGTTAATAATTCATCGGCTTACCGATGTCCACATTTGACACCAGACTAAACTTAGATGAAATGAAATATAGACTATTGAAAATTTATGAAACTTTCCCTATTGGTTTCCACCATTCCCTTCATGATTGTCATAAAATAGAGATCTTTGAAAAATTGTTTGTTAATAACAAATGTAACCGATTCAAAAAGCATTAAACTCCAATAAACCCGATACCAAGAATCTTATCAAGCTTCGAATAAAACAATGAACTCTCAAAATGAGATTGTTATCAAAACATTCATACCGATCTTGAAACCGAATTGCATATAATATAGGTTTCAATACAACACCACTACAAAACATTATTAATTCATTCCTCATTATTCGAATCATTCGGCAATTTTGAAAATAGAAACTATAAACAAGAGGATGAAGGATCAAAGGATAGCCAATCATTTTATTTATTATTCCTTCCTTCGTTACATAGTTTCTTTCTCCTTTCACTGATTCTCAATCACCTACTCTACCACTACTCTATCGGTTTTTCAATGTGTAAACATAAAGAACTTTCAAAACCGATTTCAACTGAAAACTAACTCTGTAATATAACTGACTCTCTAATGTACTAATTTCTCTAATGGTTTTCATCACCGATTAGAGTAAGTCCTAATTACATGAGAGACACTAGAATAGTATCGTGGAGTTGACAACGAGGTTGTCAACTTCACGATTTTACAAACCCGCAATTTTACAAACCCTTTATTTATTGTCTTGGACTACTAGGATTTAACCCTACTTGATTCTCATACTCAATTAGATCATGAAGACACAAAAATGGCTTACTAATCCATGGTACAATATAAATTATCTTCGTATAATCCAAAATCTTCAAAATATTGCTAGTTGTGAGATGCACCTGCATCATACTCCCGGGGACACAAAAATTCAAGTCCCATTGAATTTCCATAAGCTTCTTCTGAGTTTTCCAATTGCATGAAGGCAATAATGGAATCATAAAAATGATTGAATTGATGCCTCTCCGCACAACGTACTAGTGCCAATCTTCATGGCAAATACCCTTCTTGGCATGTGTAGTGGTACCTCCCTGGAATTCTTGAAAAAATACATTAGACATAATCAAATAGAGTTCTCTGACTTGGTAGATCACTTCCACATCCATACTTATGAGTTCATTATCTCAATTCCTCAATCCAATCTAATCAGACTTCAAATACCCTCTTGGGTTACCTAGTGTACCTAGCACCTCCATCATACCAAAATCTCAACCAAACTTCTCATACTGACCCTAACACCTTGGATCATCTTATCATGGTACATTTGACATGTTTCAACTCTTCACCAACTCCAAACAATCCATCTTTCATCATTCTTCACTATATCCCTTCTAGGCCTGCCTAGTAGCCCTGTCTAGATAGAAATTTGCAATTTCCATGATGTTAGCACATGCAAAAAATTTCATGGCCATGACCTCCTTTTTTCCCTGGTCTCTGCAATTTTTCCTAGCTTCCTGGTCCTTAAACACTTGGAGTTCAAAAACTAGCCGTTGAATTTCAAATATCCAAATGTGCCCTGGCCCTGTTCTAATTTCAAGTTACTTTATCTGGTCACTTAAGACTTTAATTCGCATGTGCCCTTTTAACCTCTTACTTTATTCTTTACGTGGTTAGGTCTTCTATATGTCTGGCGATTGGGAAAATATGTATTCACGGAATCTCGTAATAGATTAGTCATGCCCCAAATGTTTCAGCGACCTGGCGAATAGAATTGTTTCCTCTTTGGTCGCATATTCTCAAGATGTAACTCAAGGTTAAGAAATCATTCGGCGAACTGGAGAATGCCTTTGTTCGCATGTTCTTAGAGTTTGACCATGGTTAGAAAATATATCCCATGAACTGGAGATTCCTTTTGTTCGCGTATTCGCTGAATCCTTGGGGTTATATGCTTACCATGAAAGAACAGATCAGAGATAAAGTGGGACCTAATTTTCTGAAGGCTTAGCGGGCCCTGACGATGTTAGTGGATCAATGGCCAGCGTATCTTCTCATGTGATTTGTCAGAGCCTTGCGATCATGTGACTATCGTCGATCTTTCCTTGTGGGCCCGGATTATTTTCTCGGCATCCTTGGCGGTTGTGATAAAAGTGTCTAGCGGCCTGATAAATTTTATATGTGCTTGCTCATTCATGAGAAGATTTGGTGATTCTCCAGATGGACCAGCAACTCAGTGAACAAGTGGGTCATGTAATTGCTAAATATTTTAGCAATGGTGGTAAGTATTTCGCGAACTAGCGAAAACCTTCAGTCACCAATTCGCCAGATAAAGTGGGGCCAGTGTTTTCGATGACCGAGCATGAAACAACGAATGGTATGGTCACAGGTGGCATCAGGCGGGCCCAGGTGGGGTCTAAGTTTTTAGTAGTCTAGATTAAAAGAGTTGGCAGTGCCGATAAGCGTAGTCTTGTTACGCATTCGCGAGAAGATTTGGCAGTTCTCTATATTTCTAGTGACTTGGTGAACAGCGGTCGCGTAGCCGCTAGAGTTTTAGTGAAAGGCATGATATGTCTCGCGAATTGGTGGAGGTCTTTGTCACCAATTCGCTGAATATAATAGGGCACTGTTTTAAAAGGAAAGTAAGTCGTGAAGGTAAAGATTGATCAGATGGTCACGACTTAAAGATAGCAGAGATTCAAATGAGGACTGTCGATACGCTGATGGCACCATGAAGTGACTGTTTTGATTCAATTTTCAATTCTGTAGAAGATTTTCAAGCACAGAAGTACCAGAAATTCAATTCTTGAGTGACCAGAGTGGGTGGAAGTGATTGCTAAGCATTGCGATGTGGTCCAGGTTGCTGTGGTAGCTACAGAGGAATGTCTTGCCGTGGGTAATAAATGAATCAGTACCCTGAAGTGTGTTGCAAGGGTCAATTTGGCTAGATTTCTTAGGGCTTGATGATGATTTGGTACTTAGACCAGTACAGGGCTAGTTGGCTGATATTTTCAATTGCTTGAGTTGGCATGTTGTGGCCTAATCCCGATCTTGTCTGTGTTAAATTCTTGGTGGGATTAGGTGGTTTTAAATTTTGATTTTGAAATGATCATTGTGCTTGTATTGTAACCCTAGTATAAAGGGATTTCCGTGATCATTTCTGATTATTGGGAGTTAGATTTTAAACTATTTACTGGTTGTGAGTCTTCTACCCAATCTATATTGTAATGTTCTCTTTTGGTGTATTTTGACAATAGAAAGAAAGTTGCAGGTCTAAGTTGTAGTTTGCAAGCTTGGTTTCTTTGGATTCATTGTATACACTTGAAGATTCTTCATACTTAATATAGGCACATGATTCTTATCTCTCCTTTGTGTCAATCTAGATAAATTTTGAACTTTCTAGTTCATTGCATAATCATTTTATGTATGTGTTTTCATTCTTGAGTTCTAATCTAGGATTAGATGAAATGATGCTCTAGATGGGACATAGATTTGTCTTTTGTCTATGTAAGGATGTTTTATAAGTAGTAAAGGAGATTGTAAATGTGTTTATGGCTTTGAATCTCAGATATATTCTGGTGTGTGTGTGTAATCAGTCTAAGAAACCTTGCCCAATGGATGAGGCACTGGCCTAGATAAGTATTTCCTTGTTGACTTGTCCTGATTGAGATTGTTATAATTCAAACATATAATTAAGAACCATCCTTCAGTTTTTAGTATTTGGTTATATGTGGTTCTACCCTTAGCAATGGAGATTCAATGAGTGTGTGGTTAACATTCAGTACTTTCTTGCTATCCATTTATCTATTATTCAAATCTAGTTCTTGGTGTATGAAGTGTATTTTATACTAGGTTAGGTGCACCCACCTTGGTCTTGCAGAGCCAGAAGCAGAAGAGGGAAGTCTTGTCCCTATAGTTGGTCCAATCACCCTAAGACCTCATAGCAATTTTGGAGCTAACCATTCCTAAAATCCATCTGAGGGTATACTGGCAGCCTATTAGAGCATAAGCATCATTTTGGACACCAACAAGATGGTGACTCTGCTGGGGAATTGTTATACATGTTCATCTTAACCAGTGGGTCATCATTGGAAGATAGGGTTATCTTTGTCCCTTGTCTCTTTAACTCATTGGAGCATTTTTGAAGTCAAGAAATCTCATATAATATTCCCAATACACTTGGGTGGTGACTCAAAAATCTTGGTAGCAGTACTGGTCATTGATTTATTTTGCAAGATGAGTTATAGAGCTACTAGGTCTCGGAGAAAAGAGCATCCTGAAGATATAATGGAAGAAGGCATTCCAGGCACTTCAAGGCCTAGTCAAACAAGGGGAGGAAAGAAAAGAAGAGGTGTTTCTCAGACTTGGAGAAATAAGAGAGATATTAGACAAGAAACCCAAGCCAGGCCTGGTCAAGAAGAAGACAATTCAGAATATGAAGAGGCTGCTGTTGACTTGGGATTGAATCAGTATGAAGAAGAAATTCAGGTGGAAGATGATGAGTCTCAGACCACACTCCCTAAATCAGAAGAGATCTTTGAGGAGGTCTATGAACTAGAAAGAAGAGTTCAAGAATAGCTTGCTATTAGGCAGCAAAGAGAAAAGGACAAAGAAGAAAAAGTAAGACAAGCCATGATAAGGGCTGATCAGCTAAAGAGGCAATTGCTAGATTTCAAGGAAATTAATTTTGTCCAAGAGTCTGAAAGAGTAGATGAACAGCCTATTAGTCAAAGAATATGTGAAGAAACTAGACCAAGAGATAAAGGTAAATAGAAGGCTGTTGGGATTCAAATCAATGAGCAAGCTGTTGTTGATAGAACATCAGATCCAGGACTAAGATTAGATTCAGACCTTGAGATAGCTAGAAGGAAGAAAGAGATATTGGATAAAGAACTAGAGAAAGCTGAGTTGGAGGCTTCTGCTGCAGAAATCAAAAAAAAGATTGATTTTCTCAGGCATGCTTCAGGACCTTCAAATGTTGTTGCTTCCTTCTTAGGGCAAGGTGGAAATCATGGTAACAATGCAGCTCAAGAAAATGGTGTACCGGGTGCTGCTAGGGTCCCTGATGGTTCAAACACTAGGACATCAACATCTCAAGGCATGGATCCACCACATGGAGCTCCTATTCATGAAAGGTACAAACAACTTACCTTCTTTGGTATTCCTAGTTATCCTAATGTAATCCCTGATGAGATTAGAAAGAAGCTTCCTAAATTTACTGGAAATAATGTCATCACATGTGAAGAACATCTAAATTTTTTTATAGATGTAATAGATGATTATAATGTAGAGCCTGATGATGTTATAATGAAACTATTTGTACAATCCCTGATTGAGGATGCTAGGGATTGGTTTAGAGGGTTGCCCCATGCTAGTATAGGGTCATGGAATGAATTCAAAAATTGTTTCAAGGAACATTATGGTGATAAGACTAATGAGGGTTTTATCCTAAATGAATTCAATAATATAAAGAAAAATCAGAATGAAGAGGTCCTTGAATTCAACATAAGGTTCCAAAAGGCCATGCATAGGCTCTTGCAGGTTATCAGATTAGATGACAGGGTATGTCTTGTGACATACTTGAATGCCTTTGATGCAAAAATGGGATACCTCTTAAGGGATAAGAACTCTAGAAATCTCGGGGAGGCTTACAAATTGGCCATCAACATAGAGAGCAATAGAAGAATATTAGGGAAGATAGGAAGAAGAGATGATTGCAGGCCTCAAATGCAGAGTAAGAAAGAAATGGGAAGGTCTGCTGACTCTAAACCCAAAGAGAATGACAATCTAAAACAAATTTTGAAGGCTTTGGAAGGTTTAAAGACTGGAGAAAAGGGAAACAACAGGGCTGTGACTATGGAAAGGTCAGCTCCAAACAATTTTAGTAGACAGCCAAGAATGCAAAATTACCCCTACAACACTCAGTGGAAAGATGGCAAGCCCATTTTACCAACCAAGAAAGAAAGGCCTGATGGAAGGATCCCTGATCCTTTGCAGAGAAATTTAGTAAATTTAGCTGATGAGGTTCCATGGTGTGCTGCTTGTCAATCTCCTCATAGTCCAGAGTATTGTGACATTGCTTTGAATTTACCTGATAATCAAGAAGGTGAGGAGCAGTATGATAAGGAAGGATGTGGTATGACTTCCTCACATGCATGGGATGAAGCTGACTTTACTGATGGAGAAGAAGAAGAGTTTGATGATGTTGGATGTAGTGCAATGAGGAGTGAGGAGCAAGTTTCTTTAAGAAGACCATCAGATGAAGAAATTTCTCAAATCACTATGGACATGGTCACTCAAGCTAGAAGCACTTACAATTTGAGAAATAGGACAGTTGGAAATGCAACTAGTAAACTAGGCAGTATGTTCATTAAAAGGATAGAAAATAGTGTACAACAAAATGAAGAAAAGGGGAAGGGTGCTTGTGTTGTTGACCAAGTGAAGGTAAAAAAGAAAATTATGCCTGTTACAACACCTAGGAACAAAGCAAAAACATCAGATGTTGTTGTTCTTGCCTTTTAGAAGGAAGGGGAATCTCCTCTCGAGGATAAATCTAACTTCACAAAAGACAAAGTTGTCACTATTTTTGATGAAGACATGAATAGCCAGAAGTATGTTCCAATAGATATGTCTAAATTGCTTTCACAGATCACTGTCAAGGTTCCACTATTGGAAATGATGAGAATAGAAGAACATAAAGTCAAGGCCTTGAATTGGGTAAGTGGTGTTTCTTCTGCAGGAATCCAAGAGGTAAATAGAAATGACAAACATGTGGCTTCCTTGGAGGACACACCTAATAGTAAGAGTGAGGAAATTATTTCTAAGATCCCTCAGATATTCTTGGATACAAATATTGTAAACAATGCAGTAGGGACAGTTGATCCTTTCTTTTTGTCCCTTGAGATTGATGGTAAAATATTGAAGAATTGCATGATCGATTCTGGAGCATCAAACACTATCATACCTACAAAGATCATGAAATCATTAGGATTAAAGGTTGATACACCTCATGGGAGATGCCAGGCTATGGACTCAAGAGAAGTGCCAGTTATTGGTACCATCAAGGCTTTGCCTTATAAATTAGCTGCATTTCCTAACAAACAGTTGACTATGAGTGTTCTTGTAGTTGACATTCCTCCTCAATATGGAATGTTGTTATCTAGAAAGTGGAGTGCCTCTATGGGAGGAAGTATTCAATGTGACTTGTCTTTTGCCACTTTTGACATTGAAGGAGAAAAGGTGAAGGTGTCAAGGGAAGCTAGAACTCCACATATGATAGAGGAGAATGAAAGGGATAACATGAATTGTTTTGTTGACACTGACATTGGCTCATTCCAAGTTCAAAGGAGTGAGGTGTAGGAGAAGGTCAAGCCTATCCTTTTGGCTAATGATGAGAATAACATGACAGAGAGTAATGTCTTATGGACATTATATTTTGATGGAGCAAGTTCTAGAGAAGGTGCTGGAGTAGGAGTGTTGTTGGTATCCCCAAGTGGTAAGACTTTTAAGTTTTCTTTCACTCTCTTGTTTCCTTGCACAAAAAATGTTTCAGAGTACGAAGCCCTACTAATTGGTTTGAGACAAGTATCAAAACATGGGATCAAACATCTTAGGGTGATTGGTGATTCTGAGTTAATTGTATCTCAGATTAGATCAAAGTATGCATAAAAAATCAAAGGTTGAAGCAATATAGGAATGCTGTATGGGATGAAATCAAGTGTTTCAATGCCTTTGGTATTGATTGGGTGGATAGAAGCCAAAATAGGATGGCAGATTTTCTAGCAAACATAGCTTTAAGGCCAAAGGATGTTACCTTTGCAGGGATATCCAGAATTGAGTGTAAGTCCAAGCCTTCTATCCCAAATAATGTTGAGAATTGGCAGGTATTTTTTGATGATCAAGATGTTTTGAGGTTCTTGCAGTGTGAATCTCATTTTGATGGTTAGGAAATGGATTTCGGCACCTCTGTAGACATCAGAAATGGAAAGGAGAATGTCCTTGGGAAGGAAGTACTACAATTGAAGTCAAATAGAATCCCAAGGGGATTGGTTGCTCTTGAGAGAGCATTTGATGATAAGGAGAGGGCTTGTGTTGCTAGAATTGTTGACAAGAAAAATGATTTGGAGGAAGTGAATCTAGGAACAAGCCAAGAACCAAAAAATATTTACATAGGTAAATGCTTATCTCACAGAACTAGAAGGAACTTGATTGATCTTCTCAAAAAATTTAGACATGTTTTTGCATGGTCTTATGATGATTTGAAGTCATATAGAGAAGATCTCTTTCAACATGAGATACCATTAAACAAAGGAACTAAACCCTTTAGGCAGAAATTAAGGCCTGTGAACCCTACTTTGGCACCGAAAATGCAAGATCAACTCAAAAAGATGATGGAAGCTGGCATTATCAAGCCTATCAGACATTCTACTTGGGTGTCAAATTTGGTTCCAGTCAGAAAGAAGAATGGTGACATTAGGCTGTGTGTTGATTTTAGGAATCTCAATGTCAATTCTTTGAAAGAAAACTATGGTCTCCCTAATATGGAAAATATGCTGCAGAGAGTCACAAGGTCAGAGTTAATGTCCATGATGGATGGTTTCTTTGGTTATAATCAAGTCATGGTCAAGGAGTTAGAACAATTCAAGACTGCATTCACCACTCCTTGGGGAACATATGTGTATGTTAGGATGCCTTTTGGCCTGACAAATGCAGGGGCTACTTTCCAGAGAGCTATGGATGTGGCCTTTGCTGATTTCATAAATAATTTTTTAGTGGTGTATCAAGATGATCTCACAGCATATTCAAAGAAAGAGGATCAGCATTATGAGCATCTAGAAAAGATTTTCATCAGAGCTCTGGAGTATGGGATTTCTTTGAATCCAAAGAAGTGCTCTTTTGGTGTTGTGGAAGGCAAGCTCTTAGGACACATTGTGTCTAAGGATGGAGTGAGAATTGATTCTGAAAGGGTCATAGCAATAGACAGGCTCTCACCACCAAGAAATGTTAAAGGAATACAGTCTTTCTTTGGGCAGGTAAATTTTCTAAGAAGATTTGTTACCAATTTTGCAGAAATTTGTATTCCCATCTCTAGAATGATGAAAAAAGATGCAAAAGTAGAATGGAATGAAGAAGAAAATGAGTCTTTCAAGAGTATCAAACAGGCCATCAAGGATGCCCCTATTTTAAGGACCCCTGATTATGGTAAACCCATGCAAATTTTCTCTTTTGCTTCTTATCATATGGTTGCAGCAGTCTTATTACAAAAGAATCCAGATGGATATGAACAACCTATATCATTTTTTAGCAAGTCTTTACATGCAGCAGAATTGAAATATGAAATCACTGAAAAATAGGCTTATGCCTTAGTCAAAGCAGTCAAAGCTTTTAGGTGTTATCTTGTGTGCGCTAAGGTGGTTGCTTATGTCCCTAGTGCTATTGTCAAGGATATTCTAGTGCAACAGGAGGTCTCAGGTAAGAGATGTAGATGCATCAACAGGATCCAAGAATTCAATATAGATATCTAGATTACAAAATTGGTGAGAGGCTTAGGCCTTGCAAAGTTGATGGCTCAGAGTAATCTGGTGGCAAATCATGTGAATATGCCTAAAGAGGAAGAGAGGTCATATATTTGTGATATGGATTACTGTGATTGGTATAAAGATGTTATTAACTACTTGCAGAGGTTGGTCCTTCCCCCTAGCATGAATGAAAGTAAGAGGAGGACTGTCAAGTTATAGTCAGCAAGGTATGCCATTATACATGGTGAGTTGTGGTGGAGAAGCAATGAAGGAGTATTGCTAAAATGTGTGGATCATGAAAAATCTAAGACTCTAATGGAAGAAATACATCAAGGTATATGTGGAGGACACTATATGGCAAAGACCACCACCTATAAAATCCTTAGGTCTGGATTTTGGTGGCCAACTATCTTTAAGGACACACATCAGTTTGTAAGGAAGTGTGATGCATGCCAGAGATTTGCAGGTAAGTTGAAATTCAATAGGAAATTCTCAGAGTTTGACCATGGTTAGAAAATATATCCTGCAAACTGGAGATTGCTTTTGTTCACGTATTCGCTGAATCTTTGGGGTTATATGCTTACCATGAAAGAACAGATCAGAGATAAAGTGGGACCTGATTTTTTGAAGGCTTAGCGGGCCCTGACGATGTTAGTGGATCAACGACCAGCGTATGTTCTCATGTGATTTGTCAGAGCCTTGCAATCATGTGACTATCGTCGATCTTTCCTTGTGGGCCTAGATTATTTTCTCAGCGTCCTTGGCGGTTGTGATAAAAGTGTCTAGCGGCCCAATAAATTTTACATGGGCTCGCTCATTCGTGAGAAGATTTGGTGATTCTCCAAATGGACTAGTGACTCAGTGAACAAGTGGGTTGCATAATCGCTAAATATTTTAGCAATGGTGGTAAGTATTTCGTGAACTAGTGAAAACCTTCAGTCGCCAATTCGCCAGATAAAGTGGGGCCAGTGTTTTCGGTGACCGAGCATGAACCAACGAATGGTATGGTGACAGGTGGCATCAGGTAGGCCCAGGTGGGGTCTAAGTTTTTAGCAATCCGGATTAAAAGAGTTGGCGGTGCTGATGATCAGGATTAAAGTGGGAAAATACTGAAATCTAATTTTTCCAAAATTTCATATGTTTTAGTAAATTACAATTTTGAGAGTCTTCGGTGCATTTCTGGGCAAATATGCTGCCTGGGAACATGATGGGACATCAATGTTTCTAAAATTCGGTTCAAGATTATTTGAATACCTTTCCAACGCATCAAACGGTTCGTAATTCGGATCTAGGATGAGAAAGTTATGCCTTCTCCAAGTGGACCTAAATTTTATATTTAGTTTTTTTGATAAATTTTGATAGTTTAATAGTTTAATTGTAATAAACATTATGATGACTCTTCATTTCAATTCCAAGGGATTTGTGTGACCCTTGGGATCCATCCGACTTGTATAAACTCCAATTTTGAATAGAATGGAGACAATTTTTTGGTTTGCAATCTTGTTGTTCTCAATTTTCGTGTTGATTTCTACAATACTGTAGGTATCACACCAGGTATTGTAATCTAGTTTTCATAAATCAGATCATTGGTATCAGAGTGGGAATGCTCCTTTATGCCAATTTACATAAGGTCTTCCTACCAAAGATTAGGATTGGATACACAAAATTTATCAAAAAACTAAATATAAAATTTAGGTCCACTTGGAGAAGGCATAACTTTCTCATCCTAGCTCTGAATTACGAACCGTTTGATGCGTTGGAAAGGTATTCAAATAATCACGAACCAAATTTTGGAAACATTGATGTCCCACCATGTTTCTGGGCAGCATATTTGCCCAGAAATACACCGAAGACCCTCAAAATTGTAATTTACTAAAACATATGAAATTGTCAAAATACCCACCTTTGAGACGCACACAACCGAAGATGTTAGACGATGATGTTAAGAAGTTGGTCGAGGAAGCATTAAATAAGCAATGAGAGGAGATGATGAGTCAATTTTCATGCCTCCTACAGAAGCAAAAACCCTCTGAATCTGAAACATCATTTTGTGGAAATACCCCTTTCAAAGTGCAGGTCAATTTTGACATCCCAAATTTTGAAGGAAAGGTCGATTCTGAAGCTGTTGATAACTGGTTATCAAAGTTGGATAGGTAATTTTCTGTAAATAATTTCTCAGATGCTGAAAAGATAACATTTTCTCTCCTCAAAGCTGAAACCCATGTGAAATTAGCATGGGAAACCAAAGTAGCAAATAAAGAACAAGAATCAGTTGCTGAAGATGGTTTTATACTATCTCTTGATAAGAAGCCCACATGGGGAGAATTTGTGGAATACATAAAAGAAGCTTACCTCCCGGAGGATGTATATGAACAAAAATACATAGAATGGCAACTTCTTCAACAAAAGAGGGATCAGCCTATGCAAGATTACACCAATACATTCCATTCACTTTCAGCAAAACTCAGTATTAATGATTTAGAGAAGCATCGAATTTTGAAATATCAGAGTGGACTTCACAGGTATATTCAAATAGAGATGGAATTTTTAAATATTGAGACATTGGCAACTACCTATAAATATGCTACAAAAATTGAAGAAAAATCCAAGCAAAAAGGGAAGAGGGACTACTTTGCAAACAACAAGCCAAGGGTTGAAGGTGGCAATAAATTTGTAGGAAAACAGGTGACCAAGGAACTTCATTCAAATTCACCCAAGAACACATGGTGGTCTACTAAAAAGATAGACACAGGCATGTGGTGTGAGATGCATAAGTCCCCAACCCATAATACAAAGGATTGTCAAAGTATTAAAATTTTGATGACAGAAATAGGAGGAGAGGAAGCTGAACCTGAATCATCACCAATAGATAATTCTGAGAAAGAGGAGAATGATTCCATCATAGAAACAAACCCATATGCCGTAGTTGGAACTGCTAAAGTATTGCCTCATGAAGATGAAGAGAGACTTTTTCATTCACAGATGTGGGTTGATGGAAAGCCTCTGCATTTTATTGTTGACAGTGGGAGTCAAAAGAATTTGATCTCTAGGGAGACAGTCAAAAGATTAAATCTAAAAGTGACAAGACACCCACAACCATACTCTATGGGATGGGTAAATGAGGGACAAGATATTCAAATAAATCAACAATGTCATTTGCCATATTCAATCAAGCCCTTCAAGGATGAAGTGATATGTGATGTAGCACCATTGGATGTATGCAATGTCTTGCTGGGGCAGCCATACATGTATCAGAGGCATGGGGTGTATGAGTCCAGGCCACGTAGTGTTACAATCAAGCTTGGTGGGAAGAGGTATCAAATACCAAAGGTATGTCCAACACAAACTGCTTCTTTAATTAGTGCTAAACAATGTAAATGCTTGATTGCTCAAACCGGAGCTTTTGCTGTACTCATGATTCACCCTGAACAAACAAAGTCAGTTGTTCTTAATACACATGCTAAGGTAATAGAGAATCAACAAAATCAGATGGATAAAATTTTGAAAGAATATCACAGTGTGCTTACACCACCAGTGGGAGTACCAACACACTGTCAAGTCAAGCACTCTATTGATTTAATCCCAGGCACACCGCTACCACATGAGCCAATATATAGGAGGTCAATTTTGGAAAATGATGAGATTAAGAGACAAATTTAGGAGTTGATTCAGAAAGGACACATTTTCTTAAGTGCTTCACCTTGTGGAAGTCCAATTGTCCTTGCTAAAAAGAAAGATGGGACATGGAGGCTTTGTATTGATTATAGAGCATTAAATAAAATCTCTGTTAAAAATGGATATCCAATCCCTCAAATTGATGATTTGTTGGACCAACTTAGGGGGGCTAAATTCTTTACAAAAGTTGACTTGAAGTTTGGATACCACCAAGTACCAATTGATCCAGCAGATGTGTGGAAGACTGCATTTAAATCTAAGGAAGGTTTGTTTGAATGGTTGGTCATGCCTTTTGGCCTAACAAATGCCCCAACCACATTTATGAGATTGATGAATGATGTTCTTAGACCATTCATTGATTCTTTTGTAGTTGTTTATTTGGATGACATACTCATCTTAAGCAGGACTTGGTCTGAACATTTGCAGCATGTTGAACAAGTTCTTTCAACTCTGCAAAAACACAAACTTTATGCCAACATTGAGAAGTGTTCTTTTGGTATGCAGAGTATTCAATACTTAGGGTATATCATTGACACTGAGGGTGTTCATGTTGATTCAGCAAAGATTCAAATAATCCAAGATTGGCCATCCCCTAAAAATTTCACAGAGCTTCGCAGCTTCTTGGGCTTAGCCAACTTCTATCGCAGATTTGTGTTTGGTTTCTCACACATATCATGGCCTCTTAATCAATCACTAAGGGGTGGAGCACAAGCAAAATTTCAGTGGACAGAGCCAAAGCAACAAGCATTTGAGGAGTTAAAGAAAAGACTATGTTTAGCACCAGTATTGGTCCTTCCAGATCTACACCAAGCATTTGAGATAGAAACAGATGCATCAGATTATGCTCTTGGTGCGGTACTCACACAACATGGGCATCCTGTTGCCTATCACAGTGAAACTTTTTCTGATACAGTACGTAGGTATCCCACCTATGATAAGGAGTTGTATGCCATTGTTCAGGCTTGCAAACAATGGAAACACTATATACTAGGAAAGGAAACTATTATACATACAAACCATAAACCACTCCAATTCTTGCAAACACAAGGGAAGCTACAGAATGATAGACATCAACGGTGGTCAGCCTATTTACAACAATTTCACCTCAACATTCATCATAAAAAAGGAAGCAATAACAAGGTGGTAGATTGTTTGAGTAGGCCTCCAATTGCAGGTTTGACAATAGTGTTGGATTCATGTGGTCATCAATCATCCACTTGGGACCAACTATATAGTACTGACCCTGATTTTGCTAACATCTATAGTAATTTGGTAGAAGGAAAATCTATCTCTAATTTTCACTTGCAGGATGGGTTTCTTTTCCATAATGGTCACATATGTGTACCCACCGAAGAACGGAAGAAAATGATATGGGAAGCTCACTATAGTCGTGTTGCAGGACATTTTGGTATTGGTAAGACTACTGCTATCCTTCAAAAGTATTTCTATTGGCCAAAAATGAAGCAAGATATCATTTCACATATACAAGCTTGTGTAGCCTGTGCAATTGCAAAGCCAGCAAACCGTAAGTTGGGTCTATAATTACCATTACCTATTCCTGATAAGCCATGGCAGTATGTTTCAATGGATTTTATGTCTAGGCTTCCAACTACCAGGCGGGGGCATGATTGTGTATATGTTGTGGTAGATAGGTTTTCTAAAATGGCTATCATGGTGGCATGTAAAAAGATGATTTCTGTAGAAGATACTGCCAAGCTATTTTTTGAACATGTGTGGGTTCATTTTGGTTTGCCAAAAACCATTATTTCTGATAGGGATAGCAGGTTCATCAGAAAATTTTGGTCTGCACTATGGGCTAAAATGGACACGAAATTGACAAAGTCCACAGCATTCCATCCCCAAATAGATGGGCAGACAGAAGTGGTGAATCGAATGATTATTCATATTTTATAGATGTATCATTCAAAACATCCTCGCACATGGGATGAAAGCTTACCCTATGTGCAACACAGCTACAACCGTGCACTCCATAGTACTACAGGGCACAGTCCATTTGAGGTTTCTCTTGGGTACCAGCCATTGGCACCTATGGATGTACCAATACCATCTCTACACTCTAGTAGTCCATTGAATGGTGACAAGGAGGTAGATAAAGCAGAAAAATTCATTGATAACATTAGACACCTACAACAACAAGTTCATGAGATATTGGAGCAGAGTAATCAGAAGTATAAGGAAAGACATGATAAACATAGAACTCCTCATCAATTTCAGGTTGGTGACAAGGTATGGTTACATCTTCAGAAAGAGCACCTACATGGACCAAATAGGAAGCTTCGTCCTCTTCATTATGGACCATACACTATTGTGAAACAAGTTGGTGAGAATGCTTTTGAACTTAATTTGCCATCCTTTTTGGGATTGCATCCAGTTTTCAATGTGGAATTGTTGAGACCCTATTTTACTCCTTTATTGGATATCTCCCAAGCTACTGAACACATTCAAGCTACAGAGTTAAATCCCTCTACTACTGCTTCAGTCCAGTGTGACCATGTTACTGAAGCCATTTTAAAGACTTTGAGAAATCATAACATTCCTTTGTATCGGGTGGTTCGAGCTAGTCAGCATTCTCATCAAGGCAAGTGGTTTACTAAGGAACAAATTGAAGAACAATTTCCTCATCTGTTGTAGCAGATTAGTGCAATGGGGCCCATTGCCTCTTAAGGGGGGAGGAATGATCAGGATTAAAGTGGGAAAATACTGAAATCTAATTTTTCCAAAATTTCATATGTTTTAGTAAATTACAATTTTGAGGGTCTTCGGTGCATTTTTGGGAAAATATGCTTCCTAGAAACATGATGGGACATGGATGTTTCTGAAATTTGGTTCAAGATTATTTGAATACCTTTCCAACGCATCAAACGGTTCATAATTTGGAGCTAGGATGAGAAAGTTATGCCTTCTCCAAGTGGACCTAAATTTTATATTTAGTTTTTTGATAAATTTTGATAGTTTAATAGTTTAATTGTAATAAACATTATGATGACTCTTCATTTCAATTCCAAGGGATTTGTGTGACCCTTGGGATCCATCCGACTTGTATAAACTCCAATTTTGAATAGAATGGAGATAATTTTTTGGTTTGCAATCTTGTTGTTCTCAATTTTCGTGTTGATTTCTACAATACTGCAGGTATCACACCAGGTATTGTAATTTGGTTTTCATAAATCAGATCAACCGATAAGCATAGTCTTGTCGTGCATTCGCAAGAAGATTTGGCAATTCTCCAGATTTCTAGCGACTTGGTGAATAGTGGTCACGTAATCACTAGAGTTTTAGTGAAAGGCATGATATGTCTCATGAATTGGCGGAGGTCTTTGTCGCCAGTTCACTGAATATAATGAGGCACTATTTTAAAAGGAAAGTAAGTCACGAAGGTAAAGATTGATCAGACAGTCACGAATTAAAGATAGCAGAGATTTAAACAAGGACCATCGATATGCTGATGGTGCCATGAAGTGACTGTTTTGATTCAATTTTGAATTCTGCAGAGGATTTTCAAGCACAGAAGTACCAAAAATTCAATTCTTGAGCGACCAGAGCGGGTGGAAGTGATTGCTAAGCATTGCGATGTGGTCCAAGCTGCCATGGTAGCTGCAGAGGAATGTCTTGCCACAAGTAATAAATGAATCATTACCCTGAAGTTTGTTGCAGGGGTCAATTTGGCTAGATTTCTTAGGCTTGATGATGATTCGGTACTTAGACCAGTACAGGGCTAGTTGGCTGATATTTTTGATTGCTTGAGTTGGCATGTTGCGGCCTGATCCCGATCTTGTTTATGTTAAATTCTTGGTGGGATTAGGTGGTTTTAAATTTTGATTTTGAAATGATCATTGTGCTTGTATTGTAACCCTGGTATAAAGGGATTTTCGTGATCATTTCTGATTATTGGGAGTTAGATTTTAAACTATTTTTTGGTTGTCAGTCTTCTGCCCAATCTGTATTGTAATGTCCTCTTTTGGTGTATTTTGACAATAGAAAGAAAGTTGCAGGTCTAAGCTATAGTTTGCAAGCTTGGTTTCTTTGGATTCATTGTATACACTTGAAGATTCTTCATACTTAATACAGGCACATGATTCTTATCTCTCCTTTGTGTCAATCTAGATAAATTTTGAACTTTCTAGTTCATTGCATAATCATTTTATGTATGTGTTTTCATTCTTGAGTTCTAATCCAGGATTAGATGAAATGATGCTCTAGATGGGACATAGATTTGTCTTTTGTCTATGTAAGGATGTTTTATAAGTAGTAAAGGAGATTGTAAATGTGTTTATGGCTTTGAATCTCAGATATATTCTGGTGTGTGTGTGTAATCAATCTAAGAAACCTTGCCCAATGGATGAGGCACTGGCCTAGATAAGTATTTCCTTGTTGACTTGTCCTGATTGAGATTGTTATAATTCAAACATATAATTAAGAACCATCCTTCAGTTTTCAGTATTTGGTTATATGTGGTTCTACCCTTAGCAATGGAGAGTCAATGAGTGTGTGGTTAACATTCAGTACTTTCTTGCTATCCATTTAGCTATTATTCAAACCTAGTTCTTGGTGTATGAAGTGTATTTTATACTAGGTTAGGTGCACCCACCTTGGTCTTGCAGAGCTAGAAGTAGAAGAGGGCAGTCTTGTCCCTATAGTTGGTCCAGTCACCCTAAGACCTCATAGCAATTTTGGAGCTAACCATTCCTAAAATTCATTTGAGGGTATACTGGCAGCCTGTTAGAGCATAAGCGTCATTTTGGACACCAACACATGAAATGTTTCCAAACAACCTGGTAAAGTAATTATCTTTCCAAGTACTCTTTTGGGAGTTACAAAACCCATCTCAACCTCAAGACTTCATTCCTTGACTGGTGAACCTTTCTACTGGTGCTTGCTCTCTTTCCTAGGCCTAATTAGCCCCCTTTATCAAAGCAACCCTATACTCCACTACTCTCCAAGACTCTATGACCTTAAATAGTCTTATATTAGGTTTCCAAACCACCAATTTTCTACTTTTCTTGGTCACACTACTCACCTAACTCCCAAACCATTAAACCCTTGTTCCTAGGGTCACAAATCTAGGGCTTTGTGGCAAATGCCCTTCCTAGCAACACAAAAGTACAAATATTGTTCAAACACTCTCCAATACATCCCCCTAGACATATTCCACCATCACATTCTTACTCCAGCCATCAGATCACTCTTGTCCACCATTTGGTGCTTTCCAAGTGCACCTTCACTGTGTGTTCACCAGTCACTCACTGTTCTTTCACTTTGCACTCCACCCTACATCAAACTTCCATAATGTACATATAATATAATTAGACATCTCCCATCCAAGTCATAGAGATCACAAGGATGGGAGTGCCTTGACATAGTAAAGGTCTTCAAAATAGACCGCTGACTGTACCCTTAAGGAGCCAGTCTTTGTCACTACACCAGATAGTTTCTTGGTGTTCTCAGGGAAAAACAATGTAATGGAAATAATAACAAGTAAAATCCCAAACAAATAAACATTTTACATCCACACAAAGTAGATATCACACTCAGAACAACACACTGGTGTCTTGACTGTCCATGGGACAATGAGTTACTAATTTGCAGAGAATTAAATTTTATTCATTCCAAATACCTTTCACTTCGTGCCTTTTCATATTCAGTATGATCTCTCCCCTCTAATCACATGGAATAACCTCTAAATAGACTCCATCTTCTCCCTCAAACCCGACAGCAACCTCTTAACTATTTGTAACTATCTGCAATAGTCAAAACTGACTATTCACAACATGAAATACTTAGAGATTTGTTGTCAAGTTGACAAAAAAGTTGTCAACTCGACAACCTAAACATATAATGCCAAAACTAAAGACTTCTAAAGGTTTTAATGATAACCTTTATCATCCTATAACCTTTACTAACCCAACTAACCCCATTAAGCCCATTTTAGGCCATTTTTGCCATTAGAGGCAATTTACAAAATCTTGCACTTTTAGTGCTTTTAGCATCATCTAGAGGCTCTATTGGCCTTATTAAAACTATTAAGACCCTTATAGGTCAATTCCATTAACACCTAACCTAGGATCAACCCTTAGTCCATTCCTAGTGACCCGTAGGTACTTTTGAGACTTCATAATGCCATTAAGGCTTACATTAAAGCTTTGATTACAATATGATCAACATGTGATCAAAATACCATTTCAATACCATGATAGACCTTATTACATGTCTTGATGACCTTTGAAGGCCATTTGTCTTCCACTCCTCCCTGGGATCCATCAGTGTCCCTATGGCTCATCCTACCTCTTGCTTGTGACCTTGGTGCTCCTGCACCACATCCTCAACCCCCTCTGTCAAGTGCTATCCAATGAATAGATGTTATAACCATCCATGTCAGTAGATCCTGCTTGTTGTTTATAGATTCAGCGCTGATCTAAAGGTGGAGCAGGGTTGCTTCTAAATTATGACACTGTCTTTCATCTTCCTTTGACATGTGTTTAACCATTACGATAATTTAGTAGTGCATGCTCTTCTATTAGGAGTCAAGGTGGATATTTAGGGTGTAATGGCAGAGCCCAAAGTACAACAACTAAAGGTGTTTCAAAAATGCCAATTCAAGCTCTACACAGTGACAGTGGAAGCAATTGGATAGAGGAATGGGACACTTCCCAAATTTGTAAAACTTTAAAGAGACTTACCTTGACACACTTATATAAGGAAATGAGAAAGCCAACTTCCTTATAAATGGAATAGTGAGCCTACATAAGCAAGGGTTGATAGATCTTTCTTTGTAACCTAGGAAACAAAGATTCAACAATTATAGAGTTCAAATAGCAAAGAAGGCAATCAATTTATAAGGTGAATCCTAAAATGAGGATCAGCAGGAGTAAATCTTAAGAGCTCTCTTGCATTTAGACAGGAAACTAGGAACATCTATTTATATGATGTATAATTTTGGAAGTGAACTAGGGTATTTCTGCATGCTTCAGCTGGCATTTTCTAGTTATTTATTCAGTTTCCATTCAATTATTTTACGTGCATTTAGACATTTTGATATATATTGTCTTTTGTATACTTCAAAGCATATTGTGGGGTATTTATTAATAGGAGGGTCTTTTGAGATATGATCTGGGATCTATGTGAACATGAAATCTATTTCCATTCTTTCAAGAATGGCTTGGTAATTACATATTTCTTGTTGGCCTCCAAATAAAAAGGTCTCACATTGTAGATGGGAAGTTGTTCATATCCATTTTTTCGCAATTGTGATGATATATTTTAGTTGTCCTTGTGTCAAAAATATTTAGTAGTAATACTATTATATATTTTTTAGCTATTTGATCCTGATTGTCATTTGTCTTAAAGATGTCAACTAGAAGTATGACCTGATATGTTGCTAAATGCTAAGTGATAATGAATTCTATGAGGTCACACTTATAAACCTAATGAAAAATATTTATTATTCTATGAGGTCTTGCATATATGTTGCCATGGTTGTCATCTAGATGTCAGAACTTTATAGGATAATATAAGATGATGAAAGCAGTGATTCATCGTTGAGATTTTAACAGCATTTATGACAAACTAAAGCTAACACTAGGAATTGCCCATAATGTCTTGGAACATTTTAGGTTAACATAAATATTTAATTTTGCAGGAAATAGGGCCAAATATGTTGGGCAATATTGGATTATAGACACTGAATCATTGGAAGCAGCTATGGAGGCAGCTGGGACAATCCAGTTTGCTATAGAAGCCAAACTTTCTCCTGGGCCACCAATACCAAGTCTTCATCGTCATGGTGACAATGATCGTTGGCATGATGTTGGAGTTAGTGTTTCCAGTGGTAAATTTTTGGCAGCCAAGGTTGGTTGATAGGAATGATGAGGTTTAAGTTACTCATGTTATGGATGCATTGATTACAAAATAGGTAGAAAATACTAGTTGTATAGTTAACATGATGGTCTACTTTTGAGTAATTTGGAGTATTAGAGTGCTTTCAAGTTACAGCTTAAGTAGTTGTTTTTGTTTAGTTTCCTTTAATTAGGTCTATGATATTACTCATTATAATTCTTTGATGAATCTGAAGGATTTAATGTTTGGTCTGAGAGTGTAGTACTTCATTGGCTTTTAACATTAGCCCATGAACATTTTGTATTGTCTTGAGACAGTGAAGAGGTGTTGTTAGTGGAATTGACTTTGTTGCTCTCACTCTACTATCCTATCTTATGTCACATCCTATAGTTCTATGACTTAGTTGATCACAACTGAAATAGGACCTTGGTTGTCTCTACTTCTAGTATCTGTGTTTCCTCCTATTTCTAACTTACTGTTTTCAGTTCATGGAGGCACCTTAAAGACTTATGTGCATATTCTAGTTTGTAAGTAAGGATTCTAGTTGTTTATCCACTTTATTTCACAATTTTGGTCCTCATGCAGATATGTCTTGTACTTCGCCACAACGTGTGATGAATATTTTATATGATGCTTCTTTCCTTATGATCTATGCATATCCTTTACCAATCTACTTGAGTAAAATTTCTTTTTTGATTGGTTAGTTCCTCTTGCATCGTGACCAGCTTAAATACCATGACTGATAGGTGTCTCTTCTAGTGAATTCAATTGGGATTTGTAGTAGTCCAAGTTTTTTGGGGTATGTCATACCTAGAGAGTTGGATGTGTTATCTTTCCCAATTTCAACACTTTGTCATTTCTTCTGAGGATTTAACTTGAATATCTATAATAGAAGAAGCCCTAATATTTTTATCTCTTAATCTCATCTCATTGGACTGTAATTTATGCTATATTTTAGTTACCATAAATCCCACACATATTATGAATTCATGCTGCATTTGACACTGCAATGCTAATTATAGACAACCAATATATTCAACTAAAACTAGGAATATATTGAAATGGTGCACCACAATTTTTTTTTAAACAACATTTTGGATTGGTCTCAATTTCAACCTTTCAACACTGTTATTTTTTACCGAAATGCTATGCATTCAACGGTCTTTTCCATGAACAACCATGGATAGTTCGACACTATTTTCAACTAGAATGCTATGCATTCGACGGTCTTTTCCATGAACCATCGTGGATAGTTTGACACTAAAATTTCCTAGTGAACGTCTCAATTTTGACCTTCACACCAATTGACCCAGCCGAGGTGGTGGTTTTATTCTTCCACTTCCAAGGGATTGTTGCAGTGGATAATACGACCACTAGTCTAGTCAAAATTTTGACGATTAATCACCACATAGACAATTCGACGAAAAAAGATCAATGACAGTTTTAGTCGCCTATTCGGCCAATTGTTGTAGACAATTTGATCTTTTCTCATCAAAATTTAGGGCAAAATTTACTAGTGATATATGATCTTGGAAAATACATGAGGTAAGTAGTGATATTTTTTCAATTTCTTGTATAGATAGTATATTTGTGATTTGTTTTAGTGGTTATATAATATATTGTATAGTATATTGTAAAGTATTTTTTATATATTTTTGCATCTTGAATCTCTTGTAGGTGGTTGTCATCTAAAGAAGTCCATAAAAAGATATAAAATATTGGAAGAAAAAAATTCATCATCTAATGTGTGAAATGCAAAAGTGTCTAACTTCAACTATTTTCAATGCACAAGAACACTACCTCATACACCAAGTTGAGAAGATTGAATTGTGTGGACCTGTACACACTAGGTCAATGTGGATGGTTAAGAAGCACTTGAAATTTTTTAAGGCTTTGGTTTGACAAAGAGCACATCTTGAGGGTTCTATGGTGAAGGGATATATGGTATACCAGACTATGGTGTACATTATGTAATTTATTCCTAAGTTTGCAACAAAAATCCATGTAGATCGCATTTGGGATCCCAACCCCATTAAAAAATTTAAAGGGGGGGTACTTGATGGGGAAAGGTAGATTGACAAAATTGAAAGGTAATTATAAGATGTTATTGTGGTTAATTATTTCTTAATCTTCAAAATAAATCAGTTGTAAGTCGTCTATTTATTTTTTTACAGTTGGTCGAGAGTGGGATGCACTACATTTGTAATTGAAAACAATCTTGATTGGATGATGGTATGGGTTGAACGATGTCAACATTCTGGTCGTAATTAACATGGGAGGTGTACCTTCATTCATTAAAGAAGCTCATCGTAATGGAGATTCCAATGTTACCTAAAGGGAAATTAATTTAGAATATGGTTTAAGAGATAAACAAGTGTGTATAAATTTATTAATAACCCATATAATTATCAACTCATGATGCAATAATTTTTACATGTTTGACATAATGCAAGTCAAATACCACAACGCAATATGTTGATCATAAATTTCATGTCAAAAAGTTGGATGACACAAAGAAAACTTGTGATTCTAGGATAACTGTAGTCTTTGAGGTGACTAATATTTTATCTAGAAATGACATACATCCTCAAGAACCTCAAAATTGATACTATGGTATTTTGGATGATATACTTGAGTGTGACTTTAATTCCTTCAAATTAGTTTTGTTCATCATCAAATGGTATAGGATATGACTGAATCAAAATGATCTTGATCTAGAACTATTATTGAACATGATAATGGATTTACAATGGTTAATAAAATATCATTTGAGCCATTTGGAGATGAGCCCTATGTTCTTCCAAGCCAATGTGGGCAGTTATTTTACTCAAAGCTTCCACATAAACCGGGTTGGTCATTTGTTGTTAAACATGATCCAAGAGGAAGGTTCATAAAGTATAATGCAATGGAAGAAGAAGATGTTAAAGAAGTAGAAGATGATGTAGATGGTGATCATGATCAACAGTTAGTTGGTGATGTTCTTAATGGAAATGTCCATGAAGAAGAAGAAGATAATGATGATGGTGGTGGTGGTGGTGGCAGTGCTGGCGATGATGATATGATGATGATCATGATCATGATGATGAGTTGGATGAAGACGGAGATCAATGACATGAATGAAATGTATGAGGAATTTTTTGAATTCTAATGTCATTACATAATCAATTCATGAAGTACCTTTTAATGTGTTTAATTCATGTTCCACCTCTATTAATTCATGGTGACACATATGTGATACTTATGATTCTCAAGTACATATATGATGATACATGTTTGATTCTTATGATACATATGTATTTATTGTTTATCAAATTAAAAATGTAATGTTTATGATGCTCAATTGTTGGTGTTGATTTCATGTATATATTTTGTGTGATGTTGTCACTCTTGGTGGAAACAAGTAATTGACTACAAACATCATCAGCCATTTTGTTGAGTATCCTGCATAGTCTACATAAAGTAAAGGTGAGGAATAAAAAATATCCAGTGATTATGATGACTGCATATTGTTCATGTTGTCTACTATGTAATTTTTAGTATATGTATCATGTAAGTGTTAACTAACATAAGATAATTGAATTACATATGCAGGAACCTGAACCCCCTTCAAGAGGATCCTACACAGTCTCATGGATCGACAGGTATAAGTCAATACACCCTATATAAATAGTTTATTTAATATAGTTATCAACACTTGAGGCCCTAGTTGGACTCATTCAAATTTTAATCTCAATATTAACTTTAGGGTTGACTTCTTCATCAACATTATCCTAATTTGCAAAATATCTCTCATTACCAACTATCTCTCTCATTTGATGGAGTACAGGTGTTGGTGCCCAAACATGAAGGATTGGATTTCCTATGGACTTTCCAATCCAATGTTAGGAAATCTATTTTTTTTTTCCAACGAACAAGTTTAACCACAATAGGGGTTTGAAATTCTATAATTCTGGCTCTACAAGACCAAGGCTGGTGGGCCTATACCTTAACCAAATCTGTTGGTTCAAAGGATTTTTACAGCAAATAACTGAATATAAAACTTGTGGATTCTCTCAAAGTGGCAAATGAACTTGAGAGGAATCAAACTGTAAGAATCTCAACAATAATATATTGAATGCTACAAAAACTGAAATGCTTTGATTAATAGTAAATGTTTGACAAAAAGTATATAAAATGAAATGGATTAAAATAATGGAATATCACAAACTTTGAACAATGAACTGAATGATTATATTCCAATTATTGATAAGATCAGTTCCTTCTCTTTATTTGGGCAATAGATTCAAATTCTTACCCAATCCTATGTACAACTCTAGAGATGGTTTTGATAAATTATTTCTGAGAACAAGAGCATCACTTCAGAGGCTGTTACATGAATTATAATTAAAAAAAGATTATACAGTTAGTTCTACTAGATTTAACTCTAATCTAGGAGACCAATAGAATAGAGGAAAGTTTGATAACCACACCTTTCAACTGATAATCAAATTTTATACTTATTTCCAATTATAATAGCATGAGAATTTAACACAATGAAGCAATCTAAAATGAAAAGATTTATCTAAAGGACTAATTGAATCAGAATTCAAAATTTGCCATCAATATGAGAGAAAACACTTAAATTTGTATTGATGTTGAAAAGGGTACATCTGTTACAAGTAGCAGTTGTCGTTGCACCAAAATATCGACCTATTAATATCTGATACAACCACTAGACTTATAGAAGAAACAAGAGGTGGTTAAGGTATGTCACAAATCCCAAGGGGAGCGCTGACCATTTTGCTAACAATCTCCCCTCAGTGTTACTCGAGGGGATTCGAACCTGTGACCAAGCTCTAATACCACTTGTTAAAAGTAGTAGTTGCCTTTGCACAAAAATATCAACTTGTTAATGTCTGATACAACCACTAGACTTATAGAAGATGCAGAAGGCAGTTAAGCCATGTCGCAAATCTTGAGGGGAGTGTTGACCATTTTGCCAACAACATCAGAGTTCAAAATTCATAGTTGTGAATCCAGAAACTATTTTTTTCCTATCTATGTATATCATATCTAACTATTCTATCTAACTCTCATTTATAGTAGAGCAGTCAGTTACAAATGAAAGGATGTCTCCCTTCAGAACAACTATTTGTTAACTAAAACCTAACTATAATTAATGGTTCACAACTTCTCATAAAAGTACAATGTTTAAATAATTTAATCCCCCAGAAGTTTTCCACATTCCTCAATGTGTTGAAGGTATCCAGTTGAGGCATGGGTGTCGGCATCATCAATTATGTTTTTGATTAAGATCTCCAAGTCAATAAGTTGATTGATCATTCCATTATGGCTTTCATTTCAAAGGAGTATTCCCAAGCAGTACTCAGGGCATCATCCAATATCTTTTGGCAATCTTTAATCCAAGCACCTTTATCCATGATTTATTTGTTTTTGTCCATCAATGGTGGCACCCCTTTTGTTATCGGTCCTCTAAAACCTTCAAGGTCACTTCTAATCTCTTCTCCATATTCATCATGCTCTCTGATCATTTTTTTAATCTTTGAAACCAAATTTTGATTAGGGTCATCCTTTAACATCATTTGCAACCTATATTTTATCTGGTCATGAGATAAAGTGCAATTGTAAGTCATCATGTAACTTTCCCAAAAGGTTTCCAATAGTCTGATTAAACCTTTAAATCTTTCCTTTAGTATACACACGGAAGGATCATTTATTATGGTTTGTAACTTCTTTGTGATTTTCTTGTTCTCTTCAACCAGTTCATCATATTTCTTCTTCCATTTAGAACTATCAAGGCCTATAATCATAGGAACATCTGCACCACTTACCTTGCATTTTTCTTCATACAAATTCTTCCACTGATCCCTTTCATTAGTGAGTCTTTCAATTTATTTTTTGTTTCATTTTGAAATATCAATGGCAATGTCTACAGTAGAAACATGATCTATTTCCCCAACTTTGAGAGTCATCATGTGGCTGAATTCTTTATCCACATCAATGATCTTGGGTCTCTTTTTGGGTGGGTACAGTACCCATAATAACATGGTGTCCTCTTCCTCAACAAACCTGGACCCAATAAAAATGTCCTTCACACTTTGTACATCCAATTTGTAATATTTCTTGTCAACTTTCATCACGTTGTCAAAAATAAAAGAAGCACTAAGATCCCAACCAGGAAACAATATGACACCAGCCTCTACAAGGTATTTCTTCCCCTTTTCTGGTGTCATTATTTTCATTTCCTCCTAGATTTCCCTTTTCAGTTGCTCCATTAATTATGCTTCACTTCCCGGAGTCAATGTCAGAATAGAATCCCTCAATTTCTTTTCCTTGAAATTATACAAGAAAACCATGAATTCCTTCTACTTCACAAAATTCTCATTAGACAAAAATGTATGGAACTCATCTAACCTGTCATCTTGGTGTACTCCTAATGCAGAAACAATCAGTTCATTTTGATTTTTCTCCTCTCTTGGTTCATTCTCAAAATGTCTGGACATAACTTTAGGATCATTTTCTCCTTCAGAATCATGAGCCTCATTCATCATCTGAGCCAACTCTTCTTTCTTCTTAGCCAAATCCATGTTATACTTCTCAACCATTTCTTGTGCCTCTTCATCTTCCATATTCTTAAACATATATTCGTTAACACGTGCTTGATGTGGATAATCTCCCAAATTCTGACTCTTCCTACAAGAGTGAATATATCCCTCAGGATCATAGTTCTTCCTGGGCACATGATGCAACATATGATATTCAACCTTCAATTTCTTGTCAACAATCTCATATGTTTTTTAATAGACAATGGTAAAATCCCCAAATATTAGGGTTCCAGGTAGAAAATTTTGTTTATGGAGTGATCCTTCAAAATGCTTATTGCTTGAGAAACTTATTTGTCTCACAATTTCTAAATAGGCAATTCTATCGGGGACATATTTGGGTAATCTAAGTGGTGGCTCCTCGCATCCATACACTCTAATGCAAGTGAATGAATCATACACATACCAATCATCCCAATTGTGATTGACAATATTTTATAAACCATAATCCTTAGGTCTCAGGACATGTTTTATTTCTTCATAAATGGAATTATTGATAACAACCCCAAATATCATGGATGTTAGTCTAATAAAAAAATCTTCAAAGGCTACATAATCTAAAAACTCATACCGGGAATCCCAAATTGAGGTCCATAGTTGAACTAGTTGATCTTTCCCATCCTAGCTTTTCAAGTTCAACCTTAATTTCTCTGGCCAAACCCCAAGTTTATGACCATAAAACAAGACAATGTGCATAAGAAAATAATAATGTTTTAAAGTAGGTTGTGTGTTGTCCTTGAAGAAAATGAATCCATCATGCAAACATTCTGCCAAGTAAGATGCATAGTCAAAGGGTCGTGCCTTATACATTTGTATATCTATGGCTAAGACCATGGGTCCCTCATTCATCAAATCAGGAACTTCCATTCCTCCCAACTGTCCACACAACATGTATGTAACCTCCAAATATCTTTTGAAAAAATTAACATTGTACGAAGGGCCATCCTCATTAGTTAGGGCACTTGAATCACTTTTATGAACTGCCAATTTCTAAGTCTTATAGGTTTTGTCTGCTATTATGAACTCATCATGCAACTTAGTGAAAGAAAGCTTCATAGTGAATCCTGGTTCTAAACCAAAAACTTCCTCTATCATTTCTGTCAAAATTTCAAACAAAATATTTCCATCTTTGTCTTTGACACATCTTTCCTCAGAATCATAATTATCAACCAGAATTTTAAGGAATTCAACACTTAGGAATACATTTGGGATAATTAACCTACCTAAATTCAAATGCCATGGATTCTTGAGAGGGATTTATTTATTTGTCCTGAGGTACTAGAAAAGGAATAACTCATATCCACAAATTCAAGTCCAAACATCCCCAACATTCTTTAATTTATCCTCCAATTTGTCCCTCTGGCACCATATGCTTGCTTCTTCACGATTTAGGCCCACGGCCATGCATTTGATCAATAAGGTCATGGTTCAATTTCCTTGGGGGAGCTTCTTCAGATGATTTTTTATTTTTCATTGCTAGTTTCGAGCCTACCAGCACCTTCCTCTTGTTGGATGATCCTGAAGGTTCCATGGCTTCCCAAATTCTTGTATAACCTCTCTGTAATAGCTTGTTGATGTAATTATTTGCTTGGAATTGATGGGATCCTCTTAATCTTATCATTATTTCCTTCATGTAACAACTTTATTCATTCTCCAAATTTCATTAATGGAGTCCAATTTGCTTACAAATTTGAACCCATGAATTAACCATTGCTTATCGCCATAAGTTGTTCTGGTATAACAATATTTCTCCCACCATCACGTTATAAATTATCTAATTAACTCATTTATTATATCGCCACAGCTCTTCCCAATCACCTCATCGGCGATCAAGAATCTTGATTACAAGTTCTCATGATATCCATTCCTTCCCGATGAAAACATCGCCATATGTGTCACCGATCTATCATAAACATAGTCAATTGGCATAAATTTCACCGATGATTCTATCAGTCATCGGGACGGGCACATTCTTCTTCTACCGAACTAAAAATTCTCTTGATGAAACTATCGCTATAAGCCTCTCTGATAACTTTATCGGCAATTGGGATGCTCAAAATTGTTCATTGTCGATCTCCCTTTTCCTTCGATAGGTTTATCACCCAAAGATATCCTGAAGTTTCAATCAGGGATCAGATTGCTTGATGTTTTCTTTTTCCAATGCTTTTGTACACCCGATAGAACTCTCAGTATGAGTCATGTCACTGCCCAAAATTTCTAAGACCATTGGTAATTGTTATCCCGACAAGATGACCACTTATTTATCTGCTATTGAACTACTTCTATTGTGACCTGTCCCGATTGGGATAATTTATGCTGATATAAGCAATTTTTGGTTTTTTGACCATTTTTTCATTGGATTTTCATTGTGCCAATTCTTCAGATTGATGACCCTTAAGTGTTGTCCATGGGACAATGCCATCAACATCCTAGATTATTTTTGCACATGAAAAACTTGAAGTAACTATTCACAAAATATAATGAAGCTTTCAAAAAAAATTCATATGCACATATGAGTGTCAACAACAAGTACCACCAAATAGGTATTTGTCATATGTTTCATCCTCGAGTGAGGGAAATACAAGAATAGAAGAAAGTGATACATGTAGTAGGTCTAAAATAGGGAGATCAAGTAGAGGTCAAAAGATCTACATAAGCAATGGGTACCCAAGGAAATTCCCCCAATAAACATTGATTTTTGTGTTAACAAGAGGATATATTGCATAGCACCATCGTCATTACATGGTTTGGGACTATTTTCTATGGACGACATAAAAATATGTTACAACAAGTGTGTTGAATTTATGGAGTATGTTGAACCTTGTTACAATTACAAAAATTGGATGCAGATTGTTTGATATAAAAAAAAAAGTATGTACAACATAATTATCAAAGTAGGACACGTAGGTATGCACTCTTTGCAAATTATATACAACAGAAAGATATTTTTCAAAGTAAAACAATGGCTATATACATTGATGGAAGGAAAAAAGAAATAGGGAATATTACAGGTTTTATAAATAGTACACGACCTCGGTCAACTAATTTAAACAACCCAATTGCATATTTGAGGTGGGCGAGCGAAATCATGTATTCATATGTGCGATAAAATCAATAAGTGCAAGGGAAGAGTTACTAATCGATTACAATTTGAATCGCATAGATACAAAAAAAATTTATATCATGGGGGTGGTATGTATTATATACCATTTAAACCAACCTCCAATTAATGAATCTAATATACCATTTTATTATTAAGTTTTTTTTCTAAGTCTATTGGTTTCATTTAGCTAGCATTTTTATATTTGATCTTTGTCGAAGGGCCACATGGATTTGTCACATAGCACAAACAAGGATGTTACTCCCAACCCTTCTACTGAGTAGGTAAATCTCATTGTAATTGTAAAAATTAGGTAGAAGAAAAATGTTATATTTTTATGTTCTTCTCTTCAGTGTTTTGGAGTAATTTTGATAGTGTTAATAATATTCTTATCACAGACGGATGTTCAGGGAAAGGCAAAGGCACCTGCAATACCTCAAGACATCCTAATAGAGATGGACTCATCATTGGATGATGATGAAATCTTACTTTCCAAAAACCCATTTGAAATTATTCAAAAGTATATGAAAAAAATAATAGAGAAGTTATTGGTTTGTCATCCATAGACCATCCAATTAATGAGGTAAAAGAGAAGATGGAAAAATTGATGCAAAAAGAAAAAAGATTGCAAGTAAGAAGTAATGAAATCTTTAATTATAACAAAATTTCAATAATGGTTTATATATTATACTCTTTTATGTCATTAACTAAAATGTGTATGTGTTGTTTTTAAAGAGTTTTACGCATCCTCATCTACCTGGTGGCCATGATCAGGGTACTATAAGTACTTCAGGTGATGACCATGTCCTATACATTATTACTGCTTATTTGAACTTGTGAACTTTCTTTTTTAATGCTAGAGTTATTGCTCATATATTTATTATGTAGTTTATGATTTTTTTAGACCAATCAACTCCTCTTTCCATGTTTGTTTTGTAACAACACCTTAAAACTCCTCCAAATAGATCACTTACTAGACCCAACCAATCAACTCTTCGCATTATAAAGACCTATCAATGGTCAAACACTCTCCTAAGTCCACTACACTCCACATTTCAATGCCCCTCAATATCTCATCAAAATTAGATCACAGGGTGGTCTCACAATAGTGTGTCCCACTTTTTGGCAAACTTTGACACAGAGATCAACATTCTGAGAAAAAACTTCACTTTTGAACACCTATTGTCGTAAAACTATTAGGAATTTGAAGGTGATGTAAACTAGAGTCTTTTAGAATTTTCTTTCTAGTTTCTAAATATATTTATAAAAAAAAATTAAAATTCATTTTTTCTTCTCCTTCGAAAAGTGGTTTGTGTGAAAAATTGTGTTTTTAAGGAGTTATTGTCACTTGGATCAACATAAATTTTTTTTAAAATACATGATAATGATTTAATTCTTTCAATATTATATTTGTAACTTCAATATCTAAAGGATGCAATTGGTTTCATTCATTTTGGGTCAATATTTCATGGTTTATTAAGTTCTAAAGTGATAGTAACTGTAATTTAGACATAAGGTCACTTGGATCATTCTAACTTGATCTGTGTATATCAAAATTCATTTTTTATTTTCTATATAGAAAGGTAACACAAATAATCTTTTCCTACATATTATTCATAATTTGTTTTTGTAATTTACTATTTTTTCGAAAGTCTTGAAGAGACGGATTGTTGAATGACCAAACAACCTATGTTTAGTTAAAGTAATATTTAAAAGTGATAATGAACTCAATATGTATTAAAATTATATTCATTAGAAAGATTGTTCTGAATAGCATCATACTACATAGATAGGTTTTTCAAATGGATTCATTTGATCTACCAAAACATAAAGTCAAAGTGATTTTTTGTCAACATTTTAATAGGTGCGAAGGAAACTCCATTGTATGTATGAATGAGGAGTATAGATGTCATATCAATATTTTTTTAATCTAAGAGGCTTTGAGCTAACCATTTATAATTTATTCTTCAAATAGAACCTCTCAAGGCTTAAGTCATCATATTTTATTAAAAATGTGTTATTTCAGCAAAAAATTAGCATGTCTTAAAAAAGTGGGACACACTATTGTGGGACCACCCCTCACTCTCTAATCAACATTACTATCTTTTGATTTCTTGGGATGCAGAGAGGAGGTAAGTAATCTTGGAATTGATCCCAGCCTTAAACTTACTAGTCCTTCAATCCCTTGAGATACAATAGACCATAACTTGGATCCTCCTATAGACCCTTCAACTCATTTATGCATACTAGAATGTCTCCACAACAATCTGATCACACTAAGCTAGTGTGTCCCAACTTAATTCAAAACCTCTCACAAAAACTTCTCCATTCATATGGACCAATTGAAAAATACTTTCATACTTCACCATAGGGTGTATATTAGGGTTATCCTAATCATAAGTATACAAGTTAGGACCTTTGGTAGACTTCTACAAAGTCTTACTCGTCTCAAATGTCAAATTGTCCTTTTAGGCCTAGTGAGACAAGCTTGTCTAATAGCCCTAAGAATGGGGTTTTCTGGCTTTAACTTTTATAAATTTCAAAGGATCACTATGAAAGCATACTCTTTCATATACCCTTTTGGGAGATATGTCAAACTCTAAATACTTAATTCCCAACTCCAACACTGGACTTCCCAATCCACTGCAAGGACTAGAGACCTAAAAGGACTAATTAGGCATGGTTATTAAAGAAATTACTCAAGAATGGATTTCCCAAACCAATCCAACACCTAGGGAAGGTCTTTCCACACCTATGAACACCAAAACCACCAACAAATTATTCATATCCACTCCCTATGGAGTCTTATGCATCAAACAATAGTAAATTGTAACTAAGCACATAAAGGATGCTTGGCTAGGAATTGGTGGAAAAAATACCAAACAACCTCCAACCTCTCTTTCCTTCTGGATTCTTAATGAGAACTACCCATACTTGCATTTCTACCATGGAAGTGAGGTTCCACTAGTGGGTTTTCAAGTTAGGGGTCCATCTTCACAACTTAGGGTATGAAGGGTTTTAGAACCAGTCTATACCAAAACAGTGATTTCTCCTTTATGTCCTCACCAAATCGAATTAAAATAATTGCATATCAACCCAAAACACAATCTAAAATCTCACCATGAGTAACCAAATCTCCTTCCAATCTAAATGCAACTCAAATGGTACAGAAAATAATGACAACTATTAGAAAAATAGATTTCTTATTTATTCCAAATTTGTCACCAATATTCTCATACATGATCATCAACCAGTTTGTACCAAAATAGTGAATTCTCCTTTGTGTCCTCACAAAATCGAATCAAACCAACTAAATATCAACCCAAAACACAATCTACAATCTCACCATGAAAAAATAAAGCTCATTCCAATCCAAATGCAACTCGAATGGTACGGAAAACAATGACAATTATCAAAAAAATAGATTTCTTATTTATTCCAAATTTGTCACCAATCTTCTCATACATGAACATAAACCAATATTTTGACATTCATGGACTTATATGTCATCAACCCAATGTGCATAACCAATTTTCAAACCTTTTTGGACCATTGGGGAGGTTGTAGCGACTTTTCTCAAAAAGTTGCAAAAGTTGCTAAGCAACTTTTTGCAACATTTTTGCAATTTTCTTATCCTAGACTACCTAGGACCCCTAAAGACTTCAAATAACCTATCAACATGGGGAAACCTTTACACCTTTCCTTCAATGACCAAAAAACTCCACACTTTGTCCCAACTTATCTTGTAATCACTTAACCATATGTAATCGTGATTGAATCTAGGCCTTGTCCACATACTACACAAACCTTGAACTCAATACATAATATCATTAAACTTGAAACAATGGAAACTTAACATTCATTATCTTGCATGACAGTCAAGTCCCTTGTTATTGTAACTCCTTTTGACAGTCTACTCCCTTGTTACCAACCTCTAAACTAATTGTAACTTCCTCAAAACTGACTTGCAACTACTCCCAAACCCGACTATCATGTCTATACTTACTGAGAGGCTTACTATTCTGAGTTTAGAAACCAAATAAACTATGAGAATGTTGTCAAGTTGACAACTAAGTTGTCAACTTGGAAACTATACATTAGTTAACTTATTATTACATGATTTTTCTATGATTCATCACCCTAAACACCTAGACTCCATCAAAGAACCCATCAACCTATATACTAGCCTCTATAGGCCTTATTGCCACTTTGGCACACATTACACTATAATGCCCTTTTATGAACGTGTTCTATATTTCCCCTTCCATCCTTCTCATAACATCCATGGAAAATCCCTTGCTCCAATCTGTGCACAAATTCTTACTCCTTTAAACTCTTATTGTCAAACCCTCTTCCTGTGATTGTCATATTCACTTTCTTGCCATTAAGTCACATGAAAATTGTTGCATGGTGCTCTGTAACTCCAAGGGCATGTAGTATGATGATGATAAGATCCATAACCATAAGGATGCCAAGTCACTAAACACCTTCATGTTTGAAGAAGATTTTTACTATGATGATGGCTACTTGTAGTTTTAAGAAAATATGATACACATAACTCCCCATCTCCCAACCAAACATGGGGACCTAATCCATGTGGGATATGAAAAAACTACATGTTCTGATCTCTTGGTTTACCTTTTTAAGGGCTTAAACCTGATTTCACCAAAATGACAATATCTGAGTCAAAACATACCCAAATTAAATGAAACAAAAGCCAATTTTTAGAGGATTCAAACCTCCATCAAATCCAATAATTGGATGAATGAAATACTAATATATTTATCATGAAAAGGTCCTGCAATCAGATTTTTTTAACAGGAAAAACAAATAAAATGTGCAGGAAACCAAATTTACTAGGTTCCTTTAGACTCTCGTGAAGCTCTGTCCACATCCATACACATATTGGATTCACCTACCAAAATACTATGCAATCAAAAAAAACAAATTGCATCTTCATTGTCTTGTTATGACAATCTTACTTACCTCTTAAAACTTCCTTGGGCTCCAGATACTTTGAAGACCTTGAACACCCTGTAGACTCTTCCTCCCACACTTCTCACTTGCTTGATGACATTCTTCTTTCACCATGATGTGGTAAAAGCCCTGTTTGAATGCTTCCAAGATCAAAATACAAGGAATTCAATGAACTAACATATTCAATCAGTGAGGCTTTAAGGGATAACAAGAAACAAGTGAAAACCCTACTATTATATTTAGTATGGTTTGTACTCTCAGAACTTGCAAGTTACTATTGTTTAATGTATTATTTCTCTTGCACCATTATTTCTAATATATTTAATGTATTATTCTTCAAGTCATGTCAATGAAGCTATGCAAATGCTTTCTGTATTGCCGACTGCAAAGTCGGCAACATGGAGCATGCAGACATCATCTATTGCACATCAATTTGGTAGATCCCTCTTTTATTTTGTGTTTATTTCCCTATAAGTGTTCTTTCTTGGGGGCATTTCATAGTGGATTCATTTTCTCCATTAGGAGATGCACGTGGGGATGCGCCAAAGGCCGATACTGGTGAAAACACACCATTTCTTGGATCTTCCTGTGTTGCTAGTACAGGGACATTGCTTTCCACATTGGTGGTGAGCGACGAAGAAATGATTCCCTTAAAGATACAAAATGTTCAAGGTACTTCAAAATTATTATTATATATAGTCTAATTGTAATTTACTTATTGATCACTTGTTTTTGACTAATGATCTCATGATTGAACATTTGTAGGAAATGATGTTTTTTTATAAACATCTTAATGACTTTTCGTTGGATATATTCAGGCCCACCATATGTAAAAGGTGGAACATCATATGTGAACTAACCGTAATCCACTATTTTGATTTCATATCATTGCTATAGTAGTTTTCCTTTGATCCATTTTGTTGAGATATATTAAAGGTAGTTCATTTCTGAATCTAACAGGTTTTTGTTTTCTTAAAAGGTGGAATGACCAAGAAAAAAGGTTAAAAGATGAACACACAAACTGTATGGTTGGGTTGTTAGGAGCTGACACATTCGAAAAAACCAAGCTGCTTGAGAAAGATGGAACATATCTAAAGTATGTGAGGGACCAATACATGACACATTTAAAGAAGAATGTATAGTACGAGTGTCCACCCATGATTCCAGAGAAGGAGTGGAAGGACCTCATTTTGGATGTGAAGGAGAGAATTGAAAGGAAAAGAGGAAATACACCACCAAATGCTAGAAGAAGGTATGTGATAATATTAAGAATGTAATTATATACTAATTAATCATTATATTTATATAATCTAACATATTTCAAACTTTTACTTTTCATAGAGTGAGTGACACATCAAAGGCAACCAAGGCAAGGAAAGAAAAGTATAGGCAACACAAGCTCGACTCTAGTGATTATATGAAACTTGTTGCACAACTTGTAAGTATCACTAAATGAGATAGCACATCAAAATATTTATAAATTGTAATCATTTTTTTTTTATGAAACAATACAAGAAAAATTGACAATACTAAGCAAAAATATAGGGCTCTAGGTTCAATAGAGCACCCACAAGAGAGGACAATATAATTGCCTACCAAAAAGGCTATACAACTGTGGCTAAACAACTACAAGAATTGACTGGAAAAATAGGAGATTCTAGTGCATTTGTCACATAGGTAAATAAGCTAAATGAAAATTATTTCAAATTGAATACTTTACCAATAATTTATTTGATGTTAAGTTCCAACATAAAGTGACTATATTTATTTTAAATAATCAAGAAATGATAACAATGTGCATGACATTGGAATGCAGCCTATTAATCTTGGAACACAACTTGCACATGATGAAGGTCTGGATGTGCATCCCAGTAGTGTAGGTATTCATTTTCTATTAAATTTTTTTTATGTAATTATTAATACAATTAAACATCTTAAATTTAAATTGGTGTAGTAATTAGTGTAACCCTTTTGTTAATATTTTAGAGCATGTACTCGTTGGTGACCAAGTGGAGCATGACCTGGGTGCACAACATCTAGAACATGATGCTCCCCCATCAAGTAAAGAGGACCATTGTTATTCTTTTAAATGATTTTAGTTGCAATTGGACTATTGAATATTAATGTAACCTTTTGTATTTCAACTCTAGAGGGTGTTTAGCATGTTGAGGTTGAGGCGAGGACAAATGATACAGAAGATGATGTGGCCCCATCAGGTAAAGAGTGCCATGGTTATGTTCTTTAAATTAATGAAATACTTGTAACAATAATAAAAATATGTTTTGAATTTAACCCATTTCTTTTTTTTTGCATATGACTACGCATACATTGAGATAACAAGTAGAGTGCAAGAAAATCGAAGAGGGGGGAAATGGTGAAGAAAATGATGCTCCACTTAGTCTTTACATAGCTTCAAAAAAAAATTGATTGTAATCTACCTTATTTGATCATGACTGAGTTTTATGTTGTTAATGAATGTTCATGAATGATGTGTTAATGAATATTGATGAATGTTGCGTGTTGATGAATGTTATGTGTTAATGAATGTCATGTGATAATGAATGAATTTTATATTTTATTAATGGATGAAAGAATGAATGAATGTTAGATGTTAATTGGAAATTTAGAGTGATATTAGGGAGGGGGTAGATGAGCTTCCACCTTCACATGGTTGGCTCTGTTAAGTAGAGAATATTAAACTATTCTCAAAACAAAGCGAAGCTCAATAAGATAACACACTTTTCTCAATAATGAAATCAGTCACTCCAATCCTTGATCACTTATTATCGATAGGGATCAATGGACCAAAAGTGTAATGCCTCCTTATGATGGCACCTTGGTATAGAGGGATAGTGGACCACCAGCCTAATGCCTCCTTAATATTTCAGTGAACTAAGATGTCATTTTTTCCTATGTTGTATTAATATGTGTTCCATATAGTAGTTGATTAGTTGGGTTCTTACTACTCCCTACCAACCCTTGTATCTCATTGAGCTACATGTCATTATTGCATTCTCTCATCTCTCTCTCTTACCTATATAAGTAGAGTTCTTGTACATTGTATCTCATCTCAATACATTTATCTTTCTACTGATTTATTTCTCTCTTTGTGAAGGTATAGAATTGTATGTGCTCTTAGGAGGTTGATCACTTCAACATGGTATCAAAGTGTACTTGTGTTGTCTCCTTCCACATCTGAGGGTTTTCACTAGTTTGTTGAGGTCCTAAATTTTGTATTGGAAATACTTGCACTATTTCATTTGGTACATCATCATATTCAGATTTTTTTTGGGCTATATTTTCACTACTACATTTGGGGCCAAATTTCAATAGACACTTCCGATGGGTAAATTTGTTTAAATGAATTTTTTTTTAAAAAAAAAAAATAGGCCCCGATGATGTCGGTATTCCAATGGGTTTTAAAATGACCATCGAAATTCTAACAGTTTCCGATATACATTAAAAAAAAAAATGAAGCACCAAATCATTTTTATTTTGATTGGCATAGGAAACGAGCAGGAGAAAATGAGTTGGGTGCGCGTGAGAGAAGGTATGTGATTTATTCATCTTTCGGGCCTCTGGCATCATATTCGACCACAAATTTCATATGCATTGCATTTTATTTGATCATGAATGCTCTTTGAAATGACTGCATTCTACTGGTGTCATGCCCTAGCTGGTGCTTTATCTCTATTATTTGATGTTACTGGTGTCATGCCCTAGCCCATGCTTTAACTCCATTATTTGATGTTATTGGTGCTTGTGCTCAAGGATATCCATTTTTTTGAAATGTTGACTGTGGTTATCAAATGGACAACCCATGAGCTTCTAGCTAGGTACCATTTGTATTGATAGCTTAGGGCATCAGATGTATTTTTATACCATTGATAGTTGAGACTTTGTTAAAAGGAAATAGGACAAAGAACAATTTTGATTTAGTGCTTTAACTCCATTATTTGATGTTATTGGTGCTTGTGCTCAAGGATAACCATTTTTTTGAAATGTTGACTGTGGTTATCAAATGGATAGCCCGTGAGCTTCTAGCTAGGTGCCATTTGTATTGATAGCTTAGGGCATCAAATGTATTGTTATATCATTGATAGTTGAGACTTTTTTAAAAGGAAATAGGACAAAGAATGATTTTGAGTTAGTTTCTCTATTTTGATCCCTAAGTGGCTTACAACCCTAGAGAAGTATATGCATATTTACGGATGCAATTGCAGGATACATAGCAACTGATAATTCACAAGAAATCCATGCATCCAATTTGAATATCAATTAATAAAAAGAAATAGGGTCCTCAAATGGCGCAGTCATCTGGACCTTGACTGTCCCCTCAACCAGTGACCCTTCAAAACTGGGTTATCATGCAATCAGTGAGTGGTCCTTCATCCTCCTGGTCTACCCTACATCCAAACATATTGGAAATATGCAATACAATGATAACAAGCCTTTCACATTCCCCCTTCCCTCAAGGAACACTATCAACATCCAGACCTTGACTGTCCCCTCAACTAGTGACCCTTCAAAACTGGGTTATCACGCAATCAATGAGTGATCCTTCATTATCTTGGTCTACCCTACATCCAAACATATTGGACATACACAATACAATGATAAAAATTCTTTCACAATCCCCCTTCCCTCAAGGAACACTATCAACATCCAGACCTTGACTGTCCCCTCAACTAGTGACCTTTCAAAACTGGGTTATCATGCCATCAGTGAGTGATCCTTCATTCTCCTATTCTTCCCTGTATCCAAACATATTGGAAATACACAATAAAATGATAAAAAGTCTTTTACAATCCCCCTTCCCTCAATGAACACTATCAACATCCGGACCTTGACTGTCCCCTCAACCAGTGATCCTTCAAAACCGGGTTATCATGTATGATCCTCATAAACTCCAGATTTCATGACCAATAAAGATGTCTTTTGTCTTAGGCCTAATGCCATAGACTCCTGCACTTTTTTCTTCTACAAATCCACATAATCATTTTTACCAAAAGAAATAATGTTGTTCCTTTCATCAACATTACTAGGAAGTTGTGTAAAAGTGAAAGTTTCACCATTCTTATGCACAATATACACATTTTCAAAACCATAATGAATTGTCCTTCTAGATGCTTGCCATGACCTTCCCAAAATGATATGACAACATGTCATAGGGACTATATCACACAAAAATCTATCAACATACCCTCCAATCGAAAAATAAACATAAGCTTGTTCCCTTATTACAATGTTTTGTTAATTATTCACCCAAGATTCCTTATATGGTCTATCAAGTGGAAAAATTTTCAAATTTAGTTTATTTACCATTGCATAAGATACAAAATTATCAAAATAACTAGAATCTATTATCACAAGACACTTGTATGATTGATGTCCCACTTCTCCACAAGTAAACCACTTCCCTGTGAAGATACCACTACCTTCTCCTGAACCAAATCTACCTCATCCTCTTTCTCCTTGCCTTGCATCCACAATTTGTTCCTTACCTTTGTCAGCATTTTTCTGACCTTGTGCCTCATTAAATATACCACCTCTACCTTGGTTTGAACTTCCTCCACCATTCTCTTGTCTCTCTTGTATTCTTCTTATATTTTTCTTAGCCTTCTTGGCTATTTTGTAACATTATTCCATAGATCTAGGGGTAGAAAGACTAAGTTCATCTTGTATATTAAACCTCAGTCCCCCAATGTATCTTGCAAGTTTCTCCTCAACATATTCCTCATGTTGTACATTCCTCAATGTACTTCTTCATATCCAGGTCTTTTTGTTTAAGACCTTGCATCTTCTTGTACAACTACACCCTATAGTCATTGGGAAAAATTTGTGCCTTCATCTTCTCCATCATACTATACCATGATGTAATCTTGGGCTTCTCATTCTTCCATCTTTTACCTTGATCAATCAGTGAGTGATCCTTCAGTCTCCTAGTCTGCCCTGCATCCAAACATATTGGAAATACACAATACAATGATAACAAGTCTTTCACAATCCCCCTTCCCTCAAGGAACACTATCAACATCCAGACCTTGACTATCCCTAGCCTCAACCAATGACCCTTCAAAATTGGGTTATCATGCAATCAGTGAGTGATCCTTCATTCTCATGTTCTACCCTGCATCCAAACATATTGGAAATACACAATACAATGATAACAAGTCTTTTACAATCCCCCTTCCCTCAATGAACACTATCAACATCCAGACCTTGACTGTCCCCTCAACCAGTGACCCTTCAAAACCAAGTTATCATGCAATCAGTGAGTGATCCTTCATTCTCCTAGTCTGCCCTACATCCAAACATATTGGAAATACACAATACAATTATAACACATGGAAATCCTTTAATGAATTTCAGTCACTGGTAACGCATGGACAATCAAACCAGTAGTCTCCAAAGCATTCAATAAGTGAATATGAATGTTTGAAAACTTTCCTCTCAACTTCCCCAACCACTCCTAATCGATTAGAGGGATATTTCTAGAATCTCCACTATTCCTATCCTTACTAGAAATTCTTAAACATACTTTATCTGATATGATAATAACATGCTAAACTAAACCAATGGCATGTTCTTCGTGTGGTACAAGGAAGATTTTTCTATCAAATCTTCCTCCGTGCAAGCTGAGTGCGAGAGAAGGTATGTGATTTCTTCATCTTTGATTGGTATCTTTGATGGGCAACGTCTTTCGAGCCTCTGGCATCATATTCGACCATAAATTTCAAATGCATTGCATTTTATTTGATCATGAATGCTCACTAAAATGACTGCATTCTATTGGTGTCATGCCCTAGCCCGTGCTTTATCTCCATTATTTGATGTTATTGGTGCTTTTTCTCAAGGATATTGATTCACTATTTTGAAATGTTTGGATTCACGTTTGTTGATATTACAATTCATCATATCAGATAAAGTATGTTTAAGAAGTTTTTGTGTCTAAACACTAAACTAATCCCTCTAACCGATTAGGAGTGGTTGGGGAAGTTGAGAGGAAAATTTTCAAACATTCATATTCACTTATTGAATGCTTTGGAGACTACTGGTTTGACTGTCCATGCGTTAATGTTTAGAAGAGATCAATAAAGTATTTAAATACATTCTTACATGTTTGGAGAGGTTTGAGAGGCACTTATCATGACTGTACCCTCACAAACAGTGACATAGACTGGTTTTACTAAGTTTCCTTTCTCTGCCGCAAGGGTATAGTCAGAGGGTTCATTGACAAAATGATCCTTTGAATGGTTACTATAAATATGAATGATTTGATATAGCATATTTCTCATTTTACTTGAATTTTGGAATAGCTTGTGCAAGGGTGAAAGTACTTTTGATCATTTTGGTCGTGATTGTTCCTCTACACAGTCAGCAAATGTAATTGTCTAAAGATTATATGTAATGTTAAATGGATTAAATGCTTTATTCTTAGTAGAAGTGAATGGAAGGAATATTTTTGGTGTTAGGTTTCATTTATTATTGAATTCAATGGTTTCCAAGATGTGTTGAGGATTTTGATCCTTGTTTAATGTTAACTATTCCTGCACAATCCACTCATACAACACTGAAATGCTATGCGATTGACAATTTCAAACAAATGGTCCTTTGGCATGTATTAAACAGAATAGAATTTTCATCATATTATTATCATTCTATTTCTTTGTTGTAAACATGTCATTGGTTCATTTTTGTAAAAAAAAATTGTGTTAATTTTTTTTACAAAATACTCTTCAAAACAAAGGAAAAACTTAGCAAATTCAGTCTAACTCGTTGTAGATGAAGGAACAGTCATGCTAATAGTTCCTCTAAGTCTTCCAAAACATTTATTGAACTCCCCTAAAGTCCTATTGGATCCCCAAATTTCTTAATCCAATCAGCTTACATCAAGATCATGAGAAACTTCAAAGGATTAAAAACATTACTTGGAACAGTCACTGGTTTTACCAGTCAAAACATAAGGAAATTTATTTTAAAGTTCTCACAATACAATCAACAATGAAATGAATTCTTGGAGATTTATTACTATTCCATCCTTGAATTTAGAAACCAAAACAATAAGTAAAGAAGCCTTTCAACAGTGCATAACACAATGGACTTGCAGATTTAAACTTCTATTTTTATTGAATCTATGTTCCTATCGTACACTCCAGGATTAAGTTTGTTGTACAATGACTTCCAAAGGTTACATATAACTCCATCACAACTTCCCCAACCATGAAGAACATAGGTGAATAACTTGATGGTTTGATGCTTTAATCTTTAAGAACTTGATCAAGAATATAGGTTTTAATGAAATATCAATTTGATTTGCAAAGTTTGTGTTCTTTACAAATTTGAAAGGCTCTAATACTTACTAGGGCATATGTGGATATGCAACCTTATGCTTTTGCTACTAAGTCTCTAATTGTTGGGCATACTGATTATAAGTACTTGACATATATCAAAAATGTTGCTAATTAAGGTTGGCAGAATGATTACGCCTATCCTGAAAAAAAGACTGTCAAATCATTATGCTTTCAAATCAATTACCTGTCGACATATCCCTTGCAAGGGAGATAAGCCAAACACATAAAGAACATGCACATAAACACAGTAGCTAAAAAAATTAAATGGAATACACCAAGAAGTACCAAATGATGAATGCTCAATTGTTGTAATGGCAAAGCATCAGAACCGTCCATTTCTAGAACTTGATTTTGTAGTCTAAATGATTTTTCTAGAACTTGATTTTCTAGTCTTAATCATTTTTCTATAGTCCTAATGATTTTTCTATAGTCTTAATGATTTTTCTTTTGTCTTAATGTTTGTTGCTCTTGATAAATTAGGCCTTGAATTTGAATTTTTGTTCACTATTTTATTTCAGCTTGATATTTCATTCATTTTTCATATACACAGAGACTACACATGCTAATAAAAAAATGAGCTATTTGATTAAGGTTAACTTATATTCATGATTATAAATAGTCAATATTTTTGATGGTAATCCTTGGTGTATTCCATTTTAAAATAATCATGTTTTTATGGCTATGATAAATGTCCCTTTGTGTTGAGGAAATTAGAGTTTAAAAAATGGTTGCAAACAAATCATCCTTCTTCCACCAACATTCTAGTCAATGTACAAGTAACGAGTCATTCCATTCAAGAAAGACCATGTCTGACAATATCAACCCAAAACAAAATAAGGAGTATGCAAAATTTAGTGATTGTATCTGCCATTGGAGCCACTTCATATGCACAGGTGATGAACATGCATATTTGCCTGAGCACTATTGGGAGCTTACCCATCAACACATGTACTATTGTGAAAATCACCACAAATCTATTTGTTGCTGGGTCTAGCTCCCAATATTGCTTGGTCAAATATGCATGTTTTTCACATGTGCATATACCTTCTATGATCAACTCTTATATGCACAGGTGATGAACATTCAGATTTGCCTAAGCAGTACTTTGAGTAGTCGTCCAACACATGTAATATTGTGAAAATCATCACAAGTCCATTTTTTGGAGGGCTACTCATAGTACACATGGTTGGAGGTCTAAAGGAAACAAGAGAATTTGAAGAGTCACAAGTCTTAAGATTGAACTTAATATAGCCAAGCTTCATTCAATGGTACATTCAAACATGAAACAAACCATTCTTAAACCAGATTAAACTAGTAAACCAAAGGAGATTATAAGTAAACTAGTCAACCAAAGGACATGCTTTTACTACTAAGTCTCTTTTTGTTGGGCATATTGATTATAAGTACTTGACATATATCACAAATGTTGCTAATTAAGGTTGGCGGGATGATTACGCCTATCCTGAAAAAAGAATATCAAAACATTATCCTTTGAATAGTTACTATGAATATGAATGATTTGATATAGCATATTTCTCATTTTACTTGAAGTTTGGAATAGCTTGTGCAAGGGTGAAAGTACTTTTGATCATTTTGGTCGTGACTGTTCCTCTACATAGTCAGCAAATGTAACTATCTAATGATTATATGTAATGTTGAATGGATTAAATGCTTTATTCTTGGTAGAAGTGAATGGAAGGAATAGTGTTGGTGTTAGGTTTAATTTATTATTGAATTCAATGGTTTCCAAGATGTGTTGAGGAGTTTTCTCCTTTTTTAATGTTAACTGTTCCTGCACAATCCACTCATACAACAGTGAAATGCTATGTGATTGACAATTTCATACAACTGGTCCTTTGGCGTGTATTAAATAGAATAGAATTTTTAGCATATTATTATCATTTTATTTCTTTGTTGTAAACATGTCATTGGTTCAGCATATAATTATCATTCTATTTCTTTTTTTTAAACATGCCATTGGTTCGGTTTTGTAAATTTATTTTCGTGTTAAATTTTTTTTTTCTATTTTTTCCATTTGATAACCACAGTCAACATTTCAAAATAGTGAATAACATCAAATAATAGAGATAAAGCATGGGCTAGGGCATGACACCAGTAGATTAAAACTGAACCAATGGCATGTTTGCAACAAAGAAATAGAATGATAATAATATGCTGAAAATTCATATTCTATTTAATACACGCCAAAGGACCAGTCCCAACAATTCTTAAACAATAAAGTATGTTTAAGAATTGTTGGGAATAGTTTTCAAACATTCACATTCACTTATTGAATGCTTTGGAGACTAGTGGTTTGACTGTTCATGCATTACCACTGACTGAGATTCATTAAAGGATACAAAACCCTTCATTTTGGGTTATTGTGTGTGGATTCAAATGTAGGTTTGATTTGGTTAATGTTTAGAAGAGATCAATAAACTATTTAAAGAAAATCTTACATGTTTGGAGAGGTTTGAGAGGCACTTATCATGATTGTACCCTCACAAACAATGGCATAGACTAGTTTTACTAAGTTTCTTTTCTCTATTTTGAGGTTCTCATTGCCAAAGTGGCCAAAGACTATGTTAGGCTAATAAAATATGGGGATTCTCTTTATCGCTACAAATCTTTGAAGGTTGTTGCACTTGGATGGATGTGGTTGTGCAACCTTATTCTTTTACTAATAAGTCTCTATTTTTTGGGCATACTGATTATAAGTACTTGACATATATCACAAATGTTGCTAATTAAGGTTGGTGGGATGATTACGCCTATCCTGAAAAAAGACTATCAAATCATTATGCTTTCAAATCAATTACCTATCGGTGTATCACTTGTGAGGGAGAGAAGCCAAACACATAAAGAACATGCACATAAACACGACAGTTGAAAAACTTAAATGAAATATGCCAAGAAGTACCAAATGATGAATGCTCAATTGTTGTAATGGCAAAGCACCAGAATCGTCCATTTGTAGAACTTGATTTTCTAGTCTAAATGATTTTTTTATAGTCGTAATGATTTTTTTATAGTCCTAATGTTTGTTGCTCTTGATAAATTAGGCCTTGAATTTGAATTTGTGTTCACTGTTTTATTTCAGCTTGATATATATTTCATTCATTTTTCATATACACAGAGACTACACATGCTGATAAAAAAATGAGCTATTTGATTTAGGTTAACTATTCAGGATTGTAAATGGTCAATATTTATGATGGTACTCCTTGGTGTATTCCATTTTAAAATAATCATGTTTCTATGGCTATGATAAATGTCCCTTTGTGTTGAGAAAAATAGAGTTGAAAAAATGGTTGTTTAGTGTCTGTGTATTTGTAGGTTGCAAACAAATCATCCTTCTTCCACCAACATTCTAGTCAATGTACAAGTAACAAGTCATTTCGTTCAAAAAAGACCATGTCTGACAATATCAACCCAAAACAAAATAAGGAGTATGCAGAATTTTGTGATTGTATCTGCCATTAGAGCCACTTCATATGCATAGGTGATGAACATGCATATTTGCCTGAGCACTACTGGGAGCTTACCCAGCAACACATGTACCATTGTGAAAATCACCACAAATCTATTTGTTGTTGGGTCTAGTTCCCAGTATTGCTTGGTCAAATATGCATGTTTTTCACCTATGCATATACCTTCTATGATCAACTCTTATATGCATAGGTGATGAACATTTAGATTGGCCTAAGCAGTACTGTGAGCTTTCCTTCCAACACATGTACTATTGTGACAATCATCACAAGTCCATTTGTTGGAGGAAATCTCACAGTTCACATGTTTGGAGGTTTGAAGGAAACAAGAGAATTTGAAGAGTCACGAGTCTTAAGATTGTGGTATATTTTGGAAAATGAAGAGTGGAAAGAAGATGATATTCCTGAGATCATGGATGGACACAATGTTGCAGACTTTATTGATCCAGATATCTTGTAGAGGCTTGAAGAACTAGAGAGGGGAGAAGGGCTTAGTATGGCAGCTAAGGGTGATGAGGATGATGAGATGGGGGAAGTGGAGTTGAATCCTAATGAAAAGGAAGCTCTGGCTGTAATTAAAAAGATGAAGAAGATGCTTATCGTCGAACACAAGTTGAAGAAGAGTACTGCAAAGAGCACACCTACCATACCAAGGAAGTTTGACAAGAACAAGGAATATGGCTTAAACAGAATGGGAAGACATCTTTCTAGCCTGGGCTTGGATCCTTTGAAGTTTGGTCGTTGTGGATAAAATATATAGATCTGTCTAGTGATGCAAAATTAACTTCTTTAAGCCTTACCCTTGTTGTTTCAAATATATCATTTGGGTACGCACAAAGGGCACAGGAATTCAGGTACGCATAGATCATTTATGGGATTTTTCTTGGGAAGCTAATTTCTCATATGTCATCTACATTATTATGAAGCTAATTGCCAAAGGATCCAGGCCCAGGCTAGAAAGATGTCTTCCCAAACACATAAAAACATGCACATAAACACAACAGCTGAGAAACATAAATGTAGATTTCACAATAGCTGAGAAAAATAATTGTAGGCATCATGGTCACAATTTTTTGGAGACAACATAATTGAGTTGTATACCCAAGTGATGGAGAGCAACTTCTACACCTCCAATTCCAAATTGAATACATTTGTGTTGGAGGACCTTGTATTCATGAGCAATAGATGTAGTCAACTTGGAATCGGAGGTGCAGGAGTTACTCTCCATCATCTAGGTATACAACATAATTGAGTTGTATACCCAAACGACCCAAAGCAACTACTAGTCCTCTAGTTCCAAAGAAGTAGTGGTTTCTTTGCATTGTCTGGGTATACCACTCAATTATGTTGTCTTCAAAAACTTGTGACCATGATGCCTACATTTATGTTTCTCATATGTTGTGTCCCAAGACCCCTTATGACCCTTTATGACCCTTTAAGACCCCTAATAATACACATCTTAGAGGTCATAAAATGTCATAAATGGTCATAAGAGGCTCCTAGGAGGGGCCAGATGAGCTTCCACCTTCACGTGGTTGGCCCTGTTAAGTAGAGAATGTTAAACTATTCTTGAAATAAAGAGAAGCTCAATAATTTAAGGTCTTAGTCCATGGAGATGGTGAAAAATGACGAGAATCAATGTTGGAGAGTTTTTAGATATTGAGAAGACGTATATGTAGTGGAGGCCAGAAGGGGATTTTGTGGAGATTTGCTAGATGTGGAGATTTTCTAGAGAGGGTTTCTAGATTAAGTACTAGTGCAGAGATGATGATTTAGTACTGTGTCTATAAAACCTTCACAAATATCCATTTTTTGGCCTCCACTCATACCTCTTCTCAGAATCTAGAAACTTTGGATATTGTTTCTCATCCATGAACGAAATGTGCTAGTGATCGTATAAAATTACTTTTGTGAGACTGGGATCAATTATGAGAAGGTAAACAATGAGATAATTTTATTGTATCTTTCATTTCTTTTATCCATTCATATTTTCTACTTTCTCTTATATTGGATACTGTGCAGTGTACATAAAGGCAAGGCGGTGATTATTCTCAATGATTGATAGGTATAAGTCTTCCAGCCCTTACCTAGTAGCTAGGACTAAAGATAGCAGAGCTCAAGAGACCATCTTAGTTGGTCTCCGTCCTTGGTCCATATATTGACAAAACATTTTACCTTTCATTAGCTCATCAAATGCGGTGATTTGAAAGAATTTAATGGATGATATTTTCATGTATAACGTATATTATTTTAGTTTGACTATGAACTAATTTATCTACTTCATGCACTTTTATACATCGTGCACATCCATAAAGAAGCATCCCCTCTCGTGGCTTGAGTAATGTAGGCCATGGGAGGACATTCTTCTTTATGGCTGTGCTTATAGTATACAAGTGCGTGGAGTCGATAAATTCGTGCAACATCAACTTAAATAATATACATTATCATGAAAATATTCTATTAAATTTTTTCAAATCCCTTCATTTGATGAGCTAACAAAATTTAAAATGTTTTTCCAGTATATGGACCAAAGATAGAGACCAATTATGATGGTCTCTTGAGCTTTGTTATTTTTACTATGCTAATCCGTCAGTTTTTCGACATGTAGTAATCCTTTTCTGATAGAAGAGTTATTCCTCCAATGGTTACTTGTGTCAGACCTTGATTCCTTATTGTCAGACATTCCACAGGTAACCATCGGTGTGAGCCCATTCCGATAGATGGGTTTGATAGGACGACTATATCTCTGATAGGTACTCCTATCGGAAATCTACTGAATATTCGTCGCCTTTCCGACTGACGAAATGTTGTAAGAAGAATATTTTGACAGATTGGTCACATAGTAATATTTCTATTTATGTGGCCAATTCCGACAGGTAGGGATGTTGGAATACCGACGGTTACTGCTTCTGTCACAATTTGTAACGCAAAAATGCCAACGGATAGATGTGTCGCAGTTTCAACAAATGGCCATTGAAAATCTGACAAATGATCATCAAAATTTGGCCTCAAATGTACTAGTTTTTGGTTGCATCGGTACACATTAGCTTGGTTAGCCTCTACCACTATTAGGAAAACTATAGAAATTCTATAGGCCTTTGTATGCATACGTGCATTGACTCGATCCATGATCTACATAGAGGGTTATTTATTGCCTTTGGAAGTTTACCATTTTTTTGCAGCCCACTTATTTCCCTTGGTATCCATGGGATCCTTCTTTTCCAGTGGTATGTGGGAACAATTTATGTCATTGACATGTTCTTTCCCTCAACCAATAGTTTATTCACCAGTCACAACTTATTTATTGTAGGTATATTTAATTTTGGTCGGCAAAGGCATGTATTGATCATCTCTTTGAACATTATTGGTGCCTCATATTCAATCCTTGTAGGTCATGATATTTGATTTTTTCTCAATATTTGATATTTTCTTGGTAAGTTAGCACACGGTTTTGTACTTCTCATATTTCCCTTACTAACAACAACATTATTGAGTTTGGCTAGACTTTACCTTCTTTCCTCCCCACAATATAATTGGGGATTCTTATTGGACTATCAGTATTATATTAGTGATTGATCTGCAAGCATTTATTTGCAGTTAGGAATTTTTCTTTCTCCATCAACACTTTAAGGTTGCAGATACCAGGCTTCCTTTTTCAACATGTTAGCTTCATAAAAATTGATAAAGTGTTGATGGAGAAATAAAAATACTTCTTTCTCCATCGATAGATACTAGCAGATAGGCATTTAACATTTTTCCATCAGTAGATACCAGGCTTCATTGTTAAAGTCTTATCATTTTTTCTATAGTCTCATAAAAATATTTATCGTTGATTAGGGATTGTTGTTCATTGCATAAGAGAAATTGGTGCAACTAGATGCCTTGGCTATTGGAATTTATTTGCATGCTTTGTCCCATATTTTTGTCATTGAGGAGCTATGTTTTCTTTAAAAGACTTCACACAATTTCCTTTGCTATGAATTAAGGCTCGTGAGGTGTTTTCTTCTTCTTGCATGTTTGATATTGTTGATTATGGATCTTGCCTAGTGTCTTAACCGATTGGTGACTTCTTTAGTTGATTTAACACTTGGTGTGTTTTCTTGGTGTGTGATCATGGTTGCATTGAGTTAATTGGCATAATTTATCTACCAAAATACCATTCATCACCCTTAAAGGGCCCCATATTTTTGTTGCAAAACGGGTTTCTTATCCTTAGCTTGGATGTGAAGTTAACCAATTTGATGATGTGTTGGTAGTTTATTTTTTTATTGTGTCATGAAAGTTTAATGTTTGGTGTTTTTCTAAATTTGAAATTCTTTTTTGTTTCCAAATTTGAAATTATTTTCTATGTACACAGGTAGAAATTCACAAAAGTATCAAAGCGGCAAGAGTCATAACTTGAGTGATGCTTTCCTTGGTTCTTCTTTATATTATGGGGGGTGTGATCTGTACAATGATCCTTCAATTGTAAAAATTGAAGGGGTAGATAAGGTTAGTACTCAATATCTTACCTTGGTTATAGCTTAATAATTTGCAAGTTTGGACACATTGACTTTAAACTAATTGTCTTACATTTTAAAATGCAGCAACTAAACAAAGATAATATGGTTGATGATACAAACACGTCCAAAGCTTCAAGATCCAATTGGTGGCAAGGTATGGGATATGATTTAAGTTTAACTAGTCATGTTTGTAGCATTCTCATGTAATATCTTCCAATAATAGTCTTGGCTTTTACTATTACAGGCTCACTATATTATTAAAAATTCAAGCCAAAGTAATTTGCCTCCTGCATCAATTATAAGAGGTATTTCCATGTTGGGGAACCATTAAAATCTCCTATAACAATGGGTTCATGTTTGTAATGATAGTATTTCCTCCCTTCATCATTGTATTTGAGGCATTGAATAATTATCCCTGAGATAGTTGTTCTTTCACTATATTTGGTACTTTGTTCATATGCTTGTAGAGATATTTGCAACACCAAAATAGTGGCTTAATTAAAGCATTTGTTTACTTCCGGGCATTATATTTGATGCATTATCTACAATAAATATCATTAGTTGGTATGCTTTTGATATCTTCCTTCAGTGACTGTAGGGATTATTTGTTGTTCATCATCATATTCACTTGATATCTTCATTGTCATTCCTTGTTGAAACTTGTCAAAACATGCTTCATTATTTATCTTCATAGCATTTTCATCACTACCTTCATTGATGCAATCATTGTTTCTCTTTCAATTCTAGTCAAACATTAGAAATAGACTAAGTTGCTTTGGAAGATAACCCAAAAAATGGTAGCTGAAATACAAAAACATTTCATTTGTCTTCCTCATTTGATGTAGGTTTTTGTTAATACCAACTAAACAATGTTGCATGATTGAATTTTTTTTAGATTAAGGAAGATTTGTGTGAGATTTAAAAAAAAACAAATCACATAGTAGTTGGCATTGTCAGAAAATTAAGGATTTTTTGGCATACATGGGTAGGGAATCTGATATGTATCCATGCCATATCATATTTGTAACTGATATAGATATGGATATAGATATGGATATGGGGATATGTGTGCCTAATCAAGGGTGGAGTTTCTAGCTACTTTGCTAAAAACATTATTGACAAAAAAATAGAATGGAAAAATAGTTGCTACATAGAAAAAAAAATGACACCAAAATCTCTCAAAAGTGTATTTGATATTCGTATTCAATGGTCATATATAGGAATAAGTTGGATATTTTTATACTAACTTATTGAATCTTGAACCCACTTAGAGCTAATACAAGATGGTCACAGCTATGGTATGTATTATATTTAACTAAATAGAAGAAGGTACTATGTTTCACATAACACATATTCACACTTGAACTACCATCTTTTGTACTCAACTTTTTTCAAGCATTACATTGTGCCTTTGGCTATACCTCTTTATCTCTATTCTATCTTCTTTCATCTCTTCCCTTATAGTAAAAAATATTGAAGATTACAGCAGCACATGTAATATCTCATCTTATAATAATCCATAGACATGACTACAAGCCATGTCCTCTCTTGATCCAAGTGATTAGATTATGTCCTGAAGCATCACACAATGTTTCATAAGTCCAAAGATGCAACTATTCAGAATTGTCTGTGTCAACTTTGTGAGTCTACAACATGTTTGATGATTGTAGTATATGAGAATGTTCATAACATTCAAATGGAGAATCCTGCCAATATTTTCATGTCCTGATTTTTAATGGATTTTTTTTAATTGCACAAATCCATTACATTTTGAGTAAATACATTTTCAAAATACTACCTAATCATTTTGCATCAAGAGAATACAATGGGACACCTATGGGTCATATATGGATCCATCAAAGTTGATGGTTAAATAAGGCCTATAAGGCTATTTCGTGTTGCAATAAGGCTATTTGAAGTCATTTTGAACTTAGTATAATCAAGGTTGTTGTAAAGTCTAAGAAGGCCAATGTAATGGTTTAAGGTGTCTATAAGGGCTCATGAAGCCTAATTGGTCATTTATAATGGTCAAAGGGAGAAATATGTTTTGAATGTCATTAAAAGACCATATTTAATGTAATGGGGGTCATCTAGTATCTAGTTGTCGAGTTGACAACGTAGTTGTCAACTTGACAACATTTCAACATCATTTGTAATTGCAAAATTATGGGACAGTCGGTTGTAAACTGATCCCAATTGGTTTTGAGGGTAGTTATAGAGTGGGTATCAGTTCCAAAGGTTGAAAAAGGTCTATATATGTTGTACAGGCTTGAGAATGATCAAAGGTTGGATGTAATAAGTTCATGATCAATAAAACTTGATATTTCTGCATATTTTTTCATGTTTTGACAGTTACAACAGTAAGAAAGCCATGTTTTTTTCATGGTGGAAATGAAGTTAATTTTGTGAATTAGTTATAGTAGTTATTTTGGAATTGATTCCTCTTTATTTAGTTTTTTGAGACATCCATTTTGATGAAGTATTGATAAAGATATTTTAAGTTTTCATATAAACAGTCAAAACCCTGACTTAGGATATCCATCAAGTATTCAAAATGTAGTTTTGTGTTGTTTAACGTGTTTGGAATGCCCTAACTTGGTAGAGTAACATGAAATAATGCATATTATGTATATTTGATTAGTGCAGGGGGTACATGCAAAGGTTTGTATGTGGCTTTGATGAAAGGATGGAAAATGTTCTTAGAGATTAGTTTGAGCAGTGACATGACTATTTGGTAATTATTTATTTCCACAAAGGTGTTGAGGGTAGAGTTAAGGGTCCAATGATGTGAAAGGGTGTGAGAGGAGTGTTTTCTATTATTTGGTAAGGAGGGGACACTTCCTTGTGTGGGTTAAAGAGTGGTTGTCTTAGAGTTAGTGTATGACTGTCAAGAGTTAACAGTGAACCAAGTCTCATAATTTATGTTTAAGGGGAGTGTGTGAGAACCCTGGGTGTGTAGAGGGGGTTCAATATTGTGGTTGATAGTATATTAAGGATAGGGATGGAAGAGTCCTAATTTCTCATGACTGGGATCCAAGGAAGGGTCTGTGGATGGTGTTGCATATAAGAAATACCTTCATGAGATTAGTTTTCTTTAAATCAATCCAAATTGAGCTAAGGAATTGAAAGCTTAAAACAATAAACATCTCATGGATCCCTACTTATAGATGGTAATGAAATTCTCTCAGCAAGCATCCATTAGAGATAGCTCTAAAATGAGAATATTAAGCTAAAAATGATGCAATAAAGCCTAATTTGATCAAAATATGTTAAATCTATGCTTGCAAATCAAATTGACTATAATAAGGATACAATTATAAAATGATAATGGGATCCTTTTCTCCTTATTTTTTCCTTCTATTTATAGATTTCTCCAAGATTAGGGGGTGGAGTAAGTTTTTGATTGAGGTAACGAAAGGTTTTGAAGGGTACCTAAAACCCTTCACAAGATAGAAGAAAGATAAAGAAACAAGATCAACAAAACTACAACAACTACCCATAAACAATAGGCAGTTCCAAAAAAGGGAAAGCCCCAAGATATACAATAAGTTTCAAACTTTAGTCACAAAAAAAGCCAAAAAGTGCCAGCACTACAACCGATCACCAAGAAACATGCCCAATAGAGTAAATCAGTCCAGATTTCTAAGGAATTTCTCAAAGTCCACCAGCAGGATTTGTATCTTCTGGATTGATTGCTTTAGGATCGAGAGATCCTTAGGTGGGGAGGTCATCTTCTTCTTAGTGCTAGATCTGGTTCTTGTACTAGGACCTGTAGTCTGCTCTTCCTATTTAGTATCATCAAAAATGACAATAGCCTTGGAATATGTTTGATTGCCTTCCAGCAAGGCATACAAAGAAATTAGATTACTGACAGTGGCTTTGATTCCCTCATTAATGAGGGTCAGTAACTTCCTGAGCATAGTATCATTATTGTTGGCTCTGTTCAGAATGGGAGTGATCTTTTCCTCAAGAATACTATTGATTTTATCTTCCAGCAAACTAGAATTATCAGAATCCTCAATAAAAAAAAATTATTAGAAACATTATACATAGCATCATCATTTCTCATTTTATCCAAAGTTTCATCAAGCACAGGTCATACCTAGCATCCAAGGCTCTGTACTTCACCTTGAAGTATTGGATTTCATGGAAGGCCCATTTGTCAAGATTGAAGGATAAAATGGCTCTACTTCTAGCTGCATTGAGGACACTCATATTGGTGACTCTTCTGGGATTCAAATCTTGTTCCTCGATAGTAGTAGTATCCTCCTTACTCTAAGTGTATGTCTTCTTATCCTTACCAAAATAATCCTCACTATTAGGGTTCTCAATAGAAATTTTATGATAGGCATCGAAAGCCCAATTGACAGTGGAATCAACAATGTTGGTTAGATTCTCAAGAAGAGAAGAGTCCTTATCATTCTCCTAAAAATCCATTTCAATTTCCTCATTTCCAGTAGCATTATCTTCCTCACTAGATTCCCTTTTAAAACTCTCCTCTTCCATCTTACCTTCCTCTTCGTTAGCACCATCCTCCTCCTGATGGATATCTTTAGCAAACTGGGCTTGGTCTAGCATAAAAGCAGTGTCGCCTAAAATCTCCTGGTGGGCATCCTTATCAAAGACCTCCTTGGGGTCATCAAGAATTATATCTTCTTCACTTCCATAGGGTAAGGGCTCAGCACCAGAGTATCCTCATCTTCCTTATTGACCATAGGAGATTCATCCTTAACCAAGATCTCCTTATATGTAGGCACCTCTATTTCTAGGCTATCCTCATCAGAATTGATGTCTTCACCATCATCTTCAGATTTCATGCCTTCAACCTCATCAAAAATAGAGAGTGACTCTTCTTTATTAGCAGGAGTAGCCTTTCTTTTCTTAGAGGAGGTTGGGTTGGATTTCTTCACAAAACTACCCTTAGTAGATTTCCTTTTCTTCTTTCTTATCTACTTAGGCAAAGGCTCAGGGACCTTTTCTCTTGTGTGCTCTACAATAAGCAGAATCAAGCCTTCGTGAAGGACTGGTCAGCTAGACTTAATTATATTGCCCATAATACTCTGATTCAAGGAGCTTAACAGAAAATAAGGAAAGGATACCCTAGTATCATGGCAAAAATGATTTACCAAGATGAAATGAAAATTATAAACCCTAGTAAATCTGTCATCTAAGGTAAAATAATCCATAATCACACTCAAGACATGGGCCTAGATAAGCTTGATATTATTAATACTAACATATTCAACATCAGCTTTAACAAGCATATCCTTTTCTTCCACTATCTTAGGAAAATATTTATAGGCCTTATTTCCAACTTTCCTATCTTTGAAGTAATTCATAACTTCATGAGGCAAGCCAATAATTCCTACAATCAGGTCTAGAGTCAATGGGAAGGATTTACCCCCAATGTGCACCACACCATTGTCCCAACCAGCGGCAAACACTCTCCAGTAATGGTTTTGTCTTTTCCATGGAAGCGCCTGAGGTATTTGTTGATCTTTCCCTTCTTAAGTTTTTCCCAAACCACTTTCTCCTTAACCCATTTACATTATGCAAGTTCTTCTCTCTTCATATCCCCTCCCATGTCTTATGTCATACACTTAGGCTTGTGAACAAAATTCTTATAATTAAGCTTCAACCAGTTCGAACCAAACTTTCTGAAACAAGAGACACAAAGCACAAAAAAAAGCTCTTTCAACACGATAACCCTTTTGAGAACCCAGAAAGCGTGTTTAAAAGGACAATTAATAATGAACTTTCACTTTTCTTTCCTTTTCATTTGATGAGTTCTTAAAATCTGTGTTAAATAACTCAATTTCATTATCACTCTGTATGATTCCCTCCTTTTGGTTAATCTTGTCATAATAAATGAGTTGATTAATGTCATCATTAATGTTATAGGTCACAAGCCACTTGCAAGTGACATCACTTGTAACCCCAATATTAGCAATCCTATCCGTAACCATGTTGGTTTCGCAGTAGTCATGGGTTAAGTGAAACCTTTCAAAATTGTGAGAAATATTTTTAATTATTTGTATTATATGCTCAATAGCCCATGGTGGTTCAGAAGTACCTTTGATGTTATTGATGATGTTAAGGGAATCTCCCTCCAGCCATAAATTATTACAATCTATCTCCTCTGCCAGCATGATAGTATTGAGAGCCTCCATAGCCTCAGCTTTGTGATTAGATTGGACTCCCAAGGGGAAAGTAGTAAATCCAACAAAATTACATGCCCAATCTCTTATAATACCACCACCCCACCATTTCTTGGATTTCCTTTAGCAACCCCATCGAAGTTGGCTTTGAGCCAACCTTGGGGAGGAAAGGACTACCTTGCATCATCTCTGGGATGAGGGGCTTTAGAGACATTTAAGGAAAACTGCCAGTTTCTGATATTCTCCATATTCTCCTGAGAGGAAATCAAGGAGGGATTGTTGTTGATAATCAAATTAAATTTTTCCTCCAGCCCTCTACAAATTAGATTCCCAACCAGCTCATCTTTCATAGACTTCTCCCTGAACACCTTGTTATTTCTCTCCTTCCAAATGTGCTAGCTCAAATGCGGGAGAATCAAATTCTAGAAAACTTTGGCCAAATTATTCGAAAAAGGACAGCTCCATTGAATAATTGAATCCTGCCAAGTGAGAGGGAAACACTAACAAAAGTTCCATTTGTTGAGAATAACCTCCCAGACCTTTCGAGAATAGGAACAGTGAAGCATAATATGGTCACAAGATTCAGCTTCCTCTGTACATAAGAAACATCTATTAGGCAATAAGAAACCTCTTTTTGAAAGATTATCAAGGGTCAAAGGTTTATTTTGGGCTAGAAGCCAGAAAAAGAAATTAATTTTAGGAATTAAAAATTTAAACCAAGCCTTTGAACACAACGGCCTAACTTCCTCGACAACCATCAGATTAATGGCTGAAGCAATAGTGTACTTGTCATCCAAATTATGAGCCCAAATAATTTTTTCATGGCAATTAATATTAACAAACCAAGTTTGTAACATCAAATAAAGAGGTTGAAGCTTTCTGTCAAATTCTCCCAAATTGATCCATTTATTTCCTCTCCAATAATTGCTAACCTTATCTCCAAAACATTCTTTACATCTAGCTATAGCTTGGCTCCACTCTTGATCTTTAGACAAAGGGTCTGGTTGAATCCATCAATCCTCCCAGACGTCAATTTTCCTACCATTTCTCATCTTTAATTTGATACCTTTAATAATAATCTCCTTAGCATTTTATATGCTATTCCATATATAAGAACCGTGCACTTTCTCTCCTAAAAGGATGAAATCTTCAAGAGAAGGATAGTTGAACAAATATTTACTCCTGATGATAGAATTTCATTCTTTGCTCTCACCATAGACTCTCCATATTTGTTTTACCAAGAGGGCTTTATTAAAACTTTGGATTGTTCTCAACCCAAGACCCCCCATCTTCTTAGGCTTGCAAACCCTATCCCAAGCCACAAGCCTTAATCTTTTCTTTTCTTCCACCCCTGACCACAGAAATATTTTTTGGATTCTTTCAATAATCATCATAAATTTATGGGGAATTTTGAAGAGGCTTAAACCATATACTAGTAGGTTTTTTGTAGAGAAGACTTCAACAATTGAATCTTACCCACAATACTTAAAAGGGCTCCCTTCCAACCTGTCAGCTTCCTATTAAATCTTTCAATTATGGAATACCAAAACCCATCAACAGGTTTACCACTCATAGGTAGACCAAGGTAAGAAGAGGGAACAACCCCTATGTTGCAGCCCAATATATTAGAGATCTTCATTTGTCTAACCTTAGGAGTATTTATGAAGAAGATAGAGCTTTTGTTCCAATTAATGAGCTCACCAGAAGCTGAGGTGTAAGTAGTAAGAGAAGCCTTCAGATTTCTAGCTTCCTTAATAGTAGTTTCCCCTATTGTGATAGTATTATCCACAAATTGCTCATGGGAGAAAAAGGTTCTGACCGAAGAAGGTTGGAGACCATTAATGAGCCCTTCTCCCACCAGCTTACTTATGTATCTACCCAAACACTCAGCCAGAATAGAAAATAGGATGGGAGAAATAGGATCACCTTGTCTTAGGCCCCAGGAGGGTCCGAAAAAATTGGAAGATCCCCCATTAAAAATAACAGATGAAGAGACCGTTGTTACTAGCTACATGATAAGTTTGATGACTCCTTTTCCAAAACCAAAAGCTTCAAGAATTTTTTTCAAAAAAAGTCAGTCCACTCTATCGTAAGCTTTAGATAGGTCAAGCTTCATGAGAAAGCCTTGTTTCTTAGCTACCTCCAAAGAATGGATATTACAGGGGGTGGAGTAAGTTTAATCATGATCAAGTTTAAGTTAAGTTGATGGTTTCAAATATTGAGACAATTTAAATATTTTGTCTTCAAATCTTGGGACAATGAGATAAAATGAGTGGTCAAGATGTATTCTTGAGGTGAGTGATTGAGATTCAATTTGGCTTTGATCCATGTGAGCTCAATTCTAAATTCTCATTGGTTGATTTAATTCTTTCCCATGTGGTACGTGAGAATTAATTAATTGATTTATGTAATTTCTTTAGCCATGTGTACCCCTTAAATGGGTTGGATTTGATTTAGTTCAACTATACAATTGATTTGATTGATTGCATAATTATATGATTTTCTTGATTTAATTCATCCTCTTTGGCTTTGATTTCAATTAATTTCCAATTTTACTTTGATTGCTCACTTGGATTATCTTGACCATTTTTACGTGTCTACAAATGCCCCTCTTTGAATCAATGTGTGAAGTGTGTTGGTTCAAAGAATGTCTGATGTTTGATTACCTGATGCTGGATTTGATATTGATGCAAATTCCCTGATAAAACCCTGATTGACTGATGATGTTGATTATCGTTATGAAGATGGATTCGGGATATAATCCTTGATCTGAAAAGATTCACTGATTTTGTTGCCCCAATAATGAATTTGAATTTTTTTGTGTTTGATCTTTGGTTTGAAACAAAATCTTTGATGTGCCTGATTTGGAGGGCATGCCCCCTCGAGAAATGAATCGAATGATTTTGGATGATTTGATTGAGTTTGGGAAATTTTGACTTGTTTCCTGATAAAATCAATTTTAAAATGCCTCGTTCATGAGAGAATATGATGAGAAAAGCTTTGATTGATAAAATGTTGTTGATGCTTTGGATAGGTTGATGATGTTTTGATAGCGTTTGATGTCAATCAGAATCACTTGGTTGATGTTGTATTGATGCCAATATGGTAGGATAAGTTGATGGATGGGTTGATATTTTGCTCTCAAGATGAAAAATGGTGTTCCTTCCTCAAGATCTAGAGTTAGGAAATTTGATGCGCTTAAGATGAGCAAATGGATGATAAGATAATTGATTGATGCTTGATGATCAATTGGAAGATCTAACTGATTGATATTTTATTTGATATGCTTAGTTGGATGTTTTGATGATATGGGGTCAATTTGATGTCTCGTGATGCAAAATTAGGGATTGGTAGAAGAGAAGAGTCATTCATTTGTACCGATGCAAATATGAGTAAATGTGATGGAAAGAGTCTAGTTGATTAGCATGATTGATTATCGATGATGTCCTCGATGAAGTATGAAGTATTTGATGGATTAAACATATGTTGATGTACTTTGGTTATGGAATTTAATAGACTTGGACTTTTGATGAGGTATATTGATCTGAGGATTATAATGTACCTTTGATGATCAGATTGAGTATGGTTTTTGATGATGGATACTTCAGACATTGATGATGTTGATCAGGACTTTGATTATATATTGATGGACATTTGATGATGTATATTTCCAAACATATGATGATGTATATTCCAGACATTTGGTGATGTGCTTCGATGTATTCTGATATAGACATTGATGTAAATTGATATGGTCCTTTGATGATGATAACTCTACCCCTTAATTAAGGAAAATCCATAACTTTTAACATGCAAAATTAATCTATATGGATGCAGCCAGTTGTCTCTTTTAATCACAGGGATGCTTATTTTCATCATTGAACTTTTTGGAATATGAAATTGGTACAACCCTCACTAGTTCAAACATGATGACATGAATACCGCTTTCATCAAATTTTAACATTGCAAGTAAACAGACAAAGAATTGGTGCCTTTCATATGCGAATGTCCTCGATGACTCTTTGATGATCATGTCATTAGATGAACTTGCATACTACTATGAATCAATGTGGCAAGAACTCAAGCAAAAATTAAGAAAATGTCATGTCTTCATCATTGCTCATCTAGTCAAACATCATCAAATTACTAAAAATACATGATTCCAAAAATTTAGTAACACTTTGAACATTTTCGCTTTTGTTTGTACATCCATATTTCAAGTAGAACTTCATCCATTTTTTATCCTTGGTTATTTTTAATCTTTTTAGATTTTGATCTAATTTTCCATTTGAGAATTTGATGTGTCAAATTTTGTTGTTTAGATCAAGTGTTTGAATGTTTGAAATGTGATATAGATCAAGAAGTTCAAGTGTAGCATTTTTTTGAGTTTTTTTTTTATCATGATCTTGAGCCAACTTGCATCTATTTTGCGAAGCTCATTGAGTTTGGATTAGTGCCCTCAGTTTGATTTGGAAAGATAATGCTTTGTTGGGCAATGCAACTTTTGAGAGTTTATGATATTTGAATTTTTAAGATTTTTATTTTTATTTTTTATGTTTTTATTTAAAAAGAATTTTGATTTTTTTTTTTGGATTTTTAAAACTTTTGAGATGTTTTTGGATTATTTTAGGATCAGTTTTTCACTTTTTTAGAAATTTTCTAGAAATTACCGACTCTAAAGAAAGATCACATTGATTTTCCCCCAATGTCTAGCAAGGTATAGGATATGACAAATGGATTAGCAAAATGATGGATAAGGGATGAATAGGCCATTATGGATGAAGCGAGTGAATGTGACCCTCAAGGACAATCTCCTCAATATTACCCAAGCTAGGTAAAAGATTATCACAATGTAGGCCAATGATGTGGTTCTGGATAGCATGTGGAATGGTGTTATGCAAGCATGTGGTCCAAAAGACTGGATATGTCGAGATATTTTTAATAACATATTTTTGCATTCTTTTTATTCTTCATTTGGATCAAGATCAAGGGGTCAATGTGGATAGGATATGGATAAGATAAGGCTCGATGGAGGCTACGAGTGATGGTTGACATGGGATAAGAAAAATCATGATAGGATATCATGCATACAACAAGTGAATAACCTAATGGAAAGGATAACATATGTCAAGATACCTGACACTCATGGATATGTTCAACCTTATCAAGATCAAAGATGAAAGAAGGAAATACAGATAGAATAAATGGTAGAAAGATAGAGGATATGATGGATGGAACTTGCCCTCAAGTGTAGAGTGCAAGAGAGAGGAATTACGCATGATGTCTGTTGCCAGGTTTTCATCATGGTACTTGTCCAAGGCATCACAAGAAGTGGTTTTCACCATAGGAAAAATTTCTTTTTCTTTTCTTTTTTTTCTACCAAGGTGTTTTTACTAGGTTTTCACCAAGGCACTTTTTTCTATTTTTCATTTTTTTTATTGTATTTTTTACTTTTGGAGAGACTCAAGCCTCATTCTTTTTAGATACTCCTTGGAAAGGTATGATATGACAAGCCAAGGCCACTGAAAGATATGCTCAAAGATGTTGATAGGGTGATGGAAAGGTGATATGGTGGATAAGGAAAAGGGTAGCTAATGCTTTATGCAATGGATTGAATAAAGGAAATGGAAAGATAAGGAATGAGAGGATAAGAAGTATTTCTATGTGTGGGTGTGACAAAGGGAATAGAAGGATAATGAATAGGGGGATAAGAAGTATTAGCAAGATCAAAATTGACACACACCTTGAAGGGTAGTGGAATAATGGAGGAAAAATGGGTGAAATAGCTTGAGACTTTGAAGTAAGAGAGGATATGGATCTTGGGACACAAGGACCCAAACTGGATGGATAAGAGGAAATATGTTTGGGAGAATGTGGAGTGGACGTCTTTGGAAGCTTGAATGTCAACTTTGATTTTTCTTTTGTGTGCAAGTCCTTCAAAAGTGACTTGGGAAACCACATTTTCTTTGATTTTTGTTTTTGTTTGGTGGATGCTTTAGCATGTAGTTCTTCAATGAGGGATTTAGGAACCCGCATTTTCTTTGACTTCTCTTTTTTCTTGATGGACCTTTGTGGTCTCTTGGATATTTATTTTTTCTTTTCATTCACATTTCAATTAGATGGGACATGGTGCTCTTCATACATAAGTGGATTCTTGAATTTATGATTTTTATGTTGCACATTCAAATTGCTTCCAAAAGACTTGAGATTAGTGGATGAATAGGGTTGATATGGTTGGTTCATATGGATGGCTTGATATGTAGAGCTCATATGAATGGGTGCTTGGTTTCTCAAGTATGTAGGTCTTTGCTGATCTTGATACATGTTAGGGTAAGTGGATGGAAAGCTAGGAGTGATAGGCATAGGAGATGGAAGGATGTAAGGGCCCAATATGGATGGAAGATATGAAGGTTTCAACTTTGGGATATATGGGTAGAGGATGGATTTGGAGGATGTAAAAGGTTGATGCTTATCTACAAATGGAGGTAAATGAGATGTGGGAGGGATATCAACATCTTTAGAGTGAGCTGCATGGCCAAGGCTCTCATCTTTCAGATTTATCTTTATACCAATAGGCTTACGAGTAGCTTTCATAGGATTGACTTTGACAAGTGTAGTTGAAGCTTGAGGGGATTTATTCTTATGCAAAGGATTAGGAAGAATGTGAGAATTTTGTGGTAGATATGGAGGCATATGACAAGGGAATGTTGGGGTACTTTGATCTTGACAAGGATCTTTGGATAGCATAGGAAGAGTACTTTGGTTTTGATTTTCAATAAGTTCATTAGAGATGAAAAGAATATATTGATCTTTCTTGGGAGATAGATGAGATATGGGAGGTGAAGGAATATGGAGTGCTTGAGGTGGAAGGGTATCTTCTTGAAATAAATGGAAGGGTATGAAGGGATCATCATAGAACTCTTGGGGTATGGGACTTTGGTCAACTATAGGAAAAGGAGGGATAATATTTTGATCTTGATCCTTGATTATGCTTGTTTCTTTGCACTTTGAATTAGTCTCTTGACATGGAGCCACTTCTAAGGACAATGTAGGAGTTTGGATTTGCATGAGGAATTCTTGAATGGCTAATGGAAGTTCATTTAAAATAGGAATGATAGGCATTGTAGCACATGAAGGCTTTGAGTCTATAACCTTTGAAGCAAGAAAGAAGTTTGTAGCAAGATGTGGGTTAGCTTGGATCTCTTTTAGAGGTAGCCCTTGAGGGTATACATAGTTATCATGAAAAGCGTTAGGTTCTTTATTTGATGGACGAATCTTGGATAGCTTTGTTTCTTTATGAGATGGATGAAGGGTGGAAGAGGTAGAGGCTATAAGAGAACCACTACTAGACATGTTTTCATAAGTTTGATCTTGGTTGAGAGTAGTATCTTTATTAGATGAGTCATTAGGATCTTCAATTTTGATTGGGTTGTCATCAATAAGATCTTGGATTTTATGCTTCAACTCCATGCAATCTGAAGTTTCATGTTCATTATGTCTATGATATGCACAATAGTTACTCAAAAACATTAAACCACGTGAAGTGATCGAGGCAACGTGATGAGATTATTTTCAAAGAGTTTTTCCAAAGTTGATTTGTATGATTGTCCCAAAGGAGTAAATGATCTATCCCATGGACATTTAGATATATTTGTGTTAGCCAAAGATATGTGATATTCAAGACCCTGATGATCTATTTTTTTGTTGTCATGTGATGAAGATTGTTGAGATAGAACTAATTCCTCTTGATTTCCTTGACCAAATATGAGATTCTATTGATATTTTGAAATAGGTTCATGATCAAAGATTCGGTTACCATTAAGATGCTCTTGCTCAAATATAGGGTGTTCATGATGTTCTTCTTGGTCAAATATTGGGTTATCAAAGATAGGATGTTCATAATGTTCTTCTTGATCAAAGATACAATTGATGTGAGATTTTGGAGTATTCTTTTTTTTTAAGAATATGAAGACATGGATGTAGGATTATGATCATAGAGACAAGGAAACATTGTTCTTAATGAGGATTTGTTGGATGATGTATCCCTTTCTTTTTCCATGTCTTAAATTCTTGGGAATATAATATTATTTTGAATTATTATTGTTAATTGATTTTTGGATCTCAAATGGATGTTTTCTTTTTGTAATCATAGACCTTTAAATGCAACAAACAAAAAACAATGGTTTTTCAATTATCAGAAGAAAATCTTCCAAAAAATCTACCTAAGGTCAAATTTGGCTTTTAAAATGGCTCTAATGAGGTAGGCTTGTTAATTTATCCAAGTGCTAGTATGGATTTCATTCAAAAGAAAATCAAGTTTCATCTCCCATTATAGGGGCCTCCCACCACTAGTATGTTGGAGTTTTGCGCAATCCTGAAGGACTCCTCGAGGAGGTTCAATTCTTGATCTTCCTTTGTCATTCACACCATTAAGGATGAATGCATTTTATTTTATAGTGGGTCAGATTATTGTGGCAAAAGAAATTGTATCCCACTTTGAGTTGTCCCTCTAACCGGCCTCATTAAAGCATGCATGTTCTCGAGAGGCGAGCCCACTAAATCTCTAACATGTTCATGAAAGCAATGAAATGAAATGAAAGAGTAGGTTTGGGAATTTGATTCACCAAAGGTGAAGAGAATATCCCTACTACTTTCCACTTCCAAACACAATAAACATTGTTCAATTTCCAAGCCTCTTTCAATCTAAAGGGAATTGAGTACTTTTAGCTTTCTGATATTAGATTAGTTTTCTTTAAATCAATCCAAATTGAGCTAATTTAGCATTTAAACCCTAATGAATTGAAAGCTTAAAAAAATAAACATCTCATGGATCCCTATTTAAAGATGCTAATGAAATGCTCTCAGCAAGCATCCATTAGAGATGGCTCTAAAATGAGAATAATAAGCTAAGAATGATGCAATAAAGCCTAATTTGGTCAAAATATGCTAAAACTATGCTTGCAAATCAAATTGACTATAATAAGGATTCAATTCTAAAATGATAATGGGATCCTTTTCTCCTACTTTTTGTCTTCTATTTATAGATTTATCCAAGCTTAGGGGGTGGATTAAGTTTAATCATGATCAAGTTTGGGTTAAGTTGATGGTTTTAAGTATTGAGACAGTTTAAATATTTTGTCCTCAAAGCTTGGGACAATGAGACAAAATGAGAGATCAAGATGCATTCTCAAGGTGAGTGATTGAGATGAAATTTGACTTTGATCCATGTGAGCTCAAATCTAAATTCTCATTGGTTGATTTAATTCTTTCTCATGTGGTAGGTGAGAATTTTTAGGAATTAATTAATTGATTTATTTAATTTTTTTAGCCACGTGTACCCCTTAAATGGGTTGTTGGATTTGATTTAATTCAACTATACAACTGATTTGATTAATTGCATAATTAAATGATTTTCTCGATTTAATTCATCCTCTTTGGCTTTGATTTCAATTAATTTTTTATTTTACTTTGATTGGTCACTTGGATTTTTTGACCATTTTCAAGTGTTTACAAGTGTGTCAAGAATGTTAAAGGTGGGACAGTCACAGTCCCTTGGTTTTGACAATTTGTGGATAGTGGTTTAGAGATGTGTTGGTAGACATTGTAGAAGCCTTGGAAGGTTATGAAGGAGGTCAAGTTGGTGAGTGGTGTGTTGAGAGGCCTAGTGATAGAGGTATATTGAGGGAAGTCCAAGTATTTGTGATTTGGTCTAAGATAAGGATTAAGGGTCTAAGGAATTGATCCAAGTTTACAACATTTTGAGGGAAGAAACCCTTCTAGTGTCGTCAGGGTTGTAGTGGAAGATTGAGGGATCTTGTGAATGATCCTAGTAGAGGATTTTCTCTCATGGTGTTGAGTATATAGGATTGAGGAACCTATCATATATGATATGGAAGTTGATTTTTATGTCCCAACGGCTCCTTTTTTTAAAAAAGAATTACAATACATCATCTGAATTTTGACTCCTAGTCAAATATAATCGACGAGGATGTTGTATGTATGACAGCCTCCTCGTCGGACAAAGTGCATGACAGTCATCGACATTCTAACACCTAGTGGACTTGCACTGACGAGGATGTTGTATATGCGACAACATCCTCATCAAATGTAGTGCATGGGGATTGTCGGACTTCTGACAGGGACGAGTTGCACATCTAGTGTCAATGTTGTGTGTTTGACAACATGGCCATTAGTCTTGCACCTTCTCAACAATGTCGGAATTGCGACCACATGTGTCGGACTACTGACGATGGTGAAATTTTCATTGATGCATTAATCGATGGTTATATAGCATCCTCGGTTGCAACATCCTATCGATTATGCAACGATGTTGGAGTCAATATTCCAACACAGGAAACCAGTGTCAAAATTTACGATGCAAAGTTTTTTACGGCCTCCAATGTCAACAATCCAATGAACTAGTTCGACATGTCCATCGAAAAAATGGCCCAAATGTACTAGTGCCAAGGTTTAGATTTTGAGTGGGTTTAGCTCAAGGGTTTTCTCGTTAACATATAATCAATTTTATATTCATTATGTTTCTAAATTATTAGTACCAATAAAGGATCTCTTCCCAAGATTCACTGTCATCAATCTCAAGCTCCTCTTGTCCCAAAAATTCAAAAAAAATTCTTGATCGGTTGATGGTCTTCCTAACCTAGGTCCCATTTCATTCCTTTGAGACCTTCTCAGTTGAGATATAGATTTGGAAGTTACTCCAATTATAGTGGTGTACATTTATTTATAGATTGAGGGCTACTTGAGCCTCTCATCGTGAAATTGGGTAGCTTATATTTTTGTCTCATCACTAGACATCATTTATCAACGAGATTTTCTTGTTGCCTGATTATCGGTCATCCAAAAATGAATGACTCCTTGTTCATGGATCTTTCTCCAAAAAATCTATTGGTTCCACTCCTAGTGGGAATTCAACATATCAGTTTCGCTTGTCCAGGTAGAAAGTTGTTCAGCTCTAAGGTCCAAAGTTGAACCTGGTAGCTCTAATACCATGTGTAACATCCAAAATTCTATGAACATAATTAAATAAATAGTATACACTACTTCACATGAAACTGAACATTAACTGACTAATTCAATATACAGTAAAAAATGAGTTTCATTCCCTGGCTGGGTGGTTTCACTCCCTTCTAGTTGGCATTTTTGGGACTTCTTTTGGTGATTTCATTTTGCATGGCCCTCTCGTGGACGGCTTTGTTGGAGCTTTGCAGTGGTCTTGTGCTTTATTTTGTGAAGGAGGGTGGAGCTGGTTTGGAGAGGCCTTCGACTGGTGTGGTATGGAAGACCCCCATTTTTGGTTTTGTGTGCAAGAGGGCTTGTGTCTATATTGGGTGTTGTTAGGGATTGCGCTAATGGGCCTCTGCTCTTGTAGTGGGTGGTTGTCGTTGAAGCCCTAATGGATTTGATTGCTTTGTTGGATGGAAACAGTGATGGTGGGATGTTTTGGTCTCTCTTGGTAGTCAGGTTTGTTTGGGTGGCTTTGGACGGTGGGTACTGGAATAGCGTGCTCTCAGTTCTTCTTGTTTTTCTCTTTGCTTGGTGCTAAGGGGTTTGGGGATTCGTTGTGGTTTTTTTCGCAGTTTGAGGCTTTTTTCCTCTTTCTTTTTTTATGTCCTATGAGGATGTTTTGTCCAGTGTTGGTGATGGGAGGTCAATGCAACATTGTTCCTTCTAATTTTTGTAGTCTCTTCTCTTCGATAAGGGAGATCTAGGTAGACGTGTTTGCCTCTCTTGGTGTTGGGTCTTTTATGGAGGGGATGTGGTGTGAGTTTGTGGGTCTTTGCATTGGAGATGGTTGTTGACATTCCCATGGATAGGGTTCTTCTATGGGGGGGTGTGGCTAAGATATGGTTGCTTCTTGACAAACCATGGGGCTATTTTGATTCATCTTTTGTGGTTGCAACTGCTAGGTTTGTTCCACTTAAAGCATGTTTAGTTTCTCTTTCCCTGGAGAAGCTTGTATCATTTAGCGGTGTCTCTTCCATGGGCTTGGGTGGTTTTTCTGACCCCATTTGGGAGATTTTTGATAGGAGGTGGAACAATCAGCTCCACCAACCGATTCATGCAGCAGGATACTTCCTCAACCCTTGTTTTAGGTACGGTGATTCTTATTCAGATTTTACTAAGACTTGATTTCACTTTGTTTTTGTAGGTTGTGTACTAAGACTTGGTTTCACTTTGTTTTTGTTTTAGATATGATGATTCCTTTTCAGATCCTAATGGCGAGGTCATGGAGGGCCTCTCTACATGCATTCAGAGGATGATACCGGATGTTGCTAAGAGAGACCATGTTGTGACCGAACAACAAATCTATGTGGAATCAAAGGGTAAATTATTCTCTTCAGAGTTGGCAAAGAGAGCAAGAGGCACTCAAACCCCAGGTAAAAGTAGAACATTTGCAATTTTTCCATTTGATAAATTATGTTTTGCTTGTCTCTTTTCTTTCTAACTTCTCAATATTTTAATTTGCAGAGGCTTGGTGGGAAAGTTGGAGTGGGAATACTCACATCTAAAGAAATTCTCTCTCAGAATCTTATGCCAACCTTGTAGCTCATCCCATTGTGAGTGCAATTGGAGCTTATTTGAGTCCATCCACATAAAGAAGAGAAACAAGTTAGCTCAAAAATGCCTCAATGACCTTGTCTATGTGCAATACAATCTTAAGTTGCACTTGAAGAGGGCAAAGGAAGCACCATCTGGTCCAATTGATTTGGACGATATAGATCCTTACTTTGATTGGATGGCACAGGAGCAGCCTCCATTGTTTACAGAGGATGACATCACTGATTTGGAGAGGCAAGCTATGGAGGGGGGGTTGGATTTGGTTTCACATTGGATGACATTGAGGAGGATGATGAGGATTCAGATGAGGAGTCATTAGCAGTGCCAGTGCCAGAAGATACATCTAGGATGGAGAGCGAACCACACACATCAGGAGGGATACCGAGCGAGGAGGCACAGTCACACTTAGTGCATGCTTCTACTTCTAGGACTAGGCCCTCTACTTCTAGTTCCTCTCCCTATCCCTTATTTGGTCATAGACTTGGGAAAAGGAAGATGTAATTCAAATTGTAATTTGTAATGATGTATAACTTTACTATTTTGCTTCCAGCATTCCACATGAGAATGTGATTTTGTACCCACTTTACATTTATATATATCTAAACTTAGCTTGTTTCTTTTGTTTTCTCATTAATTAACTCATTGGATGCATCTTCTCATAGAATTTTGCAAAAAAAAATGCATTTTTAATCAAATTTTATGCTATTTTTTAAATTCCCGAGTTTTTTGCTGAGTTTTTCCAAAAACTGGCTGATTTTTCCTAAGTAATCTTTTTCAGGGCTTGGCGAGTTTTTGCCAAGTGAGAGTATTCCATCCTTGTCAGACATCACTCCATAAATAATCAGAATTTAGCACCATTATTATTGAAACATCATCTTAATCTTCAGATCTGATATTCTCCCTTACATAGTTGATTGTTGGATCAAAACTCCTATTCTTTCATTTAATCAACAAGACCATCCATCTTTAAACTATGTGCAATTACACTGTAGATCATAGACTCAGTCATATTGATATTAATAAGGATTATAACACTAATGATAATTGGAGAGAATCTAACAGTCTCCTCATGGTGGATATCATATCATTTATTTTTCTATGCATGAGGGAAGTTATGTTAATATAATCATCATATTGACACATCCACCTAAGGCTGCTCACTAAAAGTATCCAAGGACTAAATTAAGGTAAATCCCAAAATGGGACATTAAATACTACTATTTGTAGGATAAACGTAATGGTATTTTGCATACTCTCAAGACTCTCGGCCAAGCTCAAACTAGTTGTCTCTATGTAAAGTGGGAAAAAAACAAAATAGTTGACATGGTGACCAAATTCACACCTACAAGCCAACAAACAAGGTTCTCCACATTCTCACAATATGCCGCCTCAATTTCTTCAAGTGATTAATGAACAATGAAGCTCATACTCATCTTGGAGCCGATACTCCCAACAGAGAAGCCATAAAAAATTCATAGTGAGGGCATCCATTCAAACGATTTTACAATTAATCCAAATGGTATAAAAGTGAGTTACTCTTTACAAGCTCATTTAAGCCACGCACCCTCATGTTTATCCCCTCAATTGCCATTTCTTGCACCCTCCCTTACCCACTTCCTTTATGTGGCTTATCTATTTAATTTCTCAATTGTAATTTTTAAGTACCAACCCCCTCTCCCACCTAACTCATGTCTTGTATGTATATAATCCTAAGCCCACTTCATCCCAATCCAACCCTTCCAATTTCCCAAACACATGTTCTAGTGAATCCACACTATTGAATGTTGATCCTACCCTACCACAACTTAACCTTGCTACCATCTATGTGAACAAAACCAAAAAATTCATGCCAATTCAATCCCCACCACCATACTTCCCTTTTCTCAACTACTTTTTTACTATCCACAATTCAATTTCACCTCAACTTTCCCATAGTCACCATTTCCACCACCCCTTTACCTATACAACATGGCTCTTCCTCACCCCTTGGTGAGTAGATCTAGGTCTATTAGACTAGAAATGGCATCTTCATTCTAGAGCACCACACTTATAGTTGGATGTAAAGGACACAAATAGTGGCTAAAGATTTAATGCCCCTCTCCTTAAGGCTATAAAACAAAAATTTCCCCCAAAAAACCAAAACACGTGGGAGTGTAATTTGTCAAGATTCACTACAAAATCTCAAATTTGATGTCTAACTACATAGGTCCCTATCCTCTCAAAGCATTAGTGAGTAAAGCCAATCTCTCCCTTAACCCTCTTCTTATGATAAGAATTCATAGGCTCAAAAACAAAAAGAGAGCTTTGTATGTCCATTAGCCCCTAATTGCAATCTAAGATGACAAAATGAAATCAAGCCCTAAAGAAGAGGGTTTCTACAAAATAATAATAAAGCATTCATTATCATGAGGAATACAAGAGCTCGAGCACAAGGGAAGGAACGTTGAAACCAACGATTGATTTTTCTAGTCATCTAGCTAATGCTTAATACTAATGCAACAACCCACTCCCCAAATAAACTACATCCCTTCCAATAATGGAATCCTAATAAGGTCTAGTCTTTCACTGCAATAATTGTAAAATCTCTCTAATAATAGCAATTGATTGAGCCAAAGCTCCACATCAAAGTTTCTCATCTACATAAACTATGCCCACCCTACATAAATAAAAGACCTCATATATGCCTACAACTACAACCATCCCAACTAGCCCTCCATAGCTACATTCAAAAACTTCCTTTCTACTCAACATCCTATTAACTAATTTCCCCTACCTCAATAATAAGCCCCAAACATCCAAAGAATCCAACTCCAAACCAGCCTTCCAAGCTTCTAGAGGAGACTTTGCCACTTCAAATTGCACCAAATAGTTATATACCAGTGAAAATATTTTACCAAAGTTTATCGCATTAATAGGTGAAACCATGAAAGAGCTTAAATCCATGATGGGCACTAGTGCACACAATCTTCCTATTAATGCATGAAATTCAGCTTTCTCCTAACTGGAAGCAAAGTAAACAAAAAATCTCAAACCCTCCAAAATTTTCTAGCAAATAACCAAATCCTTCTAGCCAATAACAACTAGTGGTTGCTATTTTCTAGTCACCAGTAGGCATTCATGGCCGCATTATAGGCACACATAGCAAAAATGGGGGCTTTAGTCACTTGAGAATGGGTCACAGGCATGGAGACAGTGATCCTATGCTTCACAAGCTTGCCAAAGTTTCCACAAAGGAATAGGTGGATACTTGTAACCAACAAGTTCAAGTGATCTACACCACAATGTAATGTCCCCTTACTAGATGACTTAGGAATTTGGGATGATTATTTTGATTTCTCTATTCTCACTATGAATTACTTACAATCTTTATGTAATTTGTAAGATATAGGGAAGGATAGTATTGTTTTAAGAACACCATGTGTATATTAGATTTCCTTGTAGGATAGTTGTCTCTCACTATATGGTTAATATTAATATCATTGCTATCTCTCATGGGACAACAAATATATGCTATAGTTCTGACTGATAATTGCTTATAGCAATTAGATTGTTACGTCTGATATTATCCTTAATTACGCACAATGATGAACTGATAATATTGCTTATCTTGGTGCCCACAACTATGGTGCCTTATATGATTCGTATTTAAATGTTTGCAACTACTTTATGCCAACTAGGCAATGTTGTATTTAGTAGATGTATAATAGATAGGTAAGGTAATAAGATTCCCAATGATGTTCTGCTAGGATGAGATCAACCCTCATTTTATGTTTTGCTAACCGGATAGTTGCATCCATTAGATTTGAAAGACACCTCTTTCCCTTACTTGCCTCTCCCTGAGGCATGGCACCTTTCCAAGGTTATTAATTATTCAAATCACAACTCTTCTTAATCACAACAAGGCGATTTATATACAAACCTCGTCACTTAGTAATTTTTGTTTACTTTAATATTATTAGCCACGATACTCTCCGCTTATTACTAACATCTTTATCTGATCTTTGATTGTCGTTATCCTAATTATTTTTGTCTTCAGTTTATATTTGTTTCATAGATATTTAAATCATTTGTTTACAGGCTTTCATAGAATGTCCATGGATTATATTGCTCGGGTAGCATAGAATCTCCCCATGCTATTGTATCGAAATTCTGTCATCTTTGGGATTGGAGATTGAAGTCTTTACCACATAGAAGAGTGTGTATATATAATTGAAAGAAATGATTCTTATTAAGTTTTTTAATCCGGAAACGTGGCCTATCTACTGCAGGGAGATGATGATGATAGTTACCTATGTTTCCTACCTAAACCACCGTCTATACACATGCAGATATCTCTGGGATAGTCTCGTCCTTTTAGCAATACATATGTTTGAATGGAGGTCCGATATGAATACGAAGGGAGATCGATATATTTGTGTATTCAAATGATTATCGATTTGGCATGATACTTGTGGGCTATCAATAATTTGCAATAGTTCATGTGTTTTATTAACCACGACAAACTTTTCTTTTTTTTTTTCTCCATGGTGCTCTATAAATATCAATCGCTCTATGTTTAAGAGATTAATAACATTTTTATATTCTTAAATTTATTATTATGTGTATTTTCATTATTAATTATGTTAGAGTAAAGTATTAATTATATTAATTAACTTTACTCCCTTCTTAAGATGTCAACACTTTTATTTTTAGTTGTTTATATTTAAACACACATGCACTAGTTGATTCAAACTTATGCACTAGTTGTTTTAAATATAAACTTGCATGCATTAGTCTTGTAATAATTTAACTAATTATTACATCCACTAGGGTTTGTTTTTCAAGACTTTTGATCTCCTTTATAAGGATGATCCATTGTACATTTAATTTATTCATTATTTGAGGATATTTTGTTTTTCATATTTTTGAGTCAAACACTTGCCCTCTTCTTGTCTCTACTTCCTTGTAACAGGTTTTTGTATGCAGGTGATCTTCAGGTTTTGTGGATTTGTATTGCTCAAATCCTACATGGTATCAGAGCCTAATCTACTACAGCTTATTCGCGTTTGAAGGATTGAGATTAAGACTTTTTTTTTTGTTGTTTTTTATTGAAATTAGGGGGTCTCTAAATTTTGGTGCACTTTGAGCTCAAATGGACCTCACCGTTGAGCTCACAGTGTCCAAATACCCCTATTTCGATATAAGGTACGTCCAATTTGGACAACTTTGCATTCTGGGGCATTGTTTTGGTACTAGACAGCTTGACACGCTTTTCGAGGTAGCATTTGTATGGACTGACACGTATCCTAAAGCAAAATTTTCTATTTGGCATGTAAATCGAGGCAACAAAATTGTTGTTCCGCACTTAAATTAAGACCAAAAATTTAGTACGCAAATCGAGGCAAAATCTAAAAATGCCTTGCACAAATCCCAAGGTGCGCATGCGATTTTGAAAAAATAAATTATTATTATTATTTTATTTTTTTCTCCATTTTGGTCGGCGACAGCCATTTGGCCATCAAATTTAAGCTAGTGCATGCAATTTTAGCCCCTGGTCATATGGGGCCCAGAGTTTTAGCCCAAAGGGGCTTGCATGCTATGATGACCATTTGGCCATCAACTTTAAGCCCATGAAGTGCTAATGTCAGCACATTTAGACACCATTTGGGCCCTCCAACGCAGCAGTTTGTATTTTGCTCATAACTTGAGCATATGGTGTCGAAATTGGGCAAACAAAATATCATCGGAAAGCTGGTTCCGAGCTCCATCTAGATCTGGAGGTTTGAATTTCTGATTTTGCTTTTTTGATAGTGTTTTTTACTGTCAAAGCCAGATGTTCAGGTTTTCACTCTGGAAGCTCTATATTGCGCATCCGGACTCCGTTTTGGGAAAGCAAGATATCGTTGGAAAGCTTGTTTTGAGAGCTTTTTAGTTCTATGAGTCTTTGTTTTAGAATCTGCTCCAGGTATATTTTATTCAATTTTTTACATTTCTGCACTTTGGTGGATATCTTGGATGTTACAGGTCCTGGGATCTCTTCCCTTTAAGGGATGGCTCTTCTTAGGTTGTTTTTTTGTTTGAGCAGCCTTCGCTCTTCTTTGAGTAGTGTATACTTCACTTTTGTAACATTTTTTTATGTACACGCACTGAGATAAAGTGTCATTTTCTTGCATGCTTGGAATCTTGAACATGTTTGTGCTATTTGTACTCGCACTCCATTATAAAGTGCCATGGGGGGGTTTGATGTTTGCTTTTGTTTGCCATCTACCTTTGTCAAGTGAGTGTTCCTTCCATGACATTAGCCTTAGGGTATCTTTATTTGTGCTTGTTCTTTCTATGCACCTTCGATGTTCCTGGTTCTTCACGATGCAGTTCTTATTGGCACTCTTCTCAGTGTACTTGTCACCTCTCTCTTGTCAGCATTATGAGGAAGTTATATTGATCGTTCTTCTACTTCCTTGGTTCGATAGTGTGAGCTATGTATTTAGTATTTGTTCCTATGTACTAGGCGGATGCAGTGGCTGGGTACCTATGCATTTCGGTGAGATGGATCATTTACCATATAGACACTCTTTCTTTCCTATTTTTAGAGGCACTCTTCCATTTTTTATTGATTAGCTCTTCAAGCTTTGGTGTTTTATACCATCTGTATCTTCGAGTTCAGTTGTTTGCCTTTGTTTGCCTCCTGATTTGAGTAGTGTCATTTGAGGGCACTCATACAGATTACAGTCTTCTCTATCTGGTCATGCTCTATTTCAATGGAGGATCTTCAGATCAGCAGTTACTTCTTGACAGAGTTTGCATCTTCTTGCTTCAGTGATGTTCTACATGTTCATTTTTTATTCCTATTTTCTGGAACATCCCTAGTTTTGGAGGCTTCTTTAGTCCTTCAGACTAGCCTTTGTCTCTTTTTGGAGTAGAGTTTTTCCCATGTGGTTTTCTCTATTTCTCCACTTTATAGAGACTCTTTTTTGTACATGGGTACCTCATCAAGCCATGTTGTCAGGACCCATTTTATGCTTTCAGCACTGTAGTTTCATTTGCTTTCTTCTTGCATTGCCTATAGTTGCATTGTTGCTCATCTTAAGGGGGGTGTTAGAGTAAAGTATTAATTATATTAATTAACTTTACTCCCTTCTTAAGATGTCAACACTTTTATTTTTAGTTGTTTATATTTAAACACACATGCACTAGTTGTTTTAAACTTATGCACTAGTTGTTTTAAATATAAACTTGCATGCATTAGTCTTGTAATAATTTAACTAATTATTACATCCACTAGAGTTTGTCTTTCAAGACTTTTGATCTCCTTTATAAGGATGATCCATTGTACATTTAATTTATTCATTATTTGAGGATATTTTGTTCTTCATATTTTTGAGTCAAACACTTGCCCTCTTCTTGTCTCTACTTCCTTGTAACAGGTTTTTGTATGCAGGTGATCTTCGGGTTTTGTGGATTTGTATTGCTCAAATCCTACAAATTATTATTATATCAATTAAAAAATATATTATTAATAATTATATCAATATTTTTATATTAAAAATAGATTATATTATATTAATATTTTAATATATTATTATATTGAGGATAGATTATTAATTTTTTATTTATTAATTATTTACTTTTATTAATGTTCTTTATTTTAAAAAAATCTATTGTGTAATTGATATTAAATCCTATTTCAAAATGGGCACATCATAGGCTGCCCTTCCCCAGAATTGCTTGTCCTCAAGCAATGCGAATCTTTATTGTGAGTGGTGTAGCTATGCAACTCTAATTTCCAAGTTGAATCTTCAAATCGGTTTTTTATCCCCTTGATTAATCTACTTTAGGTTACAAACAATGAACGTACACAATGGAAATATGAAGTATAAACTTGGATGCATGAAAACATGAAGAAAAAATGATGCAGACACATAATACAGACATTCTTGATTAAACCCTACAATTTGCAATGAGCTAGGGTTAGAGAAATGATTTACAAAATTTACTTCTTCATTATGCTTTTGTTTATGAACCCTGCAACCACAAAGCGAACATAAGTATATACATATGTATATATAAGCTTCAAAGAAAACTTGAGTCATGATAATTTATAGTCCAAGCCAATCCCATACTAAGCCCAAGAGCGGAAATTTGGCCCTCTTGGCCTCAGTGGTAGGTGTGAAGCATCCACGCAAGGTGGTCTACTTAGCGAAATGCTTGTTTTTCTCATCTATTTATGCCTCATCTCTTCTGCCTTAGAAAATAAAAAGGTGCTCTTAGCATCTTTCCCTTAACTAGTACTGCAATAGGGTGCCCTAGCAATTCTCCCTTATCGTAGAGCAACAGGGTGCCTTCATAGCAGTTCTCCCTTAACTACTATTGCAATAGGGTGCCCTAGTGATTCTCCCTTGATTGCAGACTCCATAGGAAAGGTACTTGTAATAGGGTGCCCTAGTGATTCTCCCTTAATCGCAGGGTAGTAGGCTGCCCTCATAGCGGTTCTCCCTTAACTGCCACTACAATAGGGTGCCCTAGCGATTCTCCCTTAATTGCAAGCTCGGTAGGAAAGGTACTTGCAATAGGGTGCCCTAGCAGTTTTCCCTTAATTGCAGATCAGTAGAGTGCCTTCATAGTGGTTCTCCCTTAACTGCTACTGCAATAGGTGCCCTTGCGATTCTCCCTTAATTGCAACCCTTTTCCTCTTTTAGTTAACCCATATCTTAAAAGTTTTAATAATAACCAAAATTACATAAATAGAGATTAATCATTATTTCTACATTACCAATTAAGACCAATTCCCAAGTTGTTACAACTAGGGTTGAACCTCCTCAAAGCTCCATTGGCTTTCTCCTCCATTCATCGATTGAATGTTGTTGAGGTTCCCTTGATCATATTTCATTTTCTTAGGGTGGTGTTCCTTCTATCTCTGTGTCGAGTATTGCTTCTATTCTATGAACTTGACTCATTTTTCCACACTTATGACCTGGTTCCCATGATTCTTTGCATCTGAAACATAAATTCTTCCTTCTTAAGTCTTCTCGTTGCTTTTGAGCTTTCTCATCTTGGCATACATGTCTACGTTCAAAGTTCTCATTGCAGTGAAAGCATTTTCTTTTTGGGAATCCCTGCTTATGCTTTTCATCCTCATCATGGAATTGTTTGCTATGGTTCCTTGAGGGTTTATTACATGATGATGAAACTTCTAGTCTCAAAGTTGTTTCAATGGTGTTATCAAGATAGGCTAGTTTGAGGGCACTAACCAAACCTCTTAGTGAATCTTTTAATCCTTTTGCAAACAAGTATGTTTGTCATCATCTACCCCTGAAACTCAAACTGAGAGTTTCTAGAATTCTGCAATATAACCTTGGATTGATCCTTGTTGCTTGATTTGAGTCAGCTTTTTAAAGTCTTCTTGGGGGTGTCTTCTATCAAATCTTTGAATAAGCCTTTGTGCAAATTCTTCATAGGATATGACGTTTTGATGGCCTTGGGTGTGGATTCCATGGTACCATCATTCATGTGCAATGCCCTCTAAGTGGAGAATAGAAAATTGGAGTGCATCCTCCTCTGTCATCGGGCTAAGGGTGAGGTAAGTGTTTAATTTTTGCAGCCAACCATGCGTTGTGATTTTTCTGGACCCATCAAAATTTGGAAGGGTTACTTTGTTTACTTTATGTTTTAAATCCTTGTTTGGGTTTAACCTTTCCCTTCTTGGTGCTTCTTGTTTTTTACCCTCACAAAATTCTCTAAATGTTATAAGTTCTTTGATTTCTGGTTCCAAACTAGCATAGGCTCTAGCATTATCCACGGTGCTATTAGTGGGTTGTTCAATTCATTCTTCCCCTCTTAAGATTTCTTCTCTAGGTAGAAAAGGGGGTTTGGGTACCCTAGAGGATGAAGACCCGTTATGGTTGTCTGAGTGATTTGAACTTACATCTCACCCATTTGTGGGAGTATTTATGAGATTGTCAATTGAGTTCCCCATATTTTCCAGTGCTTGGAGGAGTACTTGGTTTGTTTGATTTGCTTGTTCCATGAATTCCCTCATTTCATTGGCTAATTGTTCATTCATGTTGGCTTTACCTCTTCTCTGATAGGTTTGCATTAATTATTCACACGGGATGACAGGATTATGCTCTGATACTACTTGTAATGTCCCCTTACAGAATGACTTAGGAATTTGGGATGATTATTTTGATTTCTCTATTCTCACTATGAATTACTTATAATCTTTATGTAATCTGTAAGATATAGGCAAGGATAGTATTGTTTTAAGAAAACTATGTGTATATTAGATTTCCTTGTAGGATAGTTGTCTCTCACGATATGGTTAATATTAATATCATTGCTATCTCTGATGGGACAACAAATATATGCTATAATTCTAACTGATAATTGCTTATAGCAATTAGATTGTTGCATCTGATATTATCCTTAATTACACACAACGATGAACTGATAATATTGCTTATCTTGATCCCCGCAACTATGATGCCTTATCTGATTTGTATTTAAATGTTTGCAACTACTTTATGCCAACTAGGCAATGTTGTATTTAGCAGATGTATAATAGATAGGTAAGGTAATACATTTCCCAATGATGTTCTGCTAGAATAAGATCAACCCTCATTTTATGTTTTGCTAACCGGATAGTTGCATCCATTAGATTTGAAAGACACCTCTCTCCTTTACTTGCCTCTCCCCAAGGCATGGCACCTTTCCAAGGTTATTAATTATTCAAATCACAACTCTTCTTAATCACAACAAGGTGATTTATATACAAATCTCATCACTTAGTAATTTTCGTTTACTTTAATACTATTAGCCACAATACTCTCCTCTTATTACTAACATCTTTATCTGATCTTTGATTGTCGTTATCCTAATTATTTTTGTCTTCAATTTATATTTGTTTCATAGATATTTAAATCGCTTGTTTAGAGGCTTTCGTAGAATGTTTGTGGACTGTATTGCTCGGGTAGCATAGAATCTCCCCATGCTATTGTTGTTAGATGTGAAGGCCAACAGACAATATGTTTGTTGTGTATTTTATTATGACCCTTCGGTTCTACAAACCTTTCATTGTATTCATCTGGAGCCTTTATATATTGGCTGCTCCTGTTCATTTGTAATTAACTTTTGAGATATAATACAATACTTTGCAGTCTGGACGTAGCCACAATTTGTGGTGAACTAGGATAAATCGTGTCTTTGTGTTTTCTATTTAGTTTTTAAATCTGCTATATATTTTTCTCGTTTTTCCAATCCTTTCAATTGGTATCAGAGCACAGGCTGTGCAGGTTGGAAATCGGGGTTGAATTTCCAGAGAGATGGAGGATTCAAAAATAGAGAAATTCGCAAGCAAAAACTTCAGCCTGTGGAAAGTGTAGATGCGTTCTTTGCTGATCAAGCAAGAACTTGAAATCGCAATAGATGGAAAAGCTAATAAACCAGCAGCGATGTCGGATGAATATTGGAAGAAAATTGATGATAAAGCAATGGCATCAATCTTTCTTTCGCTGTCACAAAATGTTCTATTTAATGTCTACAATGAAAAGACAACAAAAGAAGTTTGGGATAAACTTCAGAGCACATACGAAATGGCATCGGCTGCGAACAAAATCTTCATTATGAAGAAGCTTTATAAGCTGAAAATGAAGGAAGGAACTACGATGTCGAATCATGTGAATGATTTGAACACTTTATTGTGTCAAGCAACCTTGGTTGGAATGACTCAAGATGATGAAGCCAAAGCTATCATCTTATTATGTTCTTTACCGAATAGCTAGGATCCCGTAGTTACAGCAGTTAGCACTGCTAATTCCTCAAAGAAGCTGGTCTATGATGATGTGGTTGCTACTTTACTTAGTGAAGATATGAGAAGAAGTAACAAAGACACCTCAGCCGGTGATGCCCTTACCATGGTGAGCACCGAAAGAAGGGGAAGAAGCCAGCATAGAAACAATAATTACAATCAAAGGAAATCAAGATCACCCAATCGATCAAAGTCAAGAGGAAGAAATGGAGAGTGTTGGTTTTGTGGCAAACCAGGCCACTCAAAATGAAATTGTAGATTCTACAAGAAAGCACAAGAAAAAGTGAGGAATTGTGAAGCTAATACAGCCTATGGAGCAGATGAAGCTGCTCTAGTTCTTTCTACAAGCAACTCAAAATCAGATTCTTGGGTGATAGATTCCGGAGCCTCCTTCCATGCTACTTCAAGTATAGATTATTTTAAAAATTATCAAGAAGGTGAATTTGGAGAAGTGTTTTTGGGCGACAATAAAGCATGTAAAATCATTGGGAAAGGAGAAGTTCTTTTGCATCTAGAAGGTGGAGCAAAATTGTTGCTCAAGGATGTTAGACATGTTCCTCAATTAAAGAGGAATTTAATTTCAGTCAGCCAACTATATATCCAAGGATTTAAAACAGAACTCACGGATACTTGGAAAATAGTCAAAGGTTCATTGGCTATTGCTAAAGGAGAGAAGACCGGTAGCCTCTATATTTTGAAACCAATCAATGAGGTGGGAGCTGCTATGACAGTCATAGGCAGCGATGCGGCACTTTGGCATCAAAGATTAGGCCACATGAGCAAGAAAGGCCTAGAAGCACTACTCAAGAGGGATCAACTACCGGGTCTCCAATCAGCAAACTTGGAGTTTTGTGAACATTGTCTCTACGGCAAGCAAAAGCGGGCCAGCTTCTTGAAAGATGGGCATGAGATGAAGGCTAAACCATTGGAGCTTGTGCACTTGGATGTCTTTGGTCCTACTGAGGTAAGCTCTTTAGGAGGCGCTAAATATTTCGTTACTTTCCTTGATGATTGTACTAGGAAAGTTTGGATATATATGATGGCAAATAAATCAGAAGTTTTTTCTAAATTTAAAATTTTCAAAGCTCTTGTTGAAAACCAAAGAGGCCACAAAATTAAATGTTTAAAAATGGATAATGGAGGGGAGTTTTGTTTGCTGGAATTTGATAACTATTGTGCAAATAATGGTATCCGTAGGGTGAAAGTTGTCCCCTACACCCCTCAAGAAAATGGGGCAGCGGACAGACTTAATAGAACAATCCTTGAGAAAGCTCGCTGTATGCTTTCTCATGCAGGTTTGGGAAAAGAGTTTTGGGCTAAAGCATGCAATATAGTGGTTTATTTGATCAATCAAAGTCTGTCATCAAAGTTGAACTTCAAAATTCCGGAAGAAGAATGGAAGGGAAGAAGAATTTCCTACTCTCATCTTAAAGTGTTTGGTTGTCAGGCTTTTGCACATGTTCCTAAAGAAAAATGGAGCAAGCTGGATCCCAAATCACAGCCTTGCATATTCGTTGGATATGGGGAAGAACAATTTGGTTATAGACTTTGGAGCTTAACTGATAAGAAAATTATCAGAAGCAGGGATGTAGTCTTTAATGAAAATACATTTCCTCACTCTAAAGAAGAAGAAATTTCTACAAAAGAGTACATTCCCCTATTCAACCTGATGAATAATAGCAATCAGAACACTCCCATCTACTCACATGTGAACCTATAGCCAACTCGTCAGTCTCTGTTCTACCCTCAATGCCTCATCAAAGCTCTTCATCAGAAGACTTGTTGAATGAAAACAATTATAATTATGATTACTCTGCTCTCGGTAATCAACACAGTGGTAGGAGCATTGAAATTGGTCATGAAGATAATGTTAACAATCAATTTACACATAGAAGCAGAGCTAACAGTTTGGACAGAGATAGTGATCATGGAAACCGGGATACTACTCATGGTTTTAACAGAGACATCACTCTCGGTAATCAACACAGCCAACAAATTGGAATTTACAGTGGCAATAACATTAGCACAGAGAATACCCATGATTTCACCAGTAAAGGAATTGCAGTTGGGACTCAAACCGTAGGGTATCATTATCCTCTCGGGAGTCTGCAATCACATGGATACGCTAATGAAGCAAGTCTCGGCAGAGGAGACAAGGAGGCCAGTCAACATGGTGGGAGTTTAGAAATTGGTGGTAACCATAATAGTTACAGTGGTATCAACATCAATCATAATACCAGTCACCGCAGAGACACCAATCTTTGCAATAACATTACCAGCAGTAGACACTGCATAGCAGACAGTCAACATGGTTATACCAAGAAAAATCATGATTTCGGCAAAGCATTTGGAACTCACGGTAGTCATATCAATTGCAGTCAATCCCTTCAATTCGATATCCCATACAGAGATACTCACGGCATTGCAGAAAAATGCAAAAAATTTACTAATCAAGCTCACGAGGGTCTTCACGGGAGTTTTCAAATGCATCTTGACAACAATACCAGTCATAGTGATAAAGAAACCAGTCATGGTAGAGAACAGAGAATAGAGAATATTGAAGGAATTTCACACAATTTGGGGATTGATGAGTATACTGAAACAGAGAGGCAGGGATTTAAGCAAGGAAATAAACATCCCAGAACTACTACTTCTGGCTCTCCATTTGAGCTAGTTCAGGATCAGACAGAAGGTGTTGAACCTCAATTGAGAAGATCAACCAGACAGAGAAGAATGCCAGCTAAATACTCGAATTATGAGCTATTGTTCACTGAAGAAGCAGAACCTTCAATCCTTGTCTCAGAATTTGCAAAACCTTCAACATTCAAAACTGCTCTCAAAGACGCCAATAGTGATAAATGGCAACAAGCGATGAATGAGGAGATGAATTCCTTACTAAAGAATCACACTTGGGAATTGGTACCTCTTCCACCTAATAGAAGACTGCTTAGAAACAAGTGGGTATACCGGATTAAGGAAGAAGATGAAGGCAAAAAATGCTTCAAAGCCAGATTGGTGATAAAGGGGTTTGATCAGGAAAAAGGGATAGACTTTAATGAAATCTTCTCACCGGTTGTTAGAATGACAACTATCTGAACATTCTTTGGATTAGCAGCAGCATGGGATCTTGAATTGGAATAGCTTGATGTGAAGACCGCTTTCCTACATGGTGATGTAGAAGAAGAACTATACATGGAACAGCCTCAAGGATTCATCAAGAAGGGGCAAGAACATCTTTATTGCAAGTTAAATCAGAGTTTGTATGGCCTCAAACAAGCTCCTAGATATTGGTACATCAAATTTGACCGCTTCATGACTAAAAATAATTTCACAAGATGTGAATCAGACCCGTGTGTTTACTTCAAGAGACTTCCTAATGGTGAATTCGTCATTCTTCTTCTTTATGTTGATGATATGTTAGTGGCTAGCACAAACAAACGAATAGTTAATGAGTTAAAGGAGAAATTGGCAAGAAAGTTTGACATGAAGGACTTAGGGGCAGCCAAGAAGATTCTTGGCATGACGATCACAAGGGACAGGAAGAAGTAAGAAATTACATTATCTCAACAACAATACATTGATAAAGTTGTTGAGAGGTTTGGCATGGCTGATGCTAAAGTTGCTCCTCTTCCCCTTGCTGGTCACTTCCATTTAAGTTTAGATTTGTGTCCTGAAACACAAGAAGAAAAGGACTTCATGGAGAAAATTCCATATAAATCCGCAGTTGGCAGCATCATGTATGCAATGGTTTCCACTCGCCCCGACATTGCTCATGCGGTGGGAGTAGTGAGCAAATTCATGAGCAATCCCAGGAAAGCTCATTGGGAAGCTGTTAAGTGGATACTACGGTATCTAAAAGGAACTTTAGATTTTGCATTATGTTTTGGAGGAAATCAGGTTCAGCTGCAAGGTTACACCGATTCTGATCTTGCTGGAGATTTGGACAAACGAAGGTCTACTACTGGATATATCTTCACGTTTGCTGGAGCTGCCATCAGTTGGGCTTCAAGGTTGCAACATTGCATTGCTCTTGCTTCAGCTGAGGCTGAATACTTAGCTCTTTCCGAAGGTGCAAGGGAAATGATTTGGCTTTAGCGGCTGTTTGGTGATCTGAAAGTGCATCAAAATGAGTATAAATTGTTTTGTGATAGCCGTAGTGCTATCTTCATGGCTCATAATCACTCTTTACAACGTTGCTCTAAGCACGTTGATGCACATGCTCACTTCGTTCATCATGCAGTTGAAGAGGGAAAGTTGGAAGTGGTCAAGATTGATATTAAGATCAATCCAGCGGATATATTCACCAAGGTTGTCGGCAAAGAGAAGTTTGATTGTGCAAGGACTTCTCTTGGCCTTGTGAAGAAACGGTAAGGCAGCACTTCAGCAGGGTATTGGGTGAACAGTTGCAGTATGGTTGTCCTTCAGGTGGGAGTTTGTTAGATGTGAAGGCCAACAGACAATATGTTTGTTGTGTATTTTATTATGACCCTTTGGTTCTACAAACCTTTCATTGTATTCATCTGGAGCCTTTATATATTGGCTACTCCTGTTCATTTGTAATTAACTTTTGAGATATAATACAATACTCTGCAGTCTGGATGTAGCCACAATTTGTGGTGAACCAGGATAAATCGTGTCTTTGTGTTTGCTATTTAGTTTTTAAATCTACTGTATATTTTTCTCATTTTTCCAATCCTTTCAATTGTATCAAAATTTTGTCATCTTTGGGATTGGAGATTGAAGTCTTTACCACATAGAAGAGTGTGTATATATGATTGAAATAATTGATTCTTATTAAGGTTTTTAATCTGGAAACGTGGCCTATCTAAAGCAGGGAGATGACGGTGATAGTTACCTTCGTTTCCTAACTAAACTACCGTCTATACACATGCAGATATCTCTGGGATAGTCTCGTCCTTTTAGCAAAATATATGTTTGAATGGAGGTCTGATATGAATATGAAGGGAGATCGATATATTTGTGCATTCAAATGATTATCGATTCGGTATGATACAATAATTTGCAATAGTTCATGTGTTTTATTAACCACGACAAACTTTTTATTTTATTTTTCTCCATGGTGCTTTATAAATATCAATCGCTCTGTGTTTAAGAGATTAATAACATTTTTATATTCTTAAATTTATTAATATTTGTATTTTCATTATTAATTATTATTATATCAATAAAAAATATATATTATTAATAATTATATATCAATATTTTTATATTAAAAATAGATTGTATTATATTAATATTTTAATATATTATTATATTGAGGATAGATTATTAATTACTTACTTATATTAATGTTCTTTATTTAAAAAATTATATTGTTTAATTACTATTAAATCCTATTTCAAAATGGGCACATCACACAAAATCACATAAGGACAAAACTGCCTAACAACCACATAAGGATTGGTTCTGTTTGACGAGATTGCAGATGAAGAAGATAAGGATGGAATTCCTAAGCACATCCTACCAAGAAGATATGTATTTGATTTTGAGTCCTCTTCTGAACATTAGGTTGACTGGTTTACTCTTTTATGCAATGTATGAATCTTATAATTGAGGATATTTGAACATGGTATGGTGGAAGCTAATTCCCACAACTATCATTGTTTTGAACTACTTTCATTTAACCTAACTACTAGACTGTACAAGGATTCAAATCAGGATTATGTTAATGTTGCCTTGTTTTTATATAACTTTCTCATTTTTATATATTTCAAATTGAATTTTCAAAATTGTAGGAGTTTTAACTACTTTAGATGATTAATGCTTGAGAGGATGACAACAAGCATGTTCAGTATCTGCATGTGCACATGAACATTGAATCTAGCCTTAGCTAGATAGGAGCATATTATACATCCAATCTTCAAGGTACAGATCAAACATTAATGCTCTGCAATTCTAGGCGGCAACCGATAATGTCCAAACACCTAATATGTTGACAATAATGCATTGACTGCTAGATTATCACCAACCCTTGATCAAATGACGATCTACCATTCTGCTATGATGTATTTATCAGTCTTCAATAGTAGAAGGTGGATTTCTCAATGTTAACTCCTACAGTATCATGGAAACACATAAATAGAATTGGACTGGATTCTTGTGCATTGTGAAATTACAATCTAGCTTCAACTAGATCTAGTGATATCTAACTATGTGATCAATATTCAACGAGCGGAACAGCCATTGGGGCACTTAGATACACTACTAACACATAACCAATAGTGTCAAAACATTCATGGGTAAATCAATGTTGTTGTATTAAACAAAGGAGATTAAGGCTCCCTATATAGATTTACAAAGACGATGTTTCTAAAAGAAACAACTGTGAAATAAAGATGAAAATAGAAACTACCTAATAAACTAAAGACTAACTAAGACGATCATTAAAGAAACATTATAATATTCTAATACTCTCCCTAAATGGTAATCATCTAACTATTGTCTTTTGGTCACAAATTCTTCAAAAATTTTGTTGCGGCGGAGTCCCTCCTTGGATCTGCAAAATGTTAATGACCAAGGGTAGCCAAAGAAAAAATAGAGAAGGCTGTCCCCTTCTTGAGAATGGTCTGCAACAAGAGAGTAGAGCCTACCTCAGACTCTTCCACTGACCCTCCCTGAATCTACAAAGCCACTAAATAGAAATCATCACAAAAACATCCAACCTGATGTTGGATAACTAAGCTTCCCTTCTCTATGGACAAAGACACACTAAGAATAGCTGCCAAACCCTCCAAACTATTGCAAATGAGCAAGATGCCCCAAAACCGACAGCAAAAAACTATGATTGAAAAGTACAAATCATCATTTTTTCGGAAAGAAACTGTAAAAACCCTGAAATAACATCCCACGCGAAAATTGCGTATTACAAAAACCAGAAACAATTTTTTAAGCGAAAAATCGACCAAAACCAAACATGATTATTGAGGTGAAAATTAATCAAAACCAAACACAAAATCCGAGACACGGATCAAAGAATACCCCCCAAATAATTTTTTAGGATAAAATTATTAAAGACTAACTACGATGACCATTAAAGAAACATTATAGTATTCTAAGCCTGATTACTTCTCAATATTTTGTAATCATCACCACAAAGTGCAATCTCAACACATGGGACAAGCCATTGTCAAATAGCAAGATTCCCTTCACAATGCACAACATCTAGAACTGCAACAGTAATGAAATTGCCTCTCTCAAACTGCCCATAGAATGATGCCACGTGATATTTGAAATTTCTAGAACTTAGCAACTGAGATGACAAAGTGTGAGCACAGCACTATATCCAATAAGTCAAAAAGTGCTATTGCTTAAGAAAATGACCAGTATAAATAATATTTTTGTTTACAGATACATGTGTTTGAAGTTCAAAGAATTTGTGAGCGCACCCCATAATACAAGGCCAAGCATGGGGGAATTCTCATGTGTATAGGTTTTGGCATTTTACACATATATGAGATTGTTCCATCCATACTAATGTCTAACTCAACTAAAAATGGGTTGTTTCCCTAAAACTATTTGCGCTGATTGCATGCAAAAGAACAGAGTAAGAAGAATCTTAATTTTGTAAGATGGTATTTGCAGTAGCAGAACCATGGGGAAGGCCATAAAAGGTACTGTCCAGTAATTATAAATATATAAGATATTTCTGCTTGCATTTGTAGATTTTTCTCCTACAATTAATCAACACAAATCTTTCAGGTATAAATCTATTGTAAGTGAAAGATCCAAACTAAACCACAAACTTAATTGATGATTATCACACTACTTTGATGCACATAAACAACACAAATTTGATGTCCTCGCTATGTTCAAGAGACACTAGTTAATATGACTGACCTGCTTACTTTCAAGAACCACATTGCTTCTCCTTAGTAAGGACGTAATATTCACCAAAAAAAAGTGTTATCATGCAGCTACACAAGATCACACCCAAAACTTGAGCATTGCCTTCTGAACATGCGCATAATAAGAAAAAGGACAACAAAATCATGAATATGTTTAATCTTCAAGCAATATTTGATAATTTCTAGCGTATTCAAAGAATTCTTTTACACACTTACCTCATTCATGATTCATTAAAATTAAAAATCTCTATGTTGTTGTGTTCATATTTATGTTAAAATGAAGAACAACTGCAAATGCCTAACAAATTTAGAAAAAAGGATTTCAGAAAAGGTTCGGAAATTTGTAATTAACGACAAGCATGATATGCTACAAATCCTCCATAACAACGGATGTTTTAGTTCTCTGAAAATATTACCTGATGTGGTAGGAATGGGTATTGTCTCCAAATCATTATCCCAAAGTGCAGTATCAGATGATTCTCTCACGTAACTTTCATATAACTTAAATGTCTGAAGATCACTTAGGAACCTGTAGGAAAATTCTTCATCATGTATATTAAGAATAGCAGCCAGACTAATAATAACAGGCTCTGAAGATTGCTTGAAATACTTATATAACATAGTATGAGGCTTTAACCTCTTCTCTACGCTGTACATAAGGAACATAGGATAAGCACAAAAAATGTTTGGTTCAAACCCAGTAGTATGAATCAAGAAATCCATGTTCTTTTGTATCCTATCCACAGACACAGGCAGTATCGCAAGAAGCTCCGTAAGTACTTAATTGATCTCCTCATCAGTGACACCGAGATTCGCCACATGCTTCAACCTCTTGTCAAGAGTTTCTATGGTTACACATAGTACGCGTGAATCCATCTTAAACATACCTTTGATTTCATCTTCCAGGAGACCAATGCTTTTCATCTGCTTCATTTTCTTTGCCACATTTCCAATCACAATGCTATCGGTTAGCAGAATCCCTGGAGCCCTCTTGATAGCTTTTGGCAGATAGGCTTCCGAGCCAAACAGGTTTGCAAGAAACCAAATTTTTGGATTTTAAGGTTATTCTCCAAACTTGAAGAAAAATTTCCGCCAAAAACCCAATACACTTGAGAGTGTAATTATGAAGATTCACTAAAAAATCACAAATTTAATGTCTAGCTACGTACGCCCTATCATCTCAAAGAACTAGTCACTAAGGCCAATCTCTCCCTTAACATTCTTCCTATGATAAGAGGGTCATAGACTTAGAAATAAAGATAAAGCTTCATATGTCCATAACTCCCTAAAGACTAAATGCAATCTAAGATGACAAAATGAAATCAGGCCCTTAAAAAGAGGGTTTCTAAAGAAAAATAAAAAAACATTCACTAGCATGATGAAGACAAAGTCCTCAAGCACATGATGAAGGAACACTGAAACCAACAAAAGATTTTTATACCCGCCTAGCTAATGCTTAATACGAGCAATGCAAAAACCCAATCCCCAAATCAACTGCATGCCTTTCAATCATGGAATCTGATAATATCTAGCCTTTCACCTCAATAATTGCAAAATCTCCCTAATAATAGTCCCAATCCATCCTCTAGTTGTCATCCTATGCAATCCATTGAGCCAAGGCTCCACATCAATGTTTCTCCTCTACATAACCTCTACCCATCCTACTCAAATAAAAGACCACATATATGCCTACAACCACTCCCTCCCACCACTAGCCCTTCATAGCTACCATTGAAAATCTTCCTTTCTAGACAACATCCTATGAACTAATTTCCCCTTCCATCCACCTCTCCGAAGCAGCCTTGCAAGATTCTAGAGGGGACTTTGCCACTTCAAATTGCATATCATAGTTATATACAATAGAAAATATTTTAGCAAACTTTCCCTCATTAATAGATGCAACCATGAAAGAGCTTAAATCCATGAGGCCACTGATGCACTCAATCTTCCTATTAATGCGTAAAATTTAGCTGTCTCGGTGTTTCCTAACTGGAACTAAAGTAAACAAAGAATCTCAAACCCTCCAAAATTCTGCAAGCAAATAACCAGATACAACCCCTTCTAGCAATACAACCACTGTTTGCTCTTCTCCGATCATCAATAGGCAGGCATAGCTGAGTTATAACAACACATGGAAAAAAACAGAGGCTTTAGTCACTCGAGAATGGGTCACAGGTATGGAGAACAGTGATCCTATGCTTCAAGAGCTTGTCAAAATTTCCACAAAGGAATAGATGGAAAACTGTCAGGATAAATATGCTTAAGGAACCTCAAACCAACAAGTTCAAGCGATCTGCCCCACAGCCACATAAGGACTGATTCTGGTTGACAACATCATAGATGAAGAAGCTAAGGAAGGAACTCCTGAGCACATCCTACCAAGAAGACTTGTATTTGCTGATCTTAGATCCTCTGCTGGACATCAAACTGATTGTTTTTACTCTATTATGCAATGTGTAGCTCTTATAATTTAGGATATTTGAAAATGATATGGTGAAAGCTATTTCCCACAACTATTGTGGTTTTGAACTATTTTCATTTGACCTAGCTACTATACCGTACAAGGATTCAAATCGGGATCACACTAATGCTGCCTTGTTTTTCCATAACTTTCTTATGAATTTTAACTAATTTGGATGATTAATCCTTGAGAGCATGAGAACAAGCATGTTCACTCTCTGCATGTGCACATTCTCAAATAATCATAGAATCTAGCCTTAGCTAGATGGGTTCATATTATAAAACCACTCTTCAAGGTGCAGATCAAACATTGATGCTCTACAATTCTAAGTTACAACCCATAATGTCCAAACACCTAGTTTGCTGGTAAAAATGCATTGCCTGCTAGATTATTGCCAACCAATCATCAAATGGCAATTTACGATTCTACTATGGTATATTTATCAATTTCCAAAAGTAGAGGATGTGTTTATTGATGTTTACTCCTGCAATATCTTGGAAACATATAAATGGAATTGGACTAGTTGATTGTGCATTGTGAAGTTATAATCTAGCTTCGTCTATACGTGATCATGTTTAGCTATGTAATCAATATTCAAGATCAGCCATTGGTGCTCTTAGGTACAATATAAACTCACAACCAATAGTGTTAAAACATTCATACCACCAGTGACCTTGTATTTCCCATCTGGCCCTACTTCTCAATATTCATTGTAATCATCTCCACAAAAAGCAATTTTAACACATAAGACAAGCCATTGTCAAATAGCAAGATTCCCTTCACAATGCACATATAGAACTGCAACATAAATGAGATTTCCTCTTGTGATATTGCTATCAGGATTCAACTGTGTAGTTATTGAGTCAAACTCATTGACCAATGTTTCATAAGTAGTGGTTCACAAGAACCCATCTCTTATGAGAATGAATGGAAGACTTAGCACTCATTGCATCTAGGTAATGTTCACATGAGAATGAATGGAATACTTAGCACTTATTGCATCTCGGTGATGCTTGTCAAACTTGCGTCTTTGTTTGTAATTGATGTCAAATCTGGTGATTCGGTTAGATCACAGTGTACAGTGATAGTTGGTGTCAGTCTTGATGATCTAAGTGAATGACAAGTGTTGTCAAGACAATGGAAGCTAATTAACAAACAGTTGAGTTGCAGAAACCTATACATCCAAGGTCACCCAATCTGATGGATCAGGTGATCATACTTCTTCTAATTAAGCATAAAAGGTATGTTTGGAACTGAACATTACAAAGCTTTATTTTACATCAGTTCCTAACATAAAGACTGAGTAGAAGTTCAATTTGCATAATTTAAGATGCATTAGGACACATCTAGGCAAAACATAAAATTTCTTTTGATGCCAAGTGACAGTATTCTGACCGAGATATCAGCGTATGCCGAGCATCTATTATGGCCAAGATGCTATAGGTACCGAGATGTATCGTAACGGTTATTTTGACCGAGTTTATGTTAACCGAGGTTAGCATGAGTAAGTCGAGACAGCTATATTCCACTTTCAAAATTCTATACGAAGCATTTATGAGGCCCTAACTTCACTTTTTGAAATCTATAAAGCAGAAAGTTTCTGTTCATTTCATTTCACCTAGTGATTTGAGATTTCTTTGAGTGATTGCAAGCGCGATCAATTAGTTTATCTAGCCGATTCTAAATCTCTACAGTGTGTCATTGGCAAAAATCATTTGCAGGATACTTACGAGAAAAAGGTACATACCGAGCAAACATTTCTTTGCAAAATTTTATAATTTGAAATGGCATCATCATCTACTACAATGAAGAAACAAGGGATGGAGGTTTTCAATGTGCAATTGGTAAGGAATGAGGTCTGCAAGCCATGAATCTTTAAGAAAATTTTGGAATCTGGGATTAAAGGAGATTTGAATGGAGCCCTATCTTTGATTCTAGAAAATGTGCTAATAATGAATGACATTAGGTCATGTTATATGTGTAAATTGGGGAAATCAGAGATTACAAGATTAGGGAGGCATATGACAAGTTATGTGTCAACGGAGTGTTGAAGCCAGAGTATAAATTGATTGTTGAGCAAGGGTTAGTGCATGCCCTAGATTTCCTACAGAATTTTAAGGTTGAATGGATAAAAATTGTGTTGAGTCGAGTACACGACATGCAACTATGGCTGGAAGATGGACCAGTGAAGATAACGAAGGAAATGAGCCAACGATTCACTGGTTACCCTTCAATTCAAGGGAAACAAACAATGAAGTGTTCAAGCAAAGAGGAGATACAGGCAAACACACAAGCTATATGCAAAAAACGAGGTATGATGATCTCTACCATTATAGATCCGGAGATTGACTTTTCTATTAGGGTTATCTCGCACAAGTTCTACCAATCTAGTCGATTGGACAGTGTCCCGTGTATGGCAGTGGACCAGGCATGGAAAATAATTAAGAAAGGGCACACGTATGATCTTGCTGAGCTCTAGTTGACTTAGCTTGCCGAGAACCTCAACTCAATCCAGACTGCAAAGAACTCAATGTGTAAGTTTGGCTCTTTGCTAATCTACCTATTCTTTTATGTAAAGAAGAGTTTCCCTACTCATGGAGGTGTGATATGGGATAAGAAGAAACCCATTACTGTGCAAATCAGTGATTTCATAGGTTAGATAGGAGATAGTTTTAATGGAGTAATGGACAATTATTTTGTTGAGTTTAAAAAGAAAATGAGGAAGAGGAGTAGAATCCCTGTGTCATTAGTTGAGAAGTGCAGTAATGATATATGTTTTCTAGTTGACACAGATTTCACTTATGCACAAGTAGTCCTTCCTAGGGTTTCATGGTTCATGCCACTACCCTATGAAATTAATATAGATGAAGCTATTGCTGCCATCACAGCCCTCTTAGCTAAAGAAATTGATAGCAAGGCACCCTATTTTGGGACATTTAAGGAAGCCAAATAAAAAATCTCTTTAGGTTTAACTGCTGCAACCTTAGAGAGGAAGAGAGAGAAGATAGTAAAGAATGTAGAGAAGTATGTGAAAGAATTGGACAAGGATGCCCCACTAGAGTTGACCCAAGGTTTGGGAGAAGATGAACCGAGCGAATCAAGTGACAATGAAGAAGAAGAAAAAGAAACTCAAGTAGAAGAGAAGAAAGGAAAGAAACCAATAATTGTCGAGCCTCCGACCAAGAAAAGAATACTAAAACCTAGAATATCTTCAACACCTGTGCTGAGGCCTAGAACAAGGGGAACAACTATTGAAACTCCTAAGGTATCCCTTGTTTCTAGTAAGCGAAAACCTGCACAACCTAAGGTTGTGCTGAGTAAAGGGAACAAAAGATCAAGAAGGAAACTTGTATTGGTATAGGAAGATGATGAGGAAACTGAAAGCGATGAAGAGATGAAGAAGGAGATTGCACTACAAGATGCTAAATTCACTGTAGATGAAATATGCCACAAGATCAAAAACTCTGCAGGAGTGGATGACTTGAAAGAGTTGAAATTTGGAAGTTTGAGTATAGGAGAGAAAGAGAAAGTAGAAGATGTTATTCTTGAAATGCTTTGTACTTTCAAGATGTTACCCATTCAATTGGAGAATCGAATTCCAAAGGAGCTGAGCAACAAGGTTGTACAAAAATGGGAATATGCCCTGAATACCGAAAAACAAATAAGGGAGAGCACTTTAGCACAAGTGGAGTCAAGTCTCACCCCTGCCAAGATCAGAAAAACTGTGGAGAAATACAGAGAAAAATTTGATCCTAAGCTTAGAGCTTATCTAATCCTTCAACACAAGGTTGAGGATTTAGTACATGAAAGTATCAAAATTTGGAAAATAATATATGGACTGTTGATTGACAAAACTAAAGGTGTTAGTACATCTAAGGATGTCGAGCCTGAAATAGAACAAAGTGTAATGGAATCATCCATTCTGGAGATAGAAGCTCCTAAGGTAGAAGAAACTTAGCAGGAATCTGAAGTGCACATTGTAGATATCACAAAGGATACATTAGTTAAGAATCCCGTATTAACTAAGGAAGATATATAGGCTGAGACAGCTAAAGATACATCTTTTCCCAGGAGTAACCCAGTACTCTTGCAAGTCAAAGCTTATCTGGCAATTGATGGGACACCAATTGGTAACACTACCCCTGCCAAATCTGAAGTTTTTACAGTTGATCCATTAGTTGGCACTAGTACTACGGAGGAACCAGAGAAGCCGGCACCAGTTACTCAACCAACATCTGCCGAGGAGATTCACTAGGAGAAAGAGGAAAAGACAGCAGAAAATGTTACTAGTTCTTATGTGGACGATAAGGGAACTAAGGGAAACCAAGGAAAAGACAAATTTAATGAGGTACAAGAGCCTACAGAACAAGAAGCAATACAAGCTCTTGTATAGATGCCCAGTGGGAGCACACCGAAGAGAGCACACAAGAAGAAAATGGAAGTCTTCTCACCTGAGGTAACCATTGATGAAGTTATTACTATTCCTAAATGCGATACTGATAACTTATCTTATGGGAAAATACAAATTTTGAAAAATTTATTGTCAAGGAAAATCAGACAAGAAGAATTGAGAAGAGAACATCAGCAGAAACAGGTTTTGTATGAAATCAAAGATATATTTAATGATGTTTATGAGTTATCAGATGTAAATAGTTCTGCTCCCATATTGGAACAACTTGTTCACATTGTTCAAAAGGTAAATAATGATGCCTGTTGCCCCAGTGATAAATTGTTTGAGTGGTCAAAAAGAAAGTTTGAGACCAAAATGTTGGAGAAAGTATCTGTCGAGATAGCAGTTAAACAGGTTGCACTTTCTACTTTGGTAGCAGAGACCAAAGAATTCATTATCAATGCTAACTCTCTGCTCACCAAATTGTGTAATATTGGACAATTCACTGAGGAGAATCAACATTTGATTGATCAACTGCAGCAAGAACTTAAAACCACAAGTCATTCTTTAAGTGTTGATCCGGACCACAATTCCAATCATTATGTCAAGATAATGCATACTCAAGGAAAGATAGCCAAGCTGATGGCTAATGATGGAAAGATTAGATCTCACCTACTTTCTATGAAAACAATTCTAACACCTCACCTGGAGGCATTACAAAGAAAATTGGTCAAGGCTAAAGAATTAACCAAAAGGGATCCGAATATGTCTACTGCCAAGAGTCTAATAAATCTAGCTACCGAGCTAGAAGTGTAGTCTGAAGTGTTAACTATTGTTGCTGGAGGATGGGAAACTGCACTACACATGGTTATGATGCTCCACAAACCATTTTTGGAGAAACATTTTGAGATCCCCACTCCAGATGACATTCGGAGTGTCAAAATCAAGGGGGAAGTTAAATCATGACATGACAACAAGGAAAGTAACAATTGTAAATTTTTGCATGTATATATCTCAGGTGGAGTATTTGAGTATTTTTGCGTATACTACATATTTTTGTAAAGGAAATGTAATGTCATGAAAAAGTGTTTTTGCCACTAATGTCAAAGGGGGAGATTGTAGATCTCTATAGTTTTGTTGACTATTAGTGACTCACACTTAGTCATATATCTAGGCAATGATGGTCGATCATCACTGCGACCGAGTCATTATGTAAAGGCTGAGCTATGTAATATTTACTTACTGAGCAGTAGTATTGCCGAGTAAACTTATGGTCTCTATGTATTGTAGTAGTATACCAAGTCTAGTTATACCGAGTCTTGTATACAATGATTCCCGAGCGCCAAAGTTATCAACAAATGTTAAGTACAGTGGATGTTGAGTATCAGAAATTGCATTTGCTGAGTTAGCCAGAGAATGACATAAGAGTTTGTTTTGGCACAGTGATCGAGGTAAACAGTTTTGGCTGACATCTATGTTTTGTATTTTGTCTATTGAGATAATTACGGAGGTAATTACGCATCTACTTAGTAATCATTGATCCCTATGCTATACCTAGAACCAATCGGAAATTAGTAAGACTTAAGCGGCAAAAGGAATTAATCTAAGCCATAGATCTTGAATAAGTAAAATGTTTTTGTTGATTATATAAGGTCAAGATCTAAACCCTAAAACGTAGTAGCAAGGGACAATGAATGTGAAGGGTGTAAGCAGAATGGTATGATTTAGAAAAGGGAAGCATACAGAGACAGAGTTCAGTGATAGAGCTAAGCAGTGAAAGCATAGAAAAGAGATAGATCTGATAAATAAGATCAACATCACACAATAAAGAGAAGATTTGTTATCTGCATACAGTGCAAACTGAAAGATCAGGTGCCGAGACATTCTAGCCAGTGTATCAGGGTAAATCTCTTAACCGAGTATTCCTAACAGACTTTTTTTAATCTCTTAACCAAGTGCTTACTTTATTGTAAGTTTCAAATCCTTTTACAAGGTAGACTATATAAGTCTTTTAGCTTCTAACAGAGAAGACCCCTCACAGGGTAGATCAAGTTTTGATCAAATTTTGTAAGCCCTAACAGGCAAATTTATTACTGTAGTAGTGAAGATTTGTGAGTGTCATCCCCACCCTAGTTTTACCTTTCAAGGGTTTCTGGGTAACCAAAATCTTTGTGTTTTGAATGTTTTCATGGATAATGTTTTAGTGTGTTAGTCATTTGATTATGTTCAAAATGGGTGATGCTGTACAAAAGTTTTATTCATATGTGAATGGTTTAGTAGGTGATTTCTGATTCAGCCTCCCCTCTCAATATCATATTTCCCAATTATATTTCCAACACATCATTCCCATTATGTTTTCAATTATATACACATTCAAAATTATCAAGACGACATAATAGAAATCAAAAGTGATAACACATCTTAGCTATTACAATATGTAATCTTTGTTCCAAGATAACACCACCATTCACATACAAAATAATGTTCATTGTAATAGAAATATGCAGTGATAATGAATACAATATTTATGCACCTAGAAATGGCTGACTATTTGTCTATTGACTCTAAAATGTCCTAACTGCGCATGGCTCAAGAAGACTTCCTTGTTTCTAGAGACTCGGTATCATGGGAGATGAATCCATGACATCCATGATGTGAACGAACATTGACAGGTCTGAATGTTCAAGCACCAAATAACCCATGTTATGATGGTTGTGAATATAATACGGCCCCTATGGATTCTGGATAGTTTGACGGGATAACACAAATAAAATAAAACGTTGAGTATAGGAATGAATCAAGAGAATCCCTTATAGGTGGTGTCGAGAGATGTGTTGGTGGTGTCAACAGATGCCCTCCTTCCCTCCTTTAGCTCTACTTTACAGAATAGCAAAATGAAATAAAATGAAATCGCCTTTTTTTAGTTATATGCCCGTGTTGGTCGTAATTACAATGACATGTCATGGTTGTCATAATTCTGACCAACATGGGGAATGGATTAAAAAAAAATCAAAATTTTTCTTCTGTAAACGAACCAAGCAAAACCATTTTAATGCTTGGTCGGAAATGTTGGTTGGAAATGTGGGTTAAATGTACTACTAAAAGAACAAAATTAAGAAAACCTCTAGTCTCATCTGGGACTTGTTTAGTCCAGCATGATAGAGTTCTTTCGTAATTACATACCCCATAATTTTCTAGGGTGAGAGTTTAGATGAACTTGTGCTATTCAGTATGCACATTTGATCTCTTATACTATTACATATTACAATTTTTGAGCTATCCAGGCATCCCCAAATTTATATTACGTGCTCAATATTGAAATAACAAGAGCTACCCTTAATCTTATCCTACCATCGACCTTGCATTTAATTCTAAACATAGTTTTCATCTACCTTCTATTCTCGTCCTTTTTCTCTTTCTTCATAGACTCTCATGGAGGCTAAGGATCGACCAAACATCCTTTACTTCTGCATGTAAGGTTAGTAATACTAGCAAACCTTTAAAGACTTAAAAAACAATGTTCTTTTAAGTATGGATCCTAATCTATAGCTCCAGAAAATAAAGCAGGTTAATATTCAAACTATTGTTACCTTTGATAATTTTCTTAAAAAGGATCCTATTGAGGTTAGAGTGTCAGAAAACTTACATCTAAATCCATCTAACTGAAAATGGAACAACCTTTTAAACTTTAATACATCATAATACCCAATATTAATAGAGAGACCGTCTTGGGTGGAATATTTGACTCAATAATAAGGAATTACGATGATCTACATCAAGATGCTGCATAGAACTCTAATGCCATTGAAGGCCTTCCATTTTGGAGACATCCCTGCAATTCATTACAAGCGCATCTACTTTCTTAGAGCAGGAAAGCCAAAGAAATCAAGAATGAACCCTCTATATATCTTATGAGCTGCATCAATCCTATATCCTACTGGATGCCTGTTTAGACAATAAATTCATATTTTTTTATAAAATAAAATCTATTATAATAAGATAACCAAAATCAATAATTAGATGCTACAGAAACCTGTTAATACAGTAAGAAGCTCCTATTAGGGAGGCACTGTAAATGACCAAGCCTGTGCACTTACAGGAAATAAGACTGTTAATTTAGATTCATGTGAATGGGCGATAACATTAGGAGGCAAAGAAAAAAGGCTACTTACTGCTTCTCTTAATGGTGATCTTCTTAAAAATACTGCAAGGGACCAACCATATTGCTATTCCTTCAGCCATCATTCCATAAAGCTGAGAGTATTTGGGAGTTATCAAACTGAATATTACTGTATGATGTTTGTCATGAACATTAACCTTCAACTCTCTTTTAATTGAAAGAACATTTATTATTTCCAAAGGAAGGGAAACTAATGAATTCTCGATTCAAAGAGAACCTCAGGAGTCGGGAGTGGGATAATGTAAAAGTATATATATGAATATATATATTTATATATTTATATATATATATATATATATATATATATATTTAAATATGTACATTTTCATATATAGTTAGAGTTGTGAGCTGCTACGACCTTTTGATTTCCAGAATAATCAAAAGATAAAATCTTTATAACTGAACTAAGAAAGAAGGTAAGGAGTTGCTATTGTAGAAGGACTTGAAGCTATCAGAAAATTAAATTTACATCTATTCTCCGCTGATTATAAGTTTGTCAATATGATCATATGTCTATGTCTATATATATATATGAAAAGTAAAGAATTTTTCAGAGAAGTATATATTCCTAGGATGAGCTTGAAGATTCTTAAATTTAAACTAGCTTAAAGAATCAAGAGTGACCATCTATACTTTTTGAACTGCATAAATCCTAAGATATCCTGGAGGCCGCAACATTCAAGTCTTTAAATTTGCTACCTTTGAAATGAAATGATTTCTGAAAATAAAATTAGTTCTGCAGAAAGTGCTAATTCCAGTTCGAAGCTGGCTAATCAGGCCTATAAACTAAAGATAGATAAACTATAATTACAGGATCATAACAGTGTATGTGACCATTTGAGAAAGGATGATTACTATTCTTGCTAATACAAAAAATCCTTGGTAATGCTACAAAGATGAACATCCAAGATACATCTTCTTAATATAAGTTTCCATAAAGGATGAGAGGAAGGGAGCTAAGACTAAACTTATCTGAAGAGTAATGTACACTAACCTTTACATCTTCATTATTATTATGCTAAAGAAAACATAGAAATGAACATAGATTATTTTAACCAGTAGCAAGAAAGAGGGTGAGATAATAAATTTCTAACGCAGGGAGAACCTTCTGAAATTCTATCTACCTCTTTTATCGATAGGATTGTAAGCCAACACATAAATATGAATATATAAGGGAAAACATATGAGAATATAGAAAAATGTATATATATATATATATATATAATACATTTGGGGGCATTTTGCGACGGCTATGTGTCGCAATAGCAACACCCATAGACGTCGCTGTTTTTTAGTCGCAAATTGCAACGTCTATGGGTAGCCGTCGCAATTGCGACACATATCCCGTCGCAATGTGACTAAGATTTGTTAGCGGCATGGGCGTCGCCCCCCCGTCGCATGGCTTCAGAGGGCCGTCACAATTGCGACGGGCCTCCCAAGCAATTGCGACGGGCGCCTGCATCGCATTACGACGGGTTGCCGTCGCAATTGCGACGCCCGTGGGTGGATTAAAAAAAATAAATTTATTTAATACATTGCTAATGAACCACATTAATGCTTTTTTCTTTCAACAAATGAGGACAGCCACTGTAAAGACAACATGATAATGTACACTCACTGTAAGGATAGTCACAAATGAGGACATCTCACAGTGACTGTCCCTTGTGTAATTGCCACTTGAATGTATTGCTATTCAGCCACATTAATGCTTTTATTCTTCAACAAATGAGGATAGTCACTCTAAAGACAACATGATAATGTACACTCACAGTGAGTGTACATTATCATGTTGTCTTTACAGTGACTATCCTCATTTGTTGAAGAAGAAAAGCATTAATGTGGCTGAATAGCAATACATTCAAGTGGCAATTACACTAGGGACAGTCACTGTGAGATGTCCTCATTTGTGACTGTCCTTACAGTGAGTGTACATTATCATGTTGTCTTTACAGTGAGTGTACATTATCATGTTGTCTTTACAGTGTCAATATATGCATTATTACTTAAACTGAAGAGTACTCTAAATAATATGTCATTGTGGAGTTCTGATTGCTTCCAATTTGATATACGCTTGTTCTACTTATGTATCCAGCATCATGTAAGAAAAGTTGATGCTTTTAAAATAGATTCATTTAGCCATGAAATGCCTGTGCATGTTACATACAAGATTCCAAGGCCCAAAACTGATTACTCATTATAATTCATGTACAGAATGATAATCAACCACAACGAGGCATGCGTAGGCGCTGCTTAGATTTTGAGGCATCAGAAGCTCGTAGAAGAAACTTGACCAATGGCTCATGGAATGCAACAAACTTATTGCCTAAAACAGGAGCATTGGTAACCACAGATGATGGTTTTGAAAAGAACACTTCACCATCAATGTCACGTGAGGGAACTGCAATTTTTGATGGCAAGCAACTTGTAGTATATAAGAGAGATGCAGGTACAGATGCTGGGAATACATTGCTAATGAACCACATTAATGCTTTTTTCCTTCAACAAATGAGGACAGTCACTATAAAGACAACATGATAATGTACACTCACTGTAAGGATAGTCACAAATGAGGACATCTCACAGTGACTGTCCCTTGTGTAATTGCCACTTGAATGTATTGCTATTCAGCCACATTAATGCTTTTCTTCTTCAACAAATGAGGATAGTCACTCTAAAGACAACATGATAATGTACACGGGCTGTAAGTGTACATTATCATGTTGTCTTTACAGTGACTGTCCTCCTTCAAGTGGCAATTACACAAGGGACAGTCACTGTAAAGGAAACATGATAATGTAGAGAAACGTTGTCATTTGTATTTTCAACAGTGCCGAGAGAGATTCCCTCCGCGAAATCACAGCTACAATTTCTGATTACGTTGGGTTTATTTTTCTTTTGTCATTATTATGTAATGTGGTATTCAGCTGTTACAGAGCTAAAATACCCAGAAATGAGGACATATCTGTGTTGAATTTATTGTTAGCGGCTTTGGTTATTTAGAAGTTTAATTTTATTTGTTCATCTTTCAAGCACAAACGTTTTGTGGACCGTAACATCTTCATTGTTTCGGGTATGCAATGAAACAGTCGTAACTTGCAACTACCTTCATGGTACTTGTGTACATTATCATGTTGTCTTTACAGTGACTGTCCTCATTCATGTGGCAATTACACAAGGGACAGTCACTGTGAGATGTCCTCATTTGTGACAAGGATAGTCACACATGAGGACATCTCATAGTGACTGTCCCTTGTGTAATTGCCACTTGAATGTATTGCTATTCAACCACATTTATGGGCCCGTTTGGACCACAACACACAGTAGCATCTATAGAGAAGAATATCCTAGGTGTAACAAGTTGTAAGAATATACCAACAGTTCTAAGAAGTTCCCTAGCACATAGTATCATCTACAGAGAAGAATATACAACATGAGGGCAGCCACTGTAAAGACAACATGATAATGTACACTCATTGTATGTGTACATTATCATGTTGTCTTTACAGTGACTGTCCTCATTCAAGTGGAAATTACACAAGGGACAGTCACTGTGAGATGTCCTCATTTGTGACAAGGACAGTCACACATGAGGACATCTCACAGTGACTGTCCCTTGTGTAATTGCCACTTGAATGTATTGCTATTCAACCACATTTATGGGCCCGTTTGGACTGCGGCACATAGTAGCATCTACAGAGAAGAATATCCCAGGTGTAACAAGTTGTAAGAATATACCAACAGTTCTAAGAAGTTCCCTAGCACATAGTAGCATCTACAGAGAAGAATATGGGTCAACGAGGTTGACTTCAAAGCCATGCAATCTAATGGTAATAGTAATATCATAATTTGACATACTATCAGAAATACTTCCTAAATAGACTATTCAATCTTATAAGAGATGGATTCATGAGAACTATTATTTATGAAATATGAGTCAATGACTTTAATTAAAAAAATTACACAATCTAATTCTTGTAAAAATATCAAAATTTGACACATTGAAAATACCTTCCAAAAGTATCGTTAATTGATTAATATGAATCACTACTCATGAAATATAATTTTATAAACCTAATCTAAAAACTACACAATAAAAATCTTAATAGCAATATTGTAAGAAACTATTCCCAAAAGCAAGCCTAACAAAATTTGATGAAAATAATTTTTGTTTCACTCAACTTTGACATTCACAACTTCCTCTTTTATTATAATAAGAAAAAAAATGTCTTTTTAGATATACCTCATGAACCATACTCGAATAATCTATCATTTTTCTTCTCAAAAACATATTTGCAGAGCCTGCTTCTTTTACTTGTTTGTACTTTTATCTCTCTGATGGAAAGGGTTCCTTCAGGACACATTTTTCCAAGTTCACTGCTTGAGATATTTGAGGAGGGTTCCCCTGCTTGAGTATCCATCCAACCCATATTCGAGTAGTTCTACAATTGCACAGTCTAAATTAATAATACTGACAATTGAATGACGAATGATGATACATAGAATTGATATAAACTAATCCTAAAAACACTAAAACATTATTAATATATTTATATTTCATAAATAAAATTGATATAAAAGATCTGGAAAGATACATTAAAAAATAGAAAAACAGTAATTTATAATAGAAGGAAACTTAAATTGCTATTTAAAAAAAAAACAAGAGTCTTAAATCTTATCATTTTGTTTCATTATCATCCATAAGTACACACCTCTAGCATAATAATTATATTTTACCACCCATAAAATGAAAAAAAGATTTTCACAAGAGAAATTGAAGCTAGATTATAAAAATGAACCATCTTATTGGAAACTAGAACTGTTATCATACCCAAAAGGACTACAAAATTTCACCTTATCATACCCAGATTGTTGCTTTGCCTGGCGGAGGGAAATTTGATCAGTAAAATTGACACAGAGTATGTTGTCTCCATTGTCATGCTGGATAACAAAACACCAACTTTAATGGGCATGTACTGTCCCTTGTGTAATTGCCACTTGAATGCATTGCTATTTGATGCAGGGGCATCCCTAATGCAAGCCAAAGACACCATGATTGAAGGAAGTTGCCATGAATCCAAGGAGTCAAATCCTATCAATTGGAACATAAGATTTTCACCTTGGAGCTTTGAAGGATTGACTGGTGAAAGGTCCTTTTGATTGACAAATCAGAGTCTTTTTGAATGACAAATCAGAGTCTTTTTGAATGACAATAAATTAGAATAGGAGTTTTAGATGTTTTCTTGGTTTGTAATAAATATTAAGGATTGATTTTATCTCCTTATAAACATCCACTTGTTGGACACAAGACCCCTTGGTGACTTATAAACCTTGGGCATCTTTTGAGTCCTTGGATGAAATGAGCATAGTAAGTGTTTATTAGGTGTCTTTTAGATGTTGTTAAGAAGTTTGAAGGTCCAAAATAACTTTAATAAGGTTCCTAAAGTTTCACAACACATTTTTAACCTTCTCGGCAAAGTTGTTTGCAAAGTTGTAATGCAACTTTAAAAGTTGCTTAGCAAAGTTGACATTTGTTGGATAAACTGTTCTAACCACCTAGATGGTTGAACCAACATTTGGAGAGCCTATTTTAGGCTTCAAATGGTCGAAGACAGACAAAGAACCAGTATTGTAATCATTTTGCTTTCATAAAAAATAAAAATAACCCTGTTTTAGTGCATTTCTGGTGAAAAACGAACTCTGTACGGCTGTACGGATGGTGGTTGGATGATAAAATTTGCCTGGAAGTTGTAATAGTGACATCTGATGCTTTGGAAGTTGGTTTGATTGATTCTCTTTGTTTTATATCTAAGTTATTTCAAATTTTCTGTGCATTGTTTACAAACCCTCATTTTCAGGGTTTGACTGATGTAAAGACCTTAACTCACGTTTCAACCATTGGAATTCCTTCTTCCTTGGTGGAATGAGAGTTAAGGATGTATATTTGTATATTCTAAAAGCCCTGACTACTCTGCATCACTATTGAACCACATTAATGCTTTTTTCCTTCAACAAATGAGGACAGTCACTGTAAAGACAACATGATAATGTACACTCACTGTAAGGATAGTCACAAATGAGGAAATCTCAGAGTGATTATCCCTTGTGTAATTGTCGCTTGAATACATTGCTATTGAACCACATTAATGCTTTTTTCCTTCAAGTGGCAATTACACAAGGGACAGTCACTGTGAGATGTCCTCATTTGTGACAAGGACAGTCACACATGAGGACATCTCACAGTGACTGTCCCTTGTGTAATTGCCACTTGAATGTATTGCTATTCAACCACATTTATGGGCCTGTTTGGACCACGGCACACAATAGCATCTACAGAGAAGAATATCCCAGGTGTAACAAGTTGTAAGAATATACCAATAGTTCTAAGAAGTTCCCTAGCACATAGTAGCATCTACAGAGAAGAATATACAACATGAGGGCAGCCACTGTAAAGACAACATGATAATGTACACTCATTGTATGTGTACATTATCATGTTGTCTTTACAGTGACTGTCCTCATTCAAGTGGCAATTACAGAAGGGACAGTCATTGTGAGATGTCCTCATTTGTGACAAGGATAGTCACACATGAGGACATCTCACAGTGATTGATTGTCCCTTGTGTAATTGCCACTTGAATGTATTGCTATTGAACCACATTAATGCTTTTCTTCTTCAACAAATGAGGACAGTCACTCTAAAGACAACATGATAATGTACACTCATTGTAAGGACAGTCACAAATGAGGACATCTCACAGTGACTGTCCCTTGTGTAATTGCCACTTGAATTACACAAGGGACAGTCATTGTGAGATGTCCTCATTTGTGACAAGGATAGTCACACATGAGGACATCTCACAGTGATCGATTGTCCCTTGTGTAATTGCCACTTGAATGTATTGCTATTGAACCACATTAATGCTTTTCTTCTTCAACAAATGAGGACAGTCACTCTAAAGACAACATGATAATGTACACTCACTGTAAGGACAGTCACAAATGAGGACATCTCACAGTGACTGTCCCTTGTGTGATTGCCACTTGAATGTATTGCTATTCAGCCACATTAATGCTTTTCTTCTTCAACAAATGAGGATAGTCACTCTAAAGACAACATGATAATGTACACTCACTGTAAGTGTACATTATCATGTTGTCTTTACAGTGACTGTCCTCCTTCAAGTGGCAATTACACAAGGGATTTGTGTTTTCAACAGCGCCGTAACCCTCCGCGAAATCACATCGGGATATAAGGGCAAAACAAACAAGAACGTTGTCATTTGTATTTTCAACAGCGCCGAGAGAGATAAACAAACTTAAAACTCAGACTTAAGAAAGATGAAGGCAATGCTTCAAAAGGCCGATGCCCTAAATACGGGAAAACACAATACCACCATTAAACGATGCCCTAGTCACCGTATCAATGCTGCCAGCTCCGTACCAGTATGCTGACTGCTCACTTTCATCCTGTGATAAAGGTAACTTCATTAATCATACTTGAAATGGCAGCATACGAACTAAAGCTGATGAACATTTATAAACTAAAAGTTTAAAACTACAGATTACAAATGTAGTAGTTTCATACGAAAAGAACTTGATGTCTGAAATTTACCATTAGAAGTATCCAAAGGAATACCACAGTACTGTTGAACTTGGAGAATCGGAGATGATCTACACAGCAAGGTTCAACAGCTGTAAGGACTGTTACACCATCTTTAGCATTTGAATACATTTTCTCCTTGGCTTCTGGTGGATCCTCAAAGACCCCCAATGACGTTTTCCCTACAATTATCAATTGTTTGTCAGTATGAGATATTAATAAATAAACATTAATCACAATATTAGGCAAACAATGTTCTTGATGTCTGAATCTAAATCACAGAAAGCTCTAATAAAGCAGTTCTCAGTTTCACATTAAACTAAGTTTCAATTTCAAATGGTTATAATAATTTTTGCAAGTTATAAGTAGCTGGTTACAGTATATGACATAAAAAGAAAAAAAATCATTTCTATTCTTTTCTTCTTTTTCTCTTTCAACGAAGCTTTTGCACCACACAAATGCATACCAAGAATTTCTCAGGAGGTTTCAAGACCATTGCATACCAAACTTCTTCTCTGTAGATGCTACTGTGTGTCGTGGTCCAAACGGGTCCAAATAGACCTAGTGACTCTAGTAGGTCTCCAAAACCTGTTCTGCAGCAATAACTCTTCAATTTGACAAAGGACCTTATGAACTTATATGTTTTTTGAGTACCCTTTTTGATGTTCTAACAATCCTCCAACTCCCAGACCCTGACTCCACTCCAGCATATCAATGTCCTTATTGAGTCCGCAGACCTAATGCATGCCTTTGGGTGTGGGTTCCAAAACAAGGCATTGAAAATGGGTGCATGAAACCAAGATCAGAGTTTGAAGATGTCCACCATGCTCTAAAGATCTAGATTCAACAAGGTTTGAGGTCCTTTACTTGCCGCTACCCTCTGATCTTGCATAATCCATCAACTCCTAGTCAAGAACATTGAGATTCTTGACCTAGGGCTTGCTCTTGAAATTCTCTGGCTTAGTATCCTGTTCCAAAGCTTTTAAAATATGAAAATAAACCCCCTTAACTTGCATTTTACAAAGAACAAAGGATATCCTATGGTTTATTTGCAAGTTAAGGCCATTTGAATGCAATAACCCAAAAAATGAGGGTTTGACAGAACAACAGATAAGAAAAAGGAATAACTTTGATATAAGGTGTCTTGAATCTACCAAATAAACTCTCAAAGCATAAGATATAAATACTCTAACTTCCACACTGGTCTGCCCTCCCTTTCACATCCGTACACTGTACAGTGCTTGAAGGAAATGCACAGAAAAGGCTCTGAAATAGTGGCTCTATCTGACAGAGAGTCCATGCTAGGCTTCATGACTAACCTAGAGCACATTCCTTGTTATGGAGGAAGTTTGAATGGTGAAGAACTTATGGAATCGATAGAGGACCTAGATAACCATTTTGACTACAAGTATCTTATTAATAACCATTTTGACTACAAGTATCTTATGGATAGAGGACCTTGATAACCATTTTGACTCATTTAGTATCTTATTGAGCTTCACTTTGTTTCGAGAATATAGTTTAATATTCTTTACTAAACAGGGCCAACCACGTGAAGGTGGAAGCTCATTTGGCCCTACCCCCCTCCCCCTAACATCACTCTACATTCCCCGTTAACATCTAACATTCATTCATTCTTTCAATTATTAATAAAATGTAACATTCAATCAATATCACATGATAACATTCATTAACACATTAGATTCGTTAACACGCAACATTCATCAATATGAAAATAAACACATAATTCATGAACATTCATTAGCACATAATTAAATTCATTGAGACATAAAATTCAGTCATTATCAATTAAGGTATTTAGATGACAATCATTTCTTTTTTCTCTTTCTAATTTTTTTTTCTATGTAAGCTCTAAGAGGAGCATCAGTGTTATCATCAATACCCCCCTCATCAGTTGTTTTGTTCTTTGTTCTTGATGATCTCAAATTCCTATGCTGCTGCAAAGGGGGGTCCTCTACAATAACAAATAAAAGAGTTAAATTTAAAATATTTAATTATAATTGTTACAAGTATTTAATTATTTTAAAGAACATAACTGTGGCGCTCTTTAATTACCTGATCTGGCCACATCATTTTGTCTAGACTCAACCTCAACATGCTCATGAGCACCGACCCCTCGATCCTCTATAGTTGCTATACAAAATGTTACATTAATCCAAACACCAATTGTAATTACATATAAAATTTTTAATAGCAAATGTATACCTCCACCACTAGGATGCACATCATGCGAACCTTCATTATGCATAGATTGTGTAGAAGGATTATCAGGCTACATTCCAATATCCTACACATTGTTATCATTGCTTTCTTAAAATAGATATACTCACTTTATATTAGAACTTAACATCAAATAGACTAATTGGTAAAGTATTCAATTTGAAATAAATTTCATTTAGCTTATTTACCTGTGGCTCAGATGCATCATTATTTGAACCTTGCACACTGATTTCAGCTCGTAGCCGTTCAGCCACGGCTCTATAGCCTTGTTGGAAGCCAATTCTCTTGTCCTCTTCTGTGAGGCATCTATTGAACTCTGACCCCTACATTTTTTCTTGGTATGGTGAATTTTACTTGCATTGTTTGATCAAAAAAAATTTCCTTGCAATATATAAAAAAATTGATACAAGTTTTCATTTACTAATACTTACAACTCATGCTTGAAGTTTGGAAAAACCACCAGAGCCGAGCTTGTGTGTCCCGTGCTTTTCTAATCTTGCCTTTGTTGCCTTTGATGTGTCAGGCAATCTATGAAAAGTTTGAAATATGTTAGAGACCAGTACAGGAAAAATTTAGAGGTTAATTAGTACATAATTACATTCTCAAAAGTATCACATACCTTGCTCTACTCTCTACTGGCGTAATTCCTTTTTTCATGTCGTCTTTATACTTTCCATCCAAAATCAAACCCTGCCACTCAGCCTCAAGAACACAGGGCGGACGCTCGTGCCTTGGGTTAACCTCTAAATATTTCCTGTACTGGTCCCTAATATACTTCAAACATAAACTAGCTCTTTCAAGGAGCTTGTTTCTCTCGAATGCACGAGGTCCAAAAAGCTGGGTCATACTATGTACAAGATCATCCTTCAACTTTTTATCTTGGTTATTCCACCTTTTAAGTAAAAAAAAACATGTTAGACTCATAAATGAAGAGAAGCTACCTTTAATATAGTTCAAGAAATTGATGAAAAGGAAAACTATTCTAGCAATGATATGAAATCAAAATAGTGGTTTGGGGTTTTAGTTAGGATATGATGTTCCACCATGTACGTATGGTGGGCCCGAATATCCGCAAACACTCGTCACCAAGTTTTTGCCAAAAAATATCATTCCCTACAAAATAATCATGGGATCATTAGTCGATGAAGAGTGATCAAAAATTAAATTACTATTATATCACTATAGAATAATAATAACTTTAAAGTACCTAGAAGTTTGGATACTTTTAAGGGAATGACTTCATCGTTGCTGATGATCAATACGCAATCCTTCACCGTTCCCGTACTAGGAACACGGGAACATCCAGGAAATGATGTTGCATCGGGACTTGTTGCATCTCCTATTGCAAAAAATGAAAACCATTATCAAATGCCTCCAAGAAATAATACTTCAAGGGAAATATATTGGTACAGAGCACCCATGGCACAAACACAATCAAGGGATCTACATCGTAAACACATAACACTTAAACACATAACAAAAGAGAGAAAAAGAGGGATTTGTGTACCAGTAGATGGTGCAACAGTTGGTGCATTTAGGCTGTGTGTTGTTGACATGGCAGTCGGCAAGACATTTGTGGCTGTCCTGGATGGAGGCGGCGTTGTCATATCATCATGGAAAGGAGCTGAAGAATAAAATTGTTAGAGCATGCATAAATATAGAACGCGTGGACTAGCATGGACAAGATTGTTAGAGCATTAAAAAAAAAGATTGTTCGAGCATGTATTGTCAATGATTATGATCATTCCTATATATATTCAGTGGAAAACACAAGTGGGGAATGGAACATGTGATCTACCTGAACCACTTGCAATACCGGCCTCATCATGGGAATGGGGTTCAAAATTACGCAAATAACTCTGTAAAGACAATGCATCCATATTTTAATTAATGTCATAAAAGAGCATAACATAAAAACCATTATTGAACTCTTGTAATAATTAAAAATTTCATTAATACTTACTTTAAAGTTTTCAGAAGTGCGCAACAACTCAGCTGCCCTGTCTTTTATTTCCTGAGTCTGAGGATGTATGGATACCAAACGTAGAAGTTCTTTCCCAATTTTCTTTAGCAGCTTTTTAATGGAACCGATCGGGTCATCGGTCTCTGCTAAATCAATAAAAAAAGGGTCCACAAGGGGGGACTCCTGAGGGACTGCAGGTTGCTTTCCCTCTCTCTGACCACCGGCCCTCTGTGACAACAATAGTGTTAGTATTATCAAAATTACTCCAAAATAATGAAGAAAATAACATTAAAAAAAATAACATTTTGCTTCTATCTAGTTTGCACAATTACAATGAGTTTTACCTGCTCATGTGTAGATGAGCTAGGAATATTGTCACCATCACCTTCGGGCGGTTGCTCCATATTGTGCCCCTGTGTCAAAGATCAAGTATAAAAATGTTAGCCAAAAATTTAATAACTAAATGGTATGTTGGAGTCATTGATTAGAAGTTGGTTTAATAGTATGTACCACCCCCATGATAGTAGCCTCGTTTGTATCTATGCGGTTCAAATTGTAATCAATAAGCAGCTCTTCCCCTGCACGTATTGATTTTATCGCACAGATGAATACACGATTTCCCTCGCGCGCCTCAAATATGCAATTGGGTTGCTTTATAGTTGACCCAGGTCGTGTACTATTTATAAAACCCGCAATATTCCCTGTTGCTTTTGGCCTTCCATCAATGTATATAGCCACACTTTTACTTTGATTATTGTCTTGCTATTGTATATAATTTTCCGAGAGTGCATACCTACGCATACTTTTTTTATATTGAACAATATGCATCCAACTTTTGTAATCGTAACATGGTCCAACATACTCCATCAATTCAGAAACTTTGTTGTAAGACACCTTTATGCCATCCATAGAAAATAGGCCCAAACCATGTAATGATGATGGTGCTATGCGATATATCCTCTCATTAACACAAAAATCAGTGTTTATTGGAGGAAGTTCCTTGGGTACCCAATGTTTCTGTAGATGTTGGTACCTCAAGGGCACCTCGATGTCGCCTTTCATCTCATCATCATAAGAACATGACCCCCCTTGAGCAAGGAAAATTTTTATGTGTTTATTGAATTTCCTTCTAGTCCTTTGACCTCTAGTTAATCTCCCTATTCTAGATAAACTGCATGTCTCACTTTCCTCTTCTATTCCTATATTTCCCTCACTCGAGGAAGACACTTCTGACAAATACCTATTTGCTGGTACCTGCAAATGGGAGAGATCTTAGAAGACATCAATCTTACTATTGATAAGTGTATTAAATAGACTTTCTATAAGGTGTATTGACTTATACCTGTCGATCCATGAGACTGTGCGGGATGCTCTTGAAAGGGGTTCAATTTCTGCAAATGTAATTCAATTATCGTGAGCATAATCACATCATAATCATAATCACATCCATCATAAGCATCACATAAAAATTAAAAACATTAAAACGTACACATTATAACACTTAAATCAGGCTCACATTAATATGTGTTTTAAATAGTTTTATTTAATTAATTTAGATTAATAGTTAATTTAGATTAGCAGTATTCTATTTGTAGTTGAAACTTGTAGCTTTTAAATAGATAATGAATAAACTATGTAACCATTTAAGACAAATATATTTCTATCAAGAAATGAATATTAAATACATTAAGGATTGATGGCATACCTTTAAATTTCATCATCATCATCATCATCCTCATCATCATCATCATCATCATCATCATCATCATCCTCATCATCGTCGTCATCATCATTGTCATCGTCGTCGTCGTTGTCATCGTTGTCATCATCATCAACATCATCATCATCAACATCAACATCATCTTCATCATCATCATCAGTAGCAGCGTCATCGTCATCATCTTCTTCTTCTTCTTCATGAAAATTTGTCTCAGGAACATCATCCAATAATTGTCGATCGTGATCATCATCTACATCATCTTCTACTTCTTCGGTATCTTCTTCTTCCATCGCATTATACTTTATCGGCCTTCCTCTCGGTTCATGTCTAACAACAAATAACCAACCCGGTTTGTGTGAAACCTCTGAGTAAAATACCTGCTCACATTGGCTTGGAAGAACATAGGGCTCATCCCCAACTGGCTCAAACGACCTTATATTAACCATTGTAAATCCATTATCATGTTCAATAACAGTTCTATTAGGATCATTTGGATTAAGTCGTAGCCTGTACCATTTGACAACGAAGAGTACTAATTTGAAGGAACTAAAGTCGCACTCAAGTATATCATCCAAAATGCCATAGTATTGATTTTTAGACTCTTGAGGATCTAAGTCATTTCTAGATGAAATATTAGTCACTTGAAAGACTGCAGTTATTCCAGAATCAGAAGATTTCTTCGTGTCATCCAACACTTTGACGTGAAATTTTTGACCATTACAGAACATACCCTGTGGTGTTTAACCTGCAATAATATGTGAAACATGTCAAAATTATTATATCGTGAGTTGATAAACATACGGGTGATTAATAATTTTGTACGTACCTGGAAATCTCTTAAACCATATGCTAAATCTATTTCCCTTTGCATAATATTAGAATCTCCATTACGATGAGCTTCTTTAACCAATGAAGATACACCTTCCCATGTTAATGTGTGACCAGAATGTTGACATCGTTCAATCCATACCGTCATCCAATCAAGATTGTTTGCAATATATAAATGTAGTGCATCCCACTCTCAAGCAACTGTACAAAAAAAAAATAGACGACTTACAACCGATTTATTTTGAAGATTAAGAAATAATTTATTACAATAACATCTTATAATTTATTACCTGTCACTTTCCTCAATCTACCTTTCCCCATCAAGTACTCCCCTTTGAATTTTTTAAAAGGGTCGAGATCCCAAATGCGATCTACATGGATATTTGAAGCAAACTTAGGAAGATATTCAGTAATGTACACCATAGTCTGGTATACCATGTATCCCTCTACCATAGAACCCTCAGGATGTGCTCTTTGTCAAACCAAAGCCTTCAAAGATTTCAAGTGCCTCTCAACCATCCACATTGACCTAGTGTGTGCAGGTCCACACAATTCAATCTCCTCAACTTGGTGTATGAGGTAGTGTTCTTGTGCATTGAAAAAAGTTGGAGGTAGACACTTTTGCATTTCACACAATAAATGAGGAATTCTTCTCTTCCAATAGTTTATATCTTCTTTATGGATTTCTTTAGATGACAACCACCTACATTAAGAGATTCAAGTCACAAAAAATATATAAATACGAGACTTTACAAAATAATATACAATAGATTACATAGCAAGAAAAACAAATCGCGAATATAATAAATATATACAACAAATTGAACAGATATTACTGCTTACCTCATGTATTTTCCAAGATCATATATCACTTGTTTGATGTTATTATTGAAGTGCTCTGGGAGAGATAGAGGTAGCACGTACTGCAGTAATTATAAACCAATCATTTCATTATTTTCTAACATAACATAATGAATAGTACACGTAGTTTATGAATATATTGTAAATACAGAAGAACATAACTTACCTTGATGAAAGTATGCCAATCATGTGTTTTGAGCCCTGGCCCAAATTCACTTTTCTTTGATATGAGATTGCTTATGTTCCCAGCAAATCCTGTGGGAAATCAAATTTTTCCTATGACTTCTTTTATGGCATCACTTTGCTGCTCCGTTAATAACCAAGGAAGGGCACTTATATTAATCTGATCTCTATTGCTATTTGAGTGAATGAAATTCTTCAGTGCATGATTGGATTCATGAATGTCATTACAAATTTTGACAATTTTTTCTTTGTCACGCCTTCCATCCAGTATTTTCCACAATGTCTCTGTTATATTCTTTCCAACATGCATAAGATCAAACAAATGCACAATTTGTAGGTCCTCGTAGTAGGGAAACCTACTAAATTGTCTGGGATAGCTTTTTAGTCCCTTTGGAAGGTTGTCAGTAGTGCCTTGACGACCTTCACGATCATCAATTACATAATTAGTAAACAAAAATCATAATAGAAATATATAAATTACAAACATAAACCATTAAGTGGAACGACATTACCTCGACGATTAATTCTATTATATTCCAACTTCCATAGGCGAGGTGTCATTCTTCGTGGCTTTGACGTAGTCTCTTCTTTCCCATTGAAAAGATGTTTTTCCATACTTCGATACTTATGATTCCTGTGGAGGAAGTGTCTGTACTCATCAAACACATGCTTTCCTAAACTTTTTGAATGACGAGATTTCATCTTTGGACCACAAACTGGACATGCAAATTTTCCCTTTGTTTGAAGACCTACAAGATAATGATATAATTGGATTATTAAATATGTTGATTTTTATAATTAGAATTATCATGCGCAACTTGAATTCACTATAACATACCACAAAAATGTGTTAGCCCTGGGGCATCATGTATTGTCCATACAAGTATTGCATGGAATTGAAATTGTCTTTGTCCTATTGGTCTAGACACGTCATACATAGTGACACCGTTCCATAACTCCACCAACTCGTCAATAAGAGGCTCAATATATACATTCATATCTTTAACTTGATATTTACCTACTTGAATGAACAGTAACATTACATAATTATTGTGACCATTTTACTGTAAGATTTGTAAGTACATGTAAATTAATAACTATCAAATGATAAAATACCTGGAACAATCATTGCCAACATAATGTGCTCCCTCTTTATTGACATCCACGGAGGAATGTTATTGTTGATAACAAAAACAGGCCACACCGAGCAAATAGATCTCATCTCTCCAAATGGATTGACACCATCCGCTGCCAATGAAAGCCTGAGATTACGAGGTTCTTCTTTGAAGTGTTGCCACTTTTCCTCTATGTGCATAAATGCCGAACCATCCGCAGGGATTCGAATAATGTCATCTTGACTTCTATTGCATGCATGGTAATCCATAAATTGTGCCAAGCTAGTACACCTAAATAATTGTCGCATCCATGGAATAATGGGGATGTAACGAAGAACCTTGTGAGGCACCTTTTTTGTTATTCGATCTGTTCGATATCTACTCGTATGACATACAGGGCATTGTGTTGCAAATTCATGTTCTTTATAATATATAATATGATCATTGGGACAAGCATGTATTGCTTGATACTCCATTCCAATATCTTTCATAATAGCAGATAATTCTCGATATGAGCGAGATAGAATATTTGATGGTGGTAACAAAAACTCGCCTATCAATCTACAGCAAAAAATATAAGTTGTTAATATAAACAATATTAGTGGTACATTATTCACCCTTTGTTAACTATAAAGACATATATGACATACCTTAACATACGTGACATTGTTATGTTGGATAAACCATTCATAACCTTCAAGTTCAACAACAACAATACAGCAGAGAGAAGAGTTGTTTGGGAGTCTTTGTATAGGGGCTCGTATGCCTTCTCAAGTAGAGGTACATCAAGGCTATCATCATCATCATGATCAGATCCGCTTGGACTAAATGTGTCATGGATCAATGTATTTACACCATCATCTTCAATTGTGTTTTCTGGCGCATGATTGTCATCTTCCATGGGATCATTATCTTCACCTTGGATATTCGCACCCCCATGTTCCTCCATATCATGTACTTCCCTGGGGAGATCAACCTATATAAAATTGATTAACATAAATAAACCATGATCTTCAACTCATCATCAAGTGATTTCATATGTATATAAATTGTTAAAATGATATAATGAACAACTTACCAGTGGATGATAGTCATGCCCCCCTTCAATGTGACCATTCTCCCTACAATGTCTCTTAACTATTTTGATTAGCAATCTTCTACGGTTTAAGCCCTTACAAATTTTGCAGGGACAATAACATTTTCCATCACCTTTTCTTTTCAAGTTAGACCACAATCTAGCGATTGTCTCCCTATTTTGTTCTTCACTTATATTATCTGACATGATCGTTCTTCGCAGGAAGCAAAAATTGGGCTATGAAAACTTCAGTCTACAACTTTCAGTGACTAAGCAAAATTGTCAAAAGTACACAAATCTTCTTAGACCTAGTTAAATCCTTTAATATTTTAAAAGTCTAGTTAAAATATACATTAGATTAAAAAATATACAATTTTCATGCCTGAGCGCGCGGCTACGACTAGTGCAATGGTCTTCTTGCTTAGCTCTAGAAGCTCTCTAGCAATCAAAACATATAAGCTACAAGGCCTAACAGCAATTTCAAAACATATAAGCTACAAGGCAAGACATATTACATGACATGGCAAAAGGATTAAAATATACATTAGATTAAAATATATACAATTTTCAAACCTAAGCGCGCGGCTATAACTCGTGCAATGGTCTTCTTGCTTAGCTCTAGAAGCTCTCCAGCAATCAAAACATATAAGCTATTAGAATTCATTAACTTTCTGTAATTGGAAAACTCTATTTGATATTAGACCGTAAACTACTACTATTCTCTCCATAAGAACTAAGTACAAAATTCTTTCAAGTTCACATCCATGATTCCCTTTAGATTAAAATATACAGAAAAAATAAGCTAAAAGTCTAGTTAAAATATACATTAGATTAAAAAATATACAATTTTCAAACCTGAGCGCGCGGCTATAACTCGTGCAATGGTCTTCTTGCTTAGCTTTAGAAGCTCTCCAGCAATCAAAACATATAAGCTACAAGACCTAATAGCAATTTCAAAACAAGGGTCATCAAAAGAACCAAAAACAATGTGTGCAAACAATACCTTGTGAAGTGGTATAGACAATTAGAAGATGCTACTATGTGCTAGGGAACTTCTTAGAACTGTTGGTATATTCTTACAACTTGTTACACCTGGGATATTCTTCTCTGTAGATGCTACTGTGTGTCGTGGTCCAAACGGGCCCATAAATGTGGTTGAATAGCAATACATTCAAGTGGCTTACACAAGGGACAGTCACTGTGAGATATCCTCATGTGTGACTGTCCTTGTCACAAATGAGGACATCTCACAGTGACTGTCCCTTGTGTAATTGCCACTTGAATGAGGTCAGTCACTGTAAAGACAACATGATAATGTACACATACAATGAGTGTACATTATCATGTTGTCTTTACAGTGGCTGCCCTCATGTTGTATATTCTTCTCTGTAGATGCTACTACGTGCTAGGGAACTTCTTAGAACTGTTGGTATATTCTTACAACTTGTTACACCTGGGATATTCTTCTCTGTAGATGCTACTGTGTGTCGTGGTCCAAACGGGCCCATAAATGTGGTTGAATAGCAATACATTCAAGTGGCAATTACACAAGGGACAGTCACTGTGAGATGTCCTCATGTGTGACTGTCCTTGTCACAAATGAGGACATCTCACAGTGACTGTCCCTTGTGTAATTAAGTATTGTGGGGAAGCATTCTAAATAACCAAAGCCGCTAACAATAAATTCAACACAGATATGTCCTCATTTCTGGGTATTTTAGCTCTCTAACAGCTGAATACCAGATTAAATAATAATGACAAAAGAAAAATAAACCCAACGTACTCAGAAATTGTAGCTGTGATTTTGCGGAGGGAATCTCTCTTAGCGCTGTTGAAAACACAAATGACAACCCGCTTGATTTCGCGGACGGAATCTCTCTCGGTGCTGTTCAAAACACAAATGACAACCCGCTTTGTTCAAAACACAAATGATAACCCGCTTGATTTCGCAGAGGGAATCTCTCTCGGCGCTGTTGAAAACACAAATGACAACGTTCCTTTTTTTTTTTGCACTTATATCCTGACCAACATAAGGTCCATTTGTAATACAACATGATAATGTACACTTACAGTGAGTGTACATTATCATGTTGTCCTTAGAGTGACTATCCTCATTTGTTGAAGAAGAAAAGCATTAATGTGGCTGAATAGCAATACATTCAAGTGGCAATTACACAAGGGACAGTCACTATGAGATGTCCTCATTTGTGACTGTCCTTACAGTGAGTGTACATTATCATGGTGTCTTTAGAGTGACTGTCCTCATTTGTTGAAGAAGAAAAGCATTAATGTGGTTCAATAGCAATACATTCAAGTGGCAATTACACAAGGGACAATCACTGTGAGATGTCCTCATGTGTGACTATCCTTGTCACAAATGAGGACATCTCACAATGACTGTCCCTTGTGTAATTCAAGTGGCAATTACACAAGGGACAGTCACTGTGAGATGTCCTCATTTGTGACTGTCCTTACAATGAGTGTACATTATCATGTTGTCTTTAGAGTGACTGTCCTCATTTGTTGAAGAAGAAAAGCATTAATGTGGTTCAATAGCAATACATTCAAGTGGCAATTACACAAGGGACAATGTCATGAGCCGTGACATATTGAACTTAGTATAATAATAAAATGATTAGATGATATATAATAATCTATTATTAACGGTATATAACAATAATATATAATTATTATCAAAAGATAATAATAATATATAGTTAGCATAATAAGTAATATGTTAATTAAATAATATTAAAATATTAATAAATAATATAATTATGATTATAATTATAATATAAATTAATAATAAATAATTATTAATAAATTATATATATTATATTATAATAATATATTAAGTAATAATATTAAATCAATTATTGATATAATAATTTTAATATATAAATAATATTAATAAACCTCTCAATATAAAACAATATGTTATCACTATAATAATATTTATTATAATATTATTAATATTACTAACATCATTAATTATAATATTTAATAATAACAATAACATTAATAATAATAATAATAATAATAACGTTTAAAGCACTATCGAATATCTGTAATCGATATACATCTACATTAAACATCTGCATTATCTATCACGATGAGGAATGAAGAAGTGATACAACAATCACTAGTCATTACACATCGATACCATGAGAGGATGATTAATGAACCAAATACTATGAAGTCAAGATCAACATGATATGAATAAGGGATAGGTTGCTATGTGTTTCAGAAGATGTATTGATAAGCAAGAAGGATAACCATTTCATATATTATAAATAATCATTAATTGCACAAGTTTAGACAATGACATATCCGATAAAGCAATATCAAACATGAAGACCCGCTAGCAAATATGCACCATCACTTCCTATGTTATCATGACAATAACATAAACTAGATTGAATTCTACTATCTATATCAATAGACACCACATAGGAGGATATCGACTAAAGGATTGAAAGATTATTGATTGTCTGAGATAAACCACATCTTGTAGAAACACAAAAGCATCAGTGATTATATCACAAGCTATTGATGAATGAGGCATCAGTCATGGATAATAAGTACAATGTATCCTTAAGTATTAACAGGAATGGAAGTCAATTTGAAGATCAAACTCCATTACCAGCAATCAACCAATAAATGGACAATTATCAGAAAATGATATCGACTTATATCAGAGTAGAAAGATTGGATATCATCATAACAATATGGGATAAGGCAAGAGTTAATATCGATTGACTAAATACTAATGATAGTTAGACCAAACTAATACAAACACAATGGATGTTAACTACTGGTTGCACTACCAATTAGGGAAGATTACCTTCATAAAAAGATTTGATATTGAGTCAATCTGGGAGTTATCTATGATCAGAAAATAATGAAATAATATTATGTGAACTGTCGGATTATGGAAAGGTGTGATTAACAAAGGGACATGGAGGAAGAAACAAGACACGTCTCATTCATAGCATCTCTTCATTTGTTAAAGACAATATAAGAATGCATTCTCGTCAGTCACTCAAGGCATCATTAGAACTTTATTTACTTATCCATATTTGGATATACTCAATAGAGCATCTGCCTTTGGCAGTTTGGTTTCAAGTTTATCATTGCAGATCAGAGACAACACCATGATTGCACAGATAGAAAGGATAGTCAGAAACAACATCAATATTTGAAGTTGCAAGCATATAATTCAGAATCTGAAATAGCAACATATCACTCATAGCGATATTACACATTTGCATAATTACATCATCATATCAGACACAGCAAATACATTGCTGTAAGCAATACTTATTGATTGTATATCGATATTGTTTATATCAGACATACCATCATTATACTATCACTATAAGTGATAGGAAACATCATATTCATAGCATATTTCATATCATTATATCTGACAGTGATATTAAACATATTGGTATCAATATCATCTTGCACACATATTGTGATTGAATCTGAAATAGCGGTTGATATCTTAAGTAACCTCCATTACTTAGTTTAATTGTAAGTATCTGATAGAGTAAGTCTGAGAAGTGGAGTAATTGTTCCTGTTTTCCAAGTTAGCCAAAAAGGGGACATTACAGACAATCACTGTGAGATGTCCTCATGTGTGACTGTCCTTGTCACAAATGAGGACATCTCACAATGACTGTCCCTTGTGTAATTCAAGCGGCAATTACACAAGGGACAGTCACTGTGAGATGTCCTCATTTGTGACTGTCCTTATAGTGAGTGTACATTATCATGTTGTCTTTAGAGTGACTGTCCTCATTTGTTGAAGAAGAAAAGCATTAATGTGGTTCAATAGCAATACATTCAAGTGACAATTACACAAGGGACAATCACTGTGAGATGTCCTCATGTGTGACTATCCTTGTCACAAATGAGGACATCTCACAATGACTGTCCCTTATGTAATTCAAGCGGAAATTACACAAGGGACAGTCACTGTGAGATGTCCTCATTTGTGACTGTCCTTACAGTGAGTGTACATTATCATGTTGTCTTTAGAGTGACTGTCCTCATTTGTTGAAGAAGAAAAGCATTAATGTGGTTCAATAGCAATACATTCAAGTGGCAATTACACAAGGGACAATCACTATGAGATGTCCTCATGTGTGACTATCCTTGTCACAAATGAGGACATCTCACAATGACTGTCCCTTGTGTAATTCAAGCAGCAATTACTTAAGGGACAGTCACTGTGAGAAGTCCTCATTTGTGACTATCCTTACAGTGAGTGTACATTATCATGTTGTCTTTAGAGTGACTGTCCTTATTTGTTGAAGAAGAAAAGCATTAATGTGGTTCAATAGCAATACATTCAAGCGGCAATTACACAAGCGACAGTCACTGTGAGATGTCCTCATTTGTGACTGTCCTTATAGTGAGTGTACATTATCATGTTGTCTTTAGAGTGACTGTCCTCATTTGTTGAAGAAGAAAAGCATTAATGTGGTTCAATAGCAATACATTCAAGTGGCAATTACACAAGGGACAATCGATCACTGTGAGATGTCCTCATGTGTGACCTTTGTGAAGGCAAGTGCCAATTTGTACCCAAGTTACCAATATTGTGGCAAAAGTGGGAATGAAGCATTTAGGGGTCAAATTGGGAAAAGAAGTGTAGAAGTGGCCTATGTGAGGTCTAAATAGCCTAACTAAGTCATGGTTAGGGTCTTATGGTGTTTGAACAATAAGTTTTGAACCAAAATCCCAAAGGTTGTAACAAGTTGTCAATGTTGTCATTCACAACATTGACAACATTTGTGCAAGGGAGCATTTTCGAGTAAGATGGTTATGTAACTATATGAAACCATTGAATTAGGCATCAGATCAACTATAAGAGGCCTCCATCGATCTGTGCAAAAGGTTGGGGGGAAAAACATTTGGAATTAAGAAGATTTGTAGAGTAACACGGTTTTAGTGAATTCTTGAGTTTTTTTGTTTCTTTGTTTTCAGTTGATTAATGGATTAGATAGCTTGCAGTGTCTATTGGAAAAGTTAGTACAAGTTGTTTTTTTATTCTGTGTTGTGTTTTTTTTTAGTTTTGAAGCATTCCAACTAGTTTGTTAATTCTTTTGTTAAGTACCCTATCATTGGTTTGAACCAGGCAGGTTGAACAAATGGAGTCTTAGCTCATCATTCCATTGTCAATTTTGTACGGGCTCTTGGAATGGGTGAGGAGACTCCATGTACTATATGTTTGGAAGGAGGGGCCCTGGGAAGCTCATTTTCTATGTTTGCAATGATGTCCTAGGTGAGTCAGTTGAGCACAGTTAGGGATGACAAATCATTACAAGAAGATTACAACAAGTTGAATGCATTGGTTGCTTCAACTAAAATCTCATGGAGAGGTAGACACACATCTAAAGAAGCCCCAAGTCAAATTAGAAGATTGGGTGAGTTTCTTTGGCTGCTAAGAAAACAAACTCTTAGTCAGACTGTCCAAGTTGTGTCAAAATACTTGTTTTCAGGCATGGCTGTAGCAGTTGGTGTACAAAAAATCTAGGAGGAGAAGACCTTAGATATCTTGGAGTTCTCAATAAAGGGCATCTGAATCCTAAGCCCTTTAGGTGGCTTAATATAAACAAAAAGGCTTGACAAAGGCCTAATTGCTAGCAGCCTATTTTTGGGTGCAATTGGCATGGTTTGATGAACCGGATTGAAGTACTGATGAAAAGTATAGGTGAAGGAGTAATATTGAAACCAATAGAGGTCCTAGTGGCCAGCCTCTCCATGGAGTAAAGTTCTAGTTGAATGTGTTTCAATTTGTGAAGACAAGACTAGGAGTGTCCTAGTAGCTAGATTGGTATTGAGTAGAGTTCATTGTATTTCTTGTTGGTGTGCACTAGTTGAAGGAGTGGGATCTTGGGTAGAGATACCTAAAGAGTGTAGGGATAGTTAAGTACCCTATCAAGTCAAAACATTGGCCTAAAGAACCCTAGTGAAGGATAGGGAGTGAGCAAGACAAAGTGTTACATCAATTAACAAGATCATTTTTTGGTAATTGTGTACATTATCATGTTGTCTTTACAATGACTGTCCTCATTTTTTGAAGAAGAAAAGCATTAATGTGGTTCAATAGCAATACATTCAAGTGGAAATTACACAAGGGAATATCACTATGAGATGTCCTAAGTGTGACTGTCCTTGTCACAAATGAGGACATCTCACAGTGACTGTCCCTTGTGTAATTGCCACTTGAATGAGGACAGTCACTGTAAAGACAACATGATAATGTACACAAGTACCGTGAAGGTAGTTGCAAGTTAGGGCTGTTTCATTGCATACCCGAAACAATGAAGACATTACAGTCCACAAAACGTTTGTGCTTGAAAGATGAACAAATAAAATTAAACTTCTAAATAACCAAAGCCGCTAACAATAAATTCAACACAGATATGTCCTCATTTCTGGGTATTTTAGCTCTCTAACAGCTGAATACCAGATTACATAATAATGACAAAAGAAAAATAAACCCAACGTACTCAGAAATTGTAGCTGTGATTTCGCGGAGGGAATCTCTCTCGGCGCTGTTGAAAACACAAATGACAACGTTCTTGTTTTTTTTGCCCTTATATCCCGATGTGATTTCGCGGAGGGTTACGGTGCTGTTGAAAACACAAATGACAACGTTCCTTTTTTTTTTTGCCCTTATATCCCGACAACATCGCAATTGCAAGTTAGGGCTGTTTCACTACATACCCGAAACAATGAAGACGTTACGGTCCACAAAACGTTTGTGCTTGAAAGATGAACAAATAAAATTAAACTTCTAAATAACCAAAGCCGCTAACAATAAATTCAACATAGATATGTCCTCATTTCTGGGTATTTTAGCTCTCTAACAGCTGAATACCAGATTACATAATAATGACAAAAGAAAAATAAACCCAACGTACTCAGAAATTGTAGCTGTGATTTCGCGGAGGGTTACGGCGCTGTTGAAAACACAAATGACAACGTTCTTGTTTTTTTTGCCCTTATATCCCGATGTGATTTCGCGGAGGGTTACGGCGCTGTTGAAAACACAAATGACAACGTTCTTATTTTTTTTGACCTTATATCCTGATGTGATTTCGCGGAGGGTTACGGCGCTGTTGAAAACACACATGACAACGTTCCTTTTTAATTTTGCGCTTATATCCCGACAACGTCGCAATTGCGACAGTGCCAAATGTATTGTCGTCGCAAATTGCAACGGTGTCGGGCTATATTTGAAAAAAAAAGGCCAAAACCGCATGACATTTGCCTGTCGTCGCAATTTCACCCCAAATGTATTAGTATATATATATATATATATATATATATATATATATATATATATATATATATATATATATATATATATATATGTCTATTTATCTATCTATCTATCTATCTATCTATCTATATATATTTGTGTATATATATAAATATCTATATATAACTATATATATAAATCCATGAAATATGAAAACAGGTTTTTCCACTAAAAATAATGTAGAGATATCCTAGAAACGGAGTGCAAAATTCCTAAAAACATTTAAAAACCGGAATGCGAAAGCCATTTTGAATAACATTCAGTAAAATGATGTCGTTAATAGAGTCATTAATCTTTTAAGCGTCGTTCTACCCCTTTCGTTTCCAAATACACCATGTATAATAATAGAGTATGTAGCCTACTAAGTGTTTAAACATAAGTATTTAAAGTCTTAACATCGCCTTACTAAAAGGAAACAAAATTTATAGCGTGTCTCACTGTAGAGTTGCTTATTCTTCATTCCCAATTCACTCCTTTAGGTCTGAAAAATCTCTAACCAGGTTGGGGTCCCCTTCCAGACTTTCCTCTGATATATAGACCTCCAGCCAATCCCTGTGCCTTGGCTTACAGATTTCATAGAAATTCATTAGAAATTACAGGTTTCTTTGGTAAACTGCTCTATCCACCCAAAACCCATCAAGGTTTTTAGAGTAGATGATTGAATATGTGATAACAGGTCTATTGTTGATCATCAACATATCGTAATTGCCTGGCCTAGAAATCATTAGATCATTCCTGATATTGGCCATAACTCTGTCTAGATCTAACAATATGTCCTTGTTGAAAATATTACGACAGAGTTTAGCCACCAGAGTTAGAACGTTGAAGATATGCATAGTTATTTCTATTAGCATTGTAGAGATATCATAGTTTTCTTAGTACTTGTCCTGGCATTGGAAAAATTGGTCTCCTAGACTCCTTAAAATTTCTCTCCAAATGACTTTGTTTTTCACCTCCACGATCTTCCTTATCCTGTCCATGGTAATGGCCGTGTCAAAGGCCATTTGTCTGTTTTCACTACGAAGCGTGATAGGTGTCTCCATCCTTAGATGGCTACCCTAATTCCCTTCTAGTAACAATATTGATAGATAATCATAGGAGAGCCTCTTAACTCTCTTAAAAACATCTCACACCCTGATTAAAGAGCCAATAATATTAGTAACTAATGTAAATTGACCACTAGCTGTAAAAGATCATAATTGAGAGGACATTTTAAGTTATCTATTCATTAATTGACATGAGCACTCGGCAAAGGACATTTTCTTTGGATAAAAAAGAGGCCACCAACATTCTGACATTCCATCATACATTGATATCTTTGTTAGATATCTTTTATCCTTTGAACTGAATGTCCAATCGATTGTCAGTAATTAATATAATCACGAAACCCATCTGGAACTAGACCCAATGGAAAGGCAACTATGGCTAAAAATATAGTCATACAATCCCTTCTTACCTTCTACATCACCTAAAAAGCCTAAAAGATAGGGAGTTTACCTAGCTTCTTCCCTTTGAGCAGCCTTACATCATTGGTTAAACAAGAGTACAATAAATGATCGCTGAATATTTTCTAACGATTGATAGCTATATGTACTCAGATTTTGTCATAATTTCTTTATTGACGGCTTAACATTTGAAGGCGGGCAGATCTTAGGCCCACCTTATATATATATATATATATATATATATATATATATATATATATATATATATATATATATATATATATAGATGTCTGCATATATGTATTATCTTCTTTGATTATAATACATATATCAATATATATATGGATATATATAGATAACATATCTAAAACATTTGGACAAAAGTCTACCAGAATATTTCTAGATGGAACTTTTTCTACACAGAATACTACTCTATTTTTAAAAAAAATTACTATAGAGTGAATGAAATGAGAGCCTGACTACTAAGCTATTATAGTTCGTACTATCAAAAGGGGTATATAAGCCTGCTGCTGAGAAGTTTAATTCCTGATTCTCTTAAATTGAATAGAATCAGCTAGGGAGAGGTTCTGGAGTAAAGTCCAGGATAGGTTCAACTGAGGATAATGCCGCTACCTTATATAGTAGAATATTTTATATATATTTAAGTGAGTTTGAGGATATTATATTTATGGGAGTGATTAAACCTGAATACAGCCTTAAACCGCCCTAAAAAACTTGAAAGAAGTTTATATGTCTGAAAATCCTACTGTTCTTGTATAAATACAAGGGAGGGCATATAATTATGCTTAAAAGAGTTAAAAAATCTAATGCACAGTAGAAAGAAAGGAGCAGTCTTTATTGTAGGAATTTCTATATATTAAGGCCTATAGAATGTTAATGACTTAAGATTGAATATATAAATCCATACTTACATAGATATTAATATGTAATCCTACCCCTCTGAGAAAATTTAGCATATACGGTTAGTTTCTCATCTTGACACACAAATGTCTTAGAGATTTGTTTTAGATGAATTAGACCAGTTGATTTGCTAATTTCTCTATACCAAGTCTATTAGGATACCTGACTTACTCTTACCCTGTAATATATATTTGTAGGTCTATCTTCATATTCATATATGAATATTTATACATATATATATGAAAGAATATAGTCTAATAAGAGACCATAAATTTTTCTTAAAAAAAGGAATCATTGGGCAAGAGAGCTCTATTCTTAAGGGAGTAAATAAAGCGACCTTTAGGAAACAATCCTTTTTTAGTATTAAGAGGCTAATCCACCTAAAAAGTTAGCTAATAATTCTAAATCCCTACGTCTATATTCAATTTGAGTCTATATTAACACCTCTAAGGACCATTGTGTGTGAGGATAGATTGCATCCATTATAGGTAATGTCGAAGATCCCTGTGTGAGGATAATATATTCTCAAAACTCATCCTTGAAAGGCTCTTGCTATAACTAACCAGTTCCTTTCAGTCTTAATTTTGCAAGTTCAGACTTAAGCCTTTGCGGGCCCTAGGCTGAATGTAAACATTCTACGGTTCATTCTATGCCCATTTTGGTTCCATCTGCCCCCAAATTAGCCAAGTTGTTAGCTATACTATTTCCTTCTTGGAAAATGTGGTCTACCGTGCAATGTTTAAAGGAGAGAATATCCATTATCTAGTTTACCATACTATCTAACTGCCAGTTCAGGGTCTTCCCCTTTCTAATAACATTGATTACTAATGTTGAGTCTCCTTCTATCTCTATCCTATCTAGACCTAACTTATGACACACTTTAAGGCCTTCTAACAGCGCACTAAATTATGCTACATTATTAGTATGTATTCCTATAGGACCAACTAATTGGTAAACAAGTTTAATTTCCCAGTTATGAATGCAACATCCTATACCTGCAATTCTGGGGTTACCTCTAGAAGCCCCATCAAAGTTCAATTTATGCCAACTAGTTGCTAGGGCCCTCTAGACACATTCCTTCCTCAAAAGGATTGACTCTTTTTTTTTGAATTACCCAATAGGAGGAAGTTTAAGCCCTACCCATATGTTTTTGATCTTATCATCCCATGAAGTGAATCTTGCTTCTTTCATTTCGAGGTTACAATTATTAGTGGTCTCCACAATAGAGGCTTCCATTTTATTTGAGAATTGGGCAAAACTCATTTTTGATTCCTTGAAAATTCTTCTGTTGTGTTCTTTCTATATCTCCCAAATTATTAGGAAAGGGGCCATCGTCCAGATATTTCCATAAAGATTTGTCCCAGTGTTCCTTGGCCAAAACGTAAATATCTCTCTTATGGTGTTTGGGAGTGTTGATTTCTAGTTTAGTTTGAGCATCAACCAGACCCAACATCTGTTTGAGAATTCACAATTTAGGAAGATATGATCTACAATTTCTTCCAATTTTTTATACATAAAACACATCTAGAAGGGCCATAAAACCCCATTTTCATGAATCTTTCTGCTGTTAGGATATTGTGCTACAAAGCCACCCAAGAAAACATTCCTTCCTTAGGAAGGCACTCCTTATTCTAGCATAGATCCAATGGGAGCTCCGAATTAATAAAGTTGTGGGTCCTGCAGATAACTTCATACCCATCTTTCATATTATACTCTCCTATCTTCGAGCCTATCCAAACTATCATGTCTCCTTTCAAACTTGGAGAAATAAGTCTCTCTGCAAGGATTTCTATCAATTGAGTTCTAAAAAGAGGCAGGACCGCTAGATCCTCATCTATCTTCCAATTCCAGCCTAAAGTTGGATTTCCATCCCGAATGTTCATGTAGTCTCTAACATAGATTCCCATTCTATTCTTGAGAAGGTCAATAGAATTTTGGTCCTCTATCAAGTTTTGAAGGATAGGATATCCACCCCATGAGTCTTCCTAGGACAACGCCTTCCTCCCATCCCCAATATTCCAGGAGACCAGATAGCTAATAATAGGCCTGTAATCTTGATCCCCTCGGATGATCTTCATAACAAAGAATGCTCAAAGGGTTATTTCCTTTCAAATATTTATTCAGGTAATGATTTTCACCAATCTTGTCTTGGGATCTTTAATCATCTTCCAGATCATTTTAGTGCCTAGCACAAGATTTTGGTCTTTAAGGATTTTGAGATTGATCCCCCCATCCTTCTTTTCCCTACAGATCTTATTCCAAGTAGTTAAGACAATCCTGGTTTTGTCTGTAGCCCCCTACTAGAAAAATCTTCTTAACATCTGATTTAGTTTCTTATCAGTCTCCGATGGCAGTTTACAATAGGACATCTAAAAAATGGGGATTGATGATAGGACCAACCTCAACATCATCACCGTGCCTGCCAAGGAAAGCCATTTTACTTTCCAAGAGGCAACTTTATTTTCAACCCTAGATATAACCTCCTTCCATAGTAATGGTTTCTTATTGCCCTTATCCAATGGTTGTCCTAAGTATTTACTTAGGAGAGAGCCTTCTTTAAACTCTAGAATGTTTAAAATTTCTCCTTTTAGATCATTTGACGTATTACAAAAAAAAACCTCTGATTTATCATTGCTAATTAGCTTCCCAAAGGCCTCTAAGTAATTCTTAAGGATTTTTTTAATGGTTCTTGCCTCTAATGGGCTAGCTTTCCCATAGAGCATTGTATCATCTACAAATTGTTGATGAGTAGTTGATTCTATGTTACTAGTAATTTTTAAACCCATAATATTCTTCTCTATCCTAGCCTTGCCCAGTGATCTCCCTAATGCTTCTGCCATAATTATAAACAAAAAGGGTGAGAGGGGATCCCCCTACCAAAGCCCACAAGACATATCAAAGAAACCTTCTAGAGAGCCATTGATTAATACAAAAACTTTGGGGGTAGAAATACATTCATGTATTAAATTAATTTGCTATTTAGCAAAGCCAAAGGCCTCCAAACATTTGCATAGGAATCTCCAATCCACTCTATCATAAGCATTTTTCATATCTAACTTTATTAACTTGCTTGGATCCCTATTACATTGTGTCGAGTGGATTGCTTCTTGGACTATGATTACTCCATCCATAATCGATCTACCTAGCATAAAGCCAGTTTGTTCCTCAGAGATAATATTAAGGAGTATCTTTTTTAATCTATTTGCTAAAGTTTTTGTCAACAACTTATAAATAGTATTGCATAAAGAGATTGGTCTAAATTTATCCAGGCTTTCTGCATTTTCTACTTTGGGTATCATAGCCAAGAAAGTGTTATTTATTTCCTTCAGTAGTCATCCTGAATTTCTAATACTTTCTAAAACATCCAGAATGTCCTCCTCGAGGAAGGACCAACAAATTTGATAAAAGAAAGTGGGGAAACCGTCTGGTCCCAGATATTTATCTAGGTGTAATGGGTTCATGGCCGTCTCTACCTCCTCCTTTGTGATTCTTGCATTTAATGCTCTATTAAGATCTCTACTAATAATAGAGGGGATATTACTTAGAAAGTTCTCAATATTCAGCATTGAGGAATTGCCACTTAACAAATTTTGGAATTATGTTGTCACTTCTATTGCTAACTCCTTTGACTTATCTACCAAATCCCCATTAGCCTTCTTAAGGGCATTTATTCTATTGAATTTCCCTCTAATCCTAGTGCTGTTATGAAAAAACTTGGTGTTCCTATCCCCTTCCTGAAGCCAAATTTCTCTAGATTTCTACCTCCAAAAAATTTCCTCTTTTGCTAAAATATCTTCATATTTATTTAATAAGGTTTTTTCTTTCAAGAAACTTTCCCGATTCATACCTTCCTTAAACACCAGCTCATTTAGTTCATGAATTTCATCTTCAATCTCTATCTTTTGTGTAAAGATATTCCTAAAATAATCCTTGTTCCACTGTTTAATTCAAATTTTTTTTATTGCTTTTAGGTTATCCATAAAGAAAAAGGCTTTGGAACCCTCAAAGGATTCCATCTTCCACCATTGTTCAATCAAGGCTTTCAACCCCTCCTCCTTAAACCATATTTTTTTGAATTTAAACAGACATCTAAATGGCTTAAATATTTCCTTCAACCATAGGAATACTGGAAAATGATCTGATCTAGAATCTGGGAGGATTGTAGATTCTAACTCAACTTCCAGCTCCAAAAGATTCCCTCTAAAGAGGAATCTGTCAAGTTTCTTTGCAGTATAACTAAAGCCTGATCTCCTATTAGTCCAAGTAAATGACCCATTATTTGATTTGATATCCATTAATTCATTGTCATTGACCCAATTCCTAAAGGCCATCATGGTTTGAGAGGATCTTCCCAAACCACCAAACTTTTCCTTCTCATCTAAAATAACATTAAAATCTGCCCCCACTATAAACACCTGACTAGTGTACGATTGGAAAAGGTTAGTAATTTCTTCCCAAACACCAACTTTTTCATTAAAGGCCACATGGCCATATATATTTATTAGAATCACTTTGAAAGCCCCATTTAGGCTTTTAACCTTACCCCCAATCCAAAATCTACCCCGCTAGCCTAGAATTTAAACTAGTTCTTCTTGGATTCCAAATAATTCCAAGGCCAGCCTAGGCCCCCACCCAAGGTTCACATATTACTTCCTAGCCTCCTAATTTCCTTTTAATTTTCTCAAATTCTTCAAAGCCTAGATTTGTTTCCTGAAGCAACATAATATCTACCTCAAATCTCTTTAAGAAGCGATGTTTTCTTTAAGAAGCGATGTTTGTTAGGGGCATTTAGGCCCATAACATTCCACGTTATTACTCTCATTGCTCCTTGGGAAGGATCTTCTCCTTCCCAGCATATAAGTTTAAAATCTTCACTTGCCCTACCGCCAATGCATCTTTGAGTCTAAGTTAATTCAGGGATTTCCTTCCTCTTTTCTTAGAGTCTTTGGCACAATCAACTTTCTCCTTCCCCTTATCTTTGAAAGCTATGCCTAACAAAGGGGCCTTATTTTCCTTGTTGATTGAAACCATATTTTCTACAATGGAATCCTTAACTGCCCTATCCTCTTACTAACATACCTCTACTCTTACAGAGGGTTGGGCAGGGTCATCTATCTCATCATCTTCTAAAACACTTAAAAGCCTGCTAACCACCTTTTGGTTACTACTAGAGATTTTATTATCCTCCTCAATAAGATCTAACCCTAGAAACTTGGACAAATCCTCTAGATCCCTTCTATCTAAAGGTTGAGATCCCATTTCCTGTTTAGAATCTTGATCATCTCCTAATATAGCCTCTTTACATATCACACTATTAGCCTTAACTGCAATTAATTCATTATAATCCTTAGCTCCAAATTCATTAAAACACTTATCCATCTTATCGACATTCCTATAAAAGTTCTCCTTTTCCATAGATCCTTCCTCTATATTATTAAGTTCCTTCTCTACAAACTCCTTCATGGCCTCAGCTTGATCTTTAACCTGCTCCAAAGAGGATTTATATTCTTCGAAGATAATGTCCTCTACTCTTGAGTCCACTCTTATTGTCATGATATCATCTTCCTTACCTATATCCTATAAAACAATGGATTTCCCAGATCAGGGAGGGGCTCCCAACATTGATGGTTGTTTAGTCTTTCTTGACTCTAAAATCTATGGGATGCCCTCTTTTCTATTAATAATTTCAGTTTTCTTTGTTACTTCCTTGGTATCAGGTAAACAAATCTCGGGGAAATTTACAGTGAACCCCCCTCCCTCTTCCTTGAATTGAATGGTGATATCACTATGGACCAATTTCTTAGGTTGACTTGGATTACTGATCTCCAGAATTTGTTTAAGTTCTCTTACTAGGTCTGTCAAGATTACAAGGTTGATAATAAAAATAGAGGAACCACTTTTAATGGTAATAGGGTTTACTAATTTAGTTGAAATATCCATATTAATGATGATGATTGTTTCCACATGGGGGTACTCAGTATTAGCAGATCTAATAAAGTTGCCTATCTTATTGCCAATTTTTCTAAGGATAATTTTGTTTGTGCAATCTAAAGGCATATTACATAAATCAACAACTCTAGCTACTTGGAAACCCTTAAGATTATATGGGTTAAAGGACAGTATCCAATCCAACATAGAGAAATCTACTCCTAACAAACTAGGGCATTCCTTCTTTAAAAACTTATTTTTAAGCTTGACATTGTAGCAATACACAAAAATAAAATCTTCTTGGAGTAAAGAAATACTTACCTGTTTGGAAAAGTGCTTTTGGAGCTAGTCAATGATTCTCTTTTGGGAAAAACCATAACCATTCCATCTCAAAATAATTACTTTCATTTTCATTAAATCTTGAGTGCTTTAAACAACTCCATCATCAAATTCTAACATCAAATCCTGTGTAACGCCCCGCCAGGGAACCCAAGAGAAAAACACTAAAATTATACTAAGTTATGCAACATTTTTTTTTTTGTTTACTAAAGTTTACAAACACATTGAACATAGTAACACAATGATATACAAACATGAGTTCTGAATAAAACACATCATTTCATTTTTGTTCTCAAGGGTCCCTGACGTAGAATTACATCATCTAACTAACACTACACTAACATGATTAATGCTTAAGAACTCTTAAGTACATAGATAAATTAAATACATCTCTTAATCAATATTTCATTACAACACATGATCACCTACATCCGCTACACATGTTGTAGGGTATGCGGTGGAATTTAATACAATCACAAATATCCAAATACATCATGGATCCACGTAGGGATCATTTCTAATCAAGTGAAACCTCCTATAAGTACAACATAAAATCTTCTAACAACTGAGTACATAAATCTGCAACAAAAGATAGACTGATCCAAGTGTACAATCAAGTGACAAAGGGTAGTCCGCAACTGTCTCAATGGAGAAGTACACTACCTCCCGACCATGTGGAACCCAGAGGTCCACCCCACCGTGCGAGGGAGATAACACCAGGCCCACACACACACTAAGGACCAATCCCCAATCCACATCTAGGAGAATATATCTAATACAAGAGGGTATACGGATTACCAGAGGCACTGACCTGCATAGGATATCTACAGTGTGAGTAGGAAGGTGTCATCACGTAGATCCACCCTTGAGTTTAGTCCTGAAGGTTCCTCACTGAACCGACAGCACTCAAGTGATCATACATGGCATCGATATCTCTCATGAAGACAAGTATATCGATGATGCATCTAGCATCCTCCCGCATCCATCCTTAGTCTTAACTAGCACTCAAGGCATGGGCGAGGTATTACAAATTATCTTTTTAATGTTATCCTGACTAAATCAATTTTTATAATATTATCATTGGAATTAAGAAACTTGACAATGGATGATCCGTCAGCCACTTGCGGGCCTCGGCGATCCATTGCAAGCCACCCCCTACACCACATCCAGATAACCTACCCTAGATTCACAACAATACCCATCCTGGTTTGTGGCCACTTAAGACATATTAAGTCCCAACAACCAAATAAACAAATAAAGCAAATTCTCATTTTAAAACATAAATTCACTTGGCCACTAATTCAAGTTTTAACCCACCAGGAGGAAATAATAACAGGGATCGGTTTGACCATCCCATTCAAGGTCTCACATTGACCCTAATCCAAAACAAGCAAATGAAGATAGAATCCACATTGCACCATAAACACAATCAACAAACAGATAACTGATAACCACAATCAGTACCCGACCTCTGGATTTTATTCCCCTATTCAGTTATCTAATCCCGCATATAAATCAACTACATCAACAGTGTACTTTCATGCACAAACAGTATATGTAAGGAGATCATCTTGCACAAGAAATTAACATGTCGTAAGATAAACCAAGACATAATGATCATAATAACAAGTAATTATTTGATCACACTAGTTAATTACACTAATCAAAATATCCACATCTATAGATTAATAACCATATTGTTATCATTCACTAATGCCTATAATGGTTTGATATAATGTCTTCGTTAACTTATAAAAGATGTCAATGTAACTAAATCGATAATGAAAATAATGACTAAAGTTAAAGGACTCTAAGGTGATTATACTTTACTCAGTAATTAATCCTAATATTAATTATACAATAGCTCATGAAGTATTAATTCTAGCTAAATCCTTTTAATTAAATTAAATGGTAAACATAATATATTCTCTAATAATAACAAAGTGTCTAATATTACACAATCATAAACAAATCCAAAAAGTGCATTACTCCAATGGATAACAAATTCAAATAATAAATTAATTAAACATTTTATTTAATAGCTTATTCAAAAACATCAAAGCTAGTCAAATTTAAAGTCCCCTAGGTTCCTAATCTACTTTCCACCTCATCTCCTTAGTGAATAAAGTAAACAATTTAAAATAAGGCAAATGGGAACAAGACCCAAGGTGGGCGCCCATTTTCAAAGGGGGTTTGAATTAAGCAATAAATTTGTATTCATGGCCAAGGAAAAACCCACGCCACCTTTGCAAGGGCTGCTCACATAATAAATAGGATATGGGACTTTGATCAACCCAAGACATAGGAGATAAGACAAGTGTCCTTTCCCAAAGAAAAATCTGCAAGTTAGGTGTGCGCTAAACAAGGTGGGGAGACAAATTTAAGAGAAATGGAAGATGTCAGACATCAATCCCAAGCAAGGTACGCATGGGAGGTGGAGTAAAAGGTCAATCTAATATAATAAGTGTTGGCAGGTCATTGAAACATGGTAAAACATTTTAAAACACTTTTTATTGTTTGAGTATTATCTTCATGCCATAAAGCCAACATGGGGGGAAAGGATTTGGTAAAAATTTTAAATGTAAAACTATTCAAAGACTCCCAACACCTGCGCCAAATATCCTTGTGGGGCCCTCAACAAGTGGGGAAAGACATAAGAGCCCTAAAAGCAAGTTTATAATAATATTAAGAGGAAAACATATAAACTAATAGATATTTTTAGGGAATCAAAGAGAGAATATTCTCTGTGTAAACTTGGGAAAAATAAGAGTCTCATATATTTTCCAGAATGCATATTTGCCCCCAGTTTTTAAGTTTTTTTTTGTTGTGCTTGTTTCCTTTTTTCATAAGGACTTAGTTAATTTGTCATTTATGGGATGAAGTATAGTTTCCAAATTTGTTTCCAAAACAATATATAGGATTCTTGATTCAAAATGATATATACATAGATGATAAATTTAATGAAGAAATGGCAAATAAATGGTTCTAAAAACAATGATTTTCATAGAGATTGTGAAGCATCAACTCTCTTGTTTTTTTTAATATAGTTTCAGTGGTTTTCATCTATTGTTGAATTAAGAAGGTTTACAAATTGAAACAATGAAATCTCACAATATAAACTATAATTCTGATTATTTCTTTTCCTCAATCCAAATTTAGAGAAGGTGAATATGCTCTCTTATTAATGGAAATTTGCAACTAACATGGCAACATACTATGGGATATTTGAAACCTACCTGATTCTCAAAGCAGGTTGATGAACTCAACTGTGATCACAATATGCTCCACAAACTCAATCCTCCTCTTCTTCTTCTCCAAGCTTTTCTCTAAACTTTTTATCTCCAAATCCTCATAACCAGTTTTTCTCTTCTAAATTTAGCATGAAAATAACATAATAAACACACCCTTTTATCTTACTTCTTTTCCATACTTATTAAATGCACTTCTCCTACTCCTAAGGTGACATGGAAAAATCATTTATATATATTTTCTTAAATCTTTTCTTTCAATTTAGAATATATCAAACTCAAGATTTTCCTTTTTAAATTATAAAATAATTGATATCCATAACATATAAAAGATATATTTATCTAATTATGATACTTATAAAAATACACTTACTAATACGTCAACATAATTTAAATAACTATCAAAGATCATACATGAGATCTACAAGGTCAAAATGCAACACTGACATGAAACAAAACCTAAGACAAAATCATGCTCAGCCGGGAAAACATATATCGGATTCGTTCTACCAGGACGAATTCGATTTAGGTGAGTCAAGTAAGGTCTCATCCGTGATTTTAGGATGGTTAGGTTAGGTTAGGGAATTGGCCTAGGTGCTAACTCCCCTTCTCCGCCATTGAGACATAATAATGGCACGCTCATCCTGTCAAGCCAGGGAAGTCGATGCCCGGTACCTGTAACCTGCATAAAAACCATTGCATGTACATGTGCATATATAACATACTATCAGACAATGGTAGGGATGGCTAGGATGTGTGGACCTGACTAAATGCAGGTAACTACGCCTCCTCCTCTACCATACATGCATGTCAACAGAAAAGAAAACATATATGATAACAACCATGACACCATACACATGCGGGTATGGGGTAAGTACCAGATATAACCATCATCTAATTACTTTAAATTTATACATGCATTTGAAACATCATATAAAATCCATCATTACTCGATTTAACCATCACGTAAAGTTCTGTTTCAGGTTCAAACATAACAATTAACATCCAAACTATAACTGTTTAATCACCCACCAAAATATAAATATAACATGTAATATATGTCTGATCTAATCAACCAAGATAAAACGGTGTCAGACTAAACATAGTATCAGCAAAAGTAAGATGCGAGGGGTACTACATCCTGGTTCCTCTCTTGGGAGGTAGTTTTATGCAAAAGGGGAGTCAAGGGTTTCAGTCTTTGATGGGGAGGCGAATAAACAATACATTTTGGCTGAGGCTCTCTCTCTCTAGGGATAACTTTCGATTATGATTGAGATGGAGGCAATTCTAAATTCTTGAATTTGCAGTGTGGGGGTGAATAGAGGGTTTTCCTATTCAGGCTACATGATGGGTTGAGATTTTGATTTAGGGCATTTGGAGAGAGCAGAGAAGCGAAGCTATTCTCTACTCGTAGAGAAAAGGAGGTCCTACCATTGTTCCCAGAGAATAAATTATGAGTTTCTGGGTTTGAGGGATTTTTAACCTTTTTCTACCTTTTTGATACAACCCTTGTCCAAGGATTTCCCTCTGTCTAAGGGCGTGAAGGAGAAAGGGAGAGACCTTTTGACCTTCTCTGCAATTCGAAAGGAGGGTTCTGAATTTTTGCATATCGAGTAGAGAGATAGAAGTTCCATTGCTTATTTAGATTTTTAACACTAAACCATTTATGTCCCAAATTCGCATATATAGAGCAGACTCCCATCACATTAAAAAATAGTTCCTTTTAAAATTTATATATTTATTATTATTAATAATAAAATTAATTTTTATTATAGTTATAATTAGATAAATTTTGATTAAATTTTTTATAATATTTATATTATATGATAATACACAATATAATCTTAAATAATAATTAAAAATTAAATTATTATTATAATATAACTACTAAATTTACTTCTTAATTCATAACAAATAATTTTGTTACAATATTTACACATTATAATGGCAAGTACTCCCCTATGTGGCATTTGTTTCACCTACAATTTAACAAGTTGCAATTATTTTGTTGCTTTCTATTTATCCACATTCATATAATTTTTTTCATTAAATTCTTTGATACATATATTGTGGTCAATATTTGTACACTATTTTTTTAATATAAATATTTTTCTTTATGCAACATCTTTTGGATTTTAATCCTTAAAAATTAAAAAATTTAAATAAAAAATCTTAATTACGCCAATATGCATCATGTATGTGGATCAACTATCGGTATGTTGTCAGCCATCCCATCAAATTTTTGCCGATGACATTTTCCTATTCCAGTTTCTTGTTTCCGGTGGTGACATGTCTATCATGTGCACTTCCTGAGGGGTGACCTATCACGATCCTAGTTTCTCATTTCTAGTGGTGAGGTGTATATTGTTGCACTTCCCAAGGGGTGACATGTCTTTCCCTTCCTGCCTTGTATGGTTTGCATTTGTAAAATGGGCGCAACTTAGCTTTGTAAAGTGTTTGCAATCAATGTGCATTCAATAGAATGTACCAACTTTATTTTTTATGGTTATGGCAATTGTTTTATGGGTTCAACTTACTCATTTTTGCCATTCAGTGTTGGTTTAGTCCTCTTTGATTTAGGGTTTTCTATTGCTTTTATTTTTCTATTGTTTGTGTTGCACACGATTTTTTTTGTGTTGTAGAGGATTTTGGCGGTTAATGTGCATTTAGTAGAATGCGACGACTTCATTTTTCATGGTTATGACGATTGTTTAGTGGGATCAACTTACCCGATTTTTGCATTCAACGTTAGTTTAGTCCTCTATGTTATAGGGTTTTATGTTTCTTTTATTTTGGTTGTGTTGCAAAGAATTTTTTGGTGAGGAGGGCACAAACTAGAAGCTTTGTCAGGTTTTCCTTTACTCTTTTGCATTTGGTTGTACATTGCATCATGGTTTTTGTTTTTATGTTAAAAAAATGTTGAAAGGGAAAGAGGGATTTTAAAATTGTCCAAGTTCTTATATTTTTAATGAATTTTTTGTATGCGGTTAAGAATCTTCTCTATATATTTATAATACTAAAAATTATGGCAATGCATGAACATTTGGGTGTAACATTTACCTGGTACAATTTGCATTTGTAAAATGGTGGTGACTTGGATTTGCAAGTTATTGGTAGTGTATGTGCATTCAATAAAATGAATCGAAGGCTTTCCCAAGTTTTCATTGACCCTTTTGCATCTAGTTGTTCATTGCATTATGGTTTCTAATTTTTATGTTGAATTTTTTTTGAAAGGGAAAGTGGGTTTTTTAAATTGCCCAAGTTCTTCTATTATCTTTAGATAAAATTTATGTGTATGGTTATGAATGTTATCTATATATTTATAATATTAAGAATTATGTTAATGGATGAAAATGTTTGATACGTTTAGATGAATTTTGTGTATGCAGTTGAGAATCTTCTATGTATATTTATAATACTAAAAATTATGCCAATGCATCAACATGTGGCATAACATTTGCCTGGTATGATTTATGTTTATAAAATGTTGGTGACTTGGCTTTGCAAGGTGTTGGAAATTAATGTGAAATCTAGGAAATGAATCAAAAGATTTCCCAAGTTCTTGTTGACCCTTTTGCATCTAGTTGTTCATTGCATCATTGTTTTTTATTTTTATGTGAAAAAAATTTGAAATGGAAAGAGGGTTTTTAAAATTGCCCAGGTTGTATTATTTTTAGATTAAACTTATATGTACGGTTAGGAATGTTATTTGTATATTTATAATATCAAGAATTATGTTAATGGATGAACATGTGGGTATAACATTTACACACCATTTTATTCATTACTTGCGATGAAGATTTTGCGATCATTTCATTCATTCCTTGTGATGACATTTTCTGGTCAATGAAGTTTTGACAAACAAATCATGTCTTGTCTATGTTGTGTTGGTGACATTGAAAAACAATATTAACATTCTATAATCATTTCATTCATTCCTTTCCATGGCATTTGTTGGTCATTATGCAATGATTTCATTCATTCCTTGTGATGATATATCCTGGTGCTTAGTGCATGGACATGTGAGTATAACATTCTGCACTCTTTTCATTCATTATTTATGATGACATCTCCTCGTGAGATTTTGACAAATAGTTCATGTCTTTTTTTTAATTGATGATAATTATATTTTATTAATGAAAAAACTTTAACTAGATACAACTGCATATAGAATTACTCCTATCCAATTATAGGACCAAACATATTAGTAATCCTCTTACATATGCATTAAGGCTCTAAACAACCATTACAATAGTCCAAAATTTAAAATATGGGCAAGACCACAACTACCCTTCTTGCATACTAAACCTATTTATAGTAAGTCCATACATCGACAAAAAACTACAAGTAAAAGCTAGGACTCAACACCTCATACCTAATCACCATCCACTTTGCTCTAATTTTTCATTTTCTTTTATTTAAGAATCTCTGTCGCCAGGATTGAGCCTTCTAGGATCAAAACTCCCCACTTTTCTTTGCACTTCTTTCCATTTTTGTATGTCAGGACAAGGCCTAACTTCCTTCCTCGTAGTATGCTTTCCCAACAACCTCTTTCACACCCTCTCTTCTTCCTCAGCTTCTCTCTTTGATAAATTATTCGATCTCATTCTAGGCATCGTGAGCCAAAACCATTTTCATCTCCATACTCTTGGACATACTCAAAATTAAAAAAAGGTTGCATATCATCCCTCAACCCAACCAAGAACCTCTAACCTTATTTATCCACCAAGAAGCTATGTCCCAGTTCTGCATAAGATAATATGGGGACCATTTCACCCATCCATTCCACCTTCACTTCAGCCCTCATAATCCAAAAAATGTCTTCTCTACTACCCCGTTGCATTTCCCATGCCATGAGCATGGATGAAATATTGACATTCACTTGATATTGAAAATCAAACAAATTCTTCTCCAAATAAATCCTCCACAATCTGCATGAACCTAGCATCTTTATAATGAAAGATGTCTTTCATCCTCCTTCATGAGATCTCACCATAGAAGGAATGGTGAGTACAAGAGGTCTTCAGAGTAAAGTTATCCTCCATCATTTATCCTTTTGTTATGCAACTACCAAATTATCACAATAACTAATGATGACACCAACAAGGATGCCTTGTGGATATAACCTATCGACCATCTTCTAGAGCCTTCCTTGCTCTGTATGCAAGTCATTGAGGCCTCGGTACTTTCACATGATTGATGAAATCATGTTGGAAACACCCTTTTCCAACACACAAAACAATATCACACATCTTTAATCATTTTTAGATATGGCAGTGATCACAAGGCCAACGTCATCTTGAGGTATCAATTAACCCCTTTAGACATATACAAATTCCAACTATCCAATTTCCTTATTGAATTAAAACAAGCATTACCACCCCATTTAATCTAACAACTTGCCTTTGATATCTCTAAAGTCTTCCATCACTTCTCCCCTCTCCCTTCTGTCAATCTTACTCCCACCTTCGATAACACATTCGCCTCTACATTCCCTTCTCGTCTAATGTGAGTTACCTTAAAATTATCAAATTCTCCAAGAAAACTACAAATGATCTTGATATATTTTTCGAGGTGACATGCCTGGATTGTGCTATTAACAATCCATGATTGTAACCTGTGAGTCACCCTCTAGGTGAAGTTGTCTTACCCCCAACTATCTAGCCCTTTGAATTGTATAAAGGGTAGCCTGAGTTTCCACCTCATTATTTGAACCATCTTGGAGTCTCTTGGCCCCTATTTTCAAGGTGTTACCATCACTATCTTTGAGGATACAACCAACACCACACTGACCAAGGTTCCCTTTTGAAGCCCCATCAAAGTTTTCCTTGACCCAACCACACTCTAGTGGAGACCATCTTACCTCTTCAACACCCATAGAAGGATCACCCCTTTAGAGCCCTGGAATATGCATAAACTTGAAGAGAGGCCACTTGACCTGAAGTTCTTTATCTAACTTAGTAAATGAAATCTTTGTAGGATTAATGCTTGCAACAGAATTGCTAACCAATTCGGAAATTTATCACTCTAACATCACCAAAAACATGCCCTCTCCCTCCAACTTATCTTGGAATATCCTCAAATTACGTTCCTTCCATAGTTCCCAAATAACTATAGAAGGTCAACCATGTCACACACAATTCATGTCTTGTATGAACTGTCTTGGTGACATTGGCAAACAATATTAACATTTTGTAGTCATTTCATTCATTCTTTTTAAATCATTAATTATATTTTTACATGTTTTAAAATAATATTTTTATATTTTACATATTATAATAATTATAGAATAATTAATTCTAAGTTCAAACTTTAAAGAAATTGATTAAAAAATTTAAACAAGTAATTATATTTTAATTACATATTTTAAAATAATGTTTTTATATTTCATAGATTATAATTATTATTATATTATAATATATCAATCCTTGAAAAATATAAACATAAAATTAAATATTTTATATATTATAATATAATAATTATTATAATCATAAGTTTTTTTGTTTTTTTTTTATCGATAAAAGGCCGAGGCCCTGTAAATTTTTTTAATTAATATAAATTATTATTTTTACATTGTGACCTCGCTCGCTGCAAGCGCTGGTAGGAAAGAGCGAGGTAGAGAAAACCAGCCTAGCCCGAGACCAAAGGTCCTGTCCTTATACAAACTACGTGGGCATACCCACGACTCGTCTCTTAACAAGATTTAATAAAAAAACTTTACATACATTCCTTCCGTAGGCATACCCACGGCTTGATATTAATCGAGGATTGTACAATGCTTCATGAGCATACCCAGATTCCAAGTGCTCTCCTAATATGCCTATTTTTAAAAATCAAGATCTAATAATTTTACAATAGGATGAGTATATATCTGTACATATTCTCCACTTTGCTTTGCCCAGTGTGATACCTGTACCTTCGAAGGTTTGATCCTTCCTATCTATCATACACCGATTCTCTGCTTCCAAAGGTTAGTAACCATTTATAACATAATTTCAAAGCTGTTGTTTAATATTAAGAAAAGAAATTAATAATTATGGTAAAAATATACCTCTCCCAGTCATATAAGACAAGCTATGATTTGGATTACTGTTCCAATATAATACCATAATCTGTCCATGTTAGTAAGAACTTCTATTTAAATAGTAACATTACCTTGATCCTCTACTTAATTTTAAAATTAATATTCTCCTTATCTTAAATGATACCTAATTATCACCCATTCTATATCTTGGGTGAGATTGATGTTTCTAGGCTATTTTGTATGCTGATAGAGATGCATCTCTATAGACCAAAAAAACAATAGTTTAAGGCTTTATATATATCATTATATGTTGATGTGCAATATACAAGAATATATATAGCGTCTAAAGCTTCTAAACATGTAAAGGTAAATGCCCACTATCTATTCAAAACCGGGAATATAGATACTTGTATAAGATTAGACTCCCATACTACTTTATAATAAAATTAAGCTGATTGCGTGACTGATATCAATGTTGTTGACTACATAGTAACACTATATATGAATGCATACATAGATCATTATGTATGCATTCATATATATCTCCTTGATTTATATGTACTTCCAAATTTCTATTTATGCATTCTACTACCAAAAGTAGGGATTAGTCACTTAAAAAGCAATCATTCTGTTATGCCAAAAGACTGGCAGTGTTTTGTCTCTAAGAAGCCAATATGACCAAAATTTTAAAATCAATACCATTTTCACATTCATATACTGAACTGTTGATATTGATATCCAAGTAAAGAGAGAGTGAAACCATAAAGGGGATCTGCAGATGCGCACGAAGGAAGCCAAGTGATAGCTGAGTGTTTTTCATGCCATCTTTTTGTACAAAATTATTTGCATGCAAGGATTAGTAAAAGTGCACATACTATACAAAGTAGTGTCTGTGTATAGTATGTGCATATTTATGAGATCTAAGAACCTGACTTCTTATGAAATGAAGAAGGAATATGATTTGTTTGTTTCTTGAAATATAAGCAGACCCAAAGCATCCAAATATAAGTTGTTTTATGCAAAGAGCATATTGAGAGCATCAGACTATATATATATACATATATACATATATATATATATGCATATACACATATATATATATATACATATACACATATATATATATACATATACATATATACATATATATATATATATATATACATATACATATATACATATATATATACATATATATATACATATATGTATGTATATATATATGTATGTATATGTATATATATATATATATGTATATATGTATATGTATATATATATATGTATATGTATATATATATATGTGTATATATATATATGTGTATATATATGTATGTATATATGTATATATATATATAGGTATATATATATATACATATATATATATATATATATATATATATATGTATATATATATATATGTATATATATATATATATATACATATATATATATACATATATATATATATAGACATATATATATGTATATATATATATGTATATATATATATATACATATCTATATATATACATATCTATATATATACATATCTCTCTATATATATATATTTTCTACAAAACCTGTTTGTTCTTCTGAAATTATGTTGGGGAGGAGATTTTTTAGTCTATTCGCTAAACATTTCGAGAGTATCTTGTAAATAGTGTTACATAGGGCTATGGGTCTAAAGTCCGTTGGCTCAACGCTTTCATTTTTCTTAGGTATGAAAGTGAAAAATGTATTATTTATTTCCTTTAACAATGATCCTAAATTTCTGGTTGCTTCCACTGCTTGCCATACCTCCTCCCCAATGAAGTGACAACATTTCTGGAAAAAGTCTGCTTGGAAACCATCTGGACCCGGGGCTTTATCTGGGTGGAGTTGGAAGACTGTTGTTTTTACTTCTTCTCGGGATAATCTTATACAAGTATCTATATTCCCGGTTTTGAATAGATAGTGGGCATTTACCTTTACATGTTTAGAAGCTTTAGACGCTATATATATCCTTGTATATTGCACATCAACATATAATGATATATATAAAGCCTTAAACTATTGTTTTTTTGGTCTATAGAGATGCATCTCTATCAGCATACAAAATAGCCTAGAAACATCAATCTCACCCAAGATATAGAATGGGTGATAATTAGGTATCATTTAAGATAAGGAGAATATTAATTTTAAAATTAAGTAGAGGATCAAGGTAATGTTACTATTTAAATAGAAGTTCTTACTAACATGGACAGATTATGGTATTATATTGGAACAGTAATCCAAATCATAGCTTGTCTTATATGACTGGGAGAGGTATATTTTTACCATAATTATTAATTTCTTTTCTTAATATTAAACAACAGCTTTGAAATTATGTTATAAATGGTTACTAACCTTTGGAAGCAGAGAATCGGTGTATGATAGATAGGAAGGATCAAACCTTCGAAGGTACAGGTATCACACTGGGCAAAGCAAAGTGGAGAATATGTACAGATATATACTCATCCTATTGTAAAATTATTAGATCTTGATTTTTAAAAATAGGCATATTAGGAGAGCACTTGGAATCTGGGTATGCTCATGAAGCATTGTACAATCCTCGATTAATATCAAGCCGTGGGTATGCCTACGGAAGGAATGTATGTAAAGTTTTTTTATTAAATCTTGTTAAGAGACGAGTCGTGGGTATGCCCACGTAGTTTGTATAAGGACAGGACCTTTGGTCTCGGGCTAGGCTGGTTTTCTCTACCTCGCTCTTTCCTACCAGCGCTTGCAGCGAGCGAGGTCACAATGTAAAAATAATAATTTATATTAATTAAAAAAATTTACAGGGCCTCGGCCTTTTATCGATAAAAAAAAAACAAAAAAACTTATGATTATAATAATTATTATATTATAATATATAAAATATTTAATTTTATGTTTATATTTTTCAAGGATTGATATATTATAATATAATAATAATTATAATCTATGAAATATAAAAACATTATTTTAAAATATGTAATTAAAATATAATTACTTGTTTAAATTTTTTAATCAATTTCTTTAAAGTTTGAACTTAGAATTAATTATTCTATAATTATTATAATATGTAAAATATAAAAATATTATTTTAAAACATGTAAAAATATAATTAATGATTTAAAAAGAATGAATGAAATGACTACAAAATGTTAATATTGTTTGCCAATGTCACCAAGACAGTTCATACAAGACATGAATTGTGTGTGACATGGTTGACCTTCTATAGTTATTTGGGAACTATGGAAGGAACGTAATTTGAGGATATTCCAAGATAAGTTGGAGGGAGAGGGCATGTTTTTGGTGATGTTAGAGTGATAAATTTCCGAATTGGTTAGCAATTCTGTTGCAAGCATTAATCCTACAAAGATTTCATTTACTAAGTTAGATAAAGAACTTCAGGTCAAGTGGCCTCTCTTCAAGTTTATGCATATTCCAGGGCTCTAAAGGGGTGATCCTTCTATGGGTGTTGAAGAGGTAAGATGGTCTCCACTAGAGTGTGGTTGGGTCAAGGAAAACTTTGATGGGGCTTCAAAAGGGAACCTTGGTCAGTGTGGTGTTGGTTGTATCCTCAAAGATAGTGATGGTAACACCTTGAAAATAGGGGCCAAGAGACTCCAAGATGGTTCAAATAATGAGGTGGAAACTCAGGCTACCCTTTATACAATTCAAAGGGCTAGATAGTTGGGGGTAAGACAACTTCACCTAGAGGGTGACTCACAGGTTACAATCATGGATTGTTAATAGCACAATCCAGGCATGTCACCTCGAAAAATATATCAAGATCATTTGTAGTTTTCTTGGAGAATTTGATAATTTTAAGGTAACTCACATTAGACGAGAAGGGAATGTAGAGGCGAATGTGTTATCGAAGGTGGGAGTAAGATTGACAGAAGGGAGAGGGGAGAAGTGATGGAAGACTTTAGAGATATCAAAGGCAAGTTGTTAGATTAAATGGGGTGGTAATGCTTGTTTTAATTCAATAAGGAAATTGGATAGTTGGAATTTGTATATGTCTAAAGGGGTTAATTGATACCTCAAGATGACGTTGGCCTTGTGATCACTGCCATATCTAAAAATGATTAAAGATGTGTGATATTGTTTTGTGTGTTGGAAAAGGGTGTTTCCAACATGATTTCATCAATCATGTGAAAGTACCGAGGCCTCAATGACTTGCATACAGAGCAAGGAAGGCTCTAGAAGATGGTCGATAGGTTATATCCACAAGGCATCCTTGTTGGTGTCATCATTAGTTATTGTGATAATTTGGTAGTTGCATAACAAAAGGATAAATGATGGAGGATAACTTTACTCTGAAGACCTCTTGTACTCACCATTCCTTCTATGGTGAGATCTCATGAAGGAGGATGAAAGACATCTTTCATTATAAAGATGCTAGGTTCATGCAGATTGTGGAGGATTTATTTGGAGAAGAATTTGTTTGATTTTCAATATCAAGTGAATGTCAATATTTCATCCATGCTCATGGCATGGGAAATGCAACGGGGTAGTAGAGAAGACATTTTTTGGATTATGAGGGCTGAAGTGAAGGTGGAATGGATGGGTGAAATGGTCCCCATATTATCTTATGCAGAACTGGGACATAGCTTCTTGGTGGATAAATAAGGTTAGAGGTTCTTGGTTGGGTTGAGGGATGATATGCAACCTTTTTTTAATTTTGAGTATGTCCAAGAGTATGGAGATGAAAATGGTTTTGGCTCACGATGCCTAGAATGAGATCGAATAATTTATCAAAGAGAGAAGCTGAGGAAGAAGAGAGGGTGTGAAAGAGGTTGTTGGGAAAGCATACTACGAGGAAGGAAGTTAGGCCTTGTCCTGACATACAAAAATGGAAAGAAGTGCAAAGAAAAGTGGGGAGTTTTGATCCTAGAAGGCTCAATCCTGGCGACAGAGATTCTTAAATAAAAGAAAATGAAAAATTAGAGCAAAGTGGATGGTGATTAGGTATGAGGTGTTGAGTCCTAGCTTTTACTTGTAGTTTTTTGTCGATGTATGGACTTACTATAAATAGGTTTAGTATGCAAGAAGGGTAGTTGTGGTCTTGCCCATATTTTAAATTTTGGACTATTGTAATGGTTGTTTAGAGCCTTAATGCATATGTAAGAGGATTACTAATATGTTTGGTCCTATAATTGGATAGGAGTAATTCTATATGCAGTTGTATCTAGTTAAAGTTTTTTCATTAATAAAATATAATTATCATCAATTAAAAAAAAGACATGAACTATTTGTCAAAATCTCACGAGGAGATGTCATCATAAATAATGAATGAAAAGAGTGCAGAATGTTATACTCACATGTCCATGCACTAAGCACCAGGATATATCATCACAAGGAATGAATGAAATCATTGCATAATGACCAACAAATGCCATGGAAAGGAATGAATGAAATGATTATAGAATGTTAATATTGTTTTTCAATGTCACCAACACAACATAGACAAGACATGATTTGTTTGTCAAAACTTCATTGACCAGAAAATGTCATCACAGAGGAATCCTCTATTCTTGGGGGATCTTGTACATCTTGGATAGAGTTGTCTTCATAATGATCTCAGGATATGGTGTAGTAAGATTATCATCAATGGAGTATACATTTTCTCTTAACCCAGAAGATAGTTTTTATTAAAAATCATTTTTGTTACCTGTATGATATCCTCTTTCTCCTTGCCTGCTAGAAAGGAAACTGCAATGAAAGTTCCAATAACATTCCCATTGGTTCTGTAGGTATATTCATAGTTGAATATCTGCTCTACCATTATCTTTCTAGGGCTCTTCTGGTTACAACTAACAATGGCCTGAGCATCTCGTTCAATCTCTCTAGTGTGATGCTACCCCTAAAGGCCATTGCCCTTGTGCTGCCTTTGTGGAATGTAGAGAGCTTGGTCTCCATACCTTAAGATGCAGGGGGAGAGGGGGAAAGGCCAGGTGTATAATAATAGGATGATAGCTTCAAGGAAGATGCCAGGGTCAACACAACATACTAATAGGAGACAAGATCCCTGAAGCCAAAAACCGTTAAGACATTTTTCTATGAAGATCTAGAAGCCTCTAGCAAATAATAGATGTATCCAGGTGCCTTAAGAATGACGATATAAGGGTTTAAAAGACCTGAGGATCTATAGAGAATGGGAAGAGAGGGGGATCGAGGACTGTGATGGAACTAAGGAGAGGGAAGTTAAATTAAGGGAGGGATTAGAGCATAGGGACGGGCAATCAAGAGTTAAAAGGGAATGTCGAGAGGGAAACCTTGCCCGAGATTGAGGAGGCAGATAGCTTGGTGAAGGACAAGTAGTCATAATCACAACCTACAATTTGAAAGATAATCATACCATATGCACTCATTACAAGAGATGACTAACCTCACAGACAGGCAATACTTTTTTGTAGTTGCTGATGACAGACCGAAAGGATGAGATTTTTATATGTAATGTAGCCTTAGAGTACTCTTTAAGCAGGATGTTATTATGATATCCTCTTTCTAATAATTATGCTATAGAATTGGCACCTTTTCAATTTTAATATTGACCCATCTAATAATAAATATCAGTGTAAATAGTTTAGGGGTGCTTAAAAAATAAGAGGTAGGGTCTATAATATACATTTAATCTAGCTTAACCATTGTTTATCTATGATCCTAGTTTCAGTTTAATCTTAAGACCGTGCTTCCCTTTGTTCCTTTTATGCATCTACATCAATGGGGATAAGATTGAAAGATCTGTCCAGAGAGGGTTTCCCCTTTTTGATAGGTCTATATGTGAGATACTATTGGTCCCTATACATAATAATTATTCTTTACTTCTAGTTAATATCTATATCATTTTGATACATTGTAACTATCCCATTGGCTCCTAAATTTTCTAGCATATCTGCCTCTTTGTTACCTTCTTTATAAATGTGTCTGATTTTGTATTTATAGATACTATCTATAATTTGGTTGATCTCTTCTAATTTTGAATTAAGAAGTCAATTCAGAGTCTTTTAGTTCGAATAGCGTTAACAATTACTTGCGAATCTCCTTCTATAATAATCTTTTTTATGTTTAGCTTCTTACATAGTCTTAGGCCTTCTAATGCCGCTACACATTCCACCATGTTGTTAGTGGTAGGGCTAATAGGCTTAGAGTATTTAGCGATCACTTCTAATTTCCAATTGCGAATGATTCCCCCAATACCTGCTTCCCCAGGGTTTCCTCTAGAAGCTCTGTCAAAATTCATTTTAAACCATCCTGCTTTCGCAGGTATCCATTTACAGTCAGCTCTATCTGCTTTTACTCTAGGGCCACCTTTACCGTATAAGGGTGGTATGTCTAGTTTAGGCCATTTAAATCTAATTTTATTGTCCCAACTCTTAAAGGAATTTTCGTAACTAGGCTTATCTCTTAGTTTGCTATTTATAATTTCTACTATTGATGCTTCTATTTTATTTGTGATTGAGGACCATTGAAGTTTCTGGTCCATGAAGATCCTCCTATTTCTTTCTTTCCAAATTTCCCATACAATAATTGATGGAGCAATAGTCCAAATATCCTTATATAAATTGTCTTTGTAAAGGGAGGGCCAAGCTTTAAGGTTATTTAGTAGATCCTGATGAAGGGCTGATTTCCATCCTAAACATTGGTGCAACCAATTCCAACATTTTTGTGTGAATGGGCAATTGAGAAGGATATGATTTACATCTTCTGAATGGTGCTCACACAAGGGACATCTGGATGGCCCTTCAAAACCTAATTTGGTAATTCTATCTGCAGTAAGAATTCTATCTTGCAATGCTGCCCATAAGAACATGCCTGCTTTAGGTAAACATGATTTATTCCAGCAAAGATTAATCGGTATGTCTATATTATCCATTTTTTTCTCTTTGATTATTGTGTTATATCCCTCCTTGACCGTGTAGTTACCATTCTTGGATCCTGCCCAAACTAAAAGGTTTGGTCTAGGTTTAGGTGAAACTGCTCTAGAATTCAGAGTTTTCATAAGATTATGTTTCTCATGCCAAATAGGGTCGATATCCTCTAACTTGCTCCATTTAAGTGTTTCTTCCTTACTCAGGTAATCCTTGAGATATATTCCTTTAACTCTTTTGCATTCTTCCATGAATTCTGAAGAAAAACCTAGTTTGCTTAGTGGGGGGAGGCCAGCCCAAGAATCATCCCAAAAAAGTGTTTTGTCTCCTGCACCTATATCCCATGTTAAATAATTGTTGATAATATTTCTACAATCTTTCATAAAGTTCCAAATGTGTGAATCTTTAACATGAGAGGAGGATCTAAATATATTAATAGGGTCACCTTCAAGGATATATTTATTTAATAGTATTGTTGCCCATTTACTCCTTGATTCTTTATACATCCTCCATATAAGTTTAGCTCCTAGGGCCTAATTTTGCCAGTGTAGATTTTTTATTCCCGGTCCTCCTTTGGAGATTGGTCGACATAAATTATCCCATTTAATGAGGGCAAGTTTCTTGTCCTCTGATGGGCCTTGCCAGTAGAAGTCCCTAAACAATTTATCTAAGTTATTTTTCACATTTTTAGGGAGGGGGAGAATCGATTTATGGTATGTGGGTATAGCTGAAAGAACTGATTTAATCATAGTGGTTCTTCCAGCTTTCGTTAACCATCTACCTTTCCAGGAGCTCCTTTTATTTTGTACTTTGGAGATAACTTGCTGCCAAAGTTTGGAAGATAAGATTCCTTTATCCAGGTCAATGCCAAGATATTTACATGGGAAATTACCTCTTTTATACCCCAATATATTACATATCTCTGATTCTCTCTCCGATGCAGTGTTAATGAAGAAAATCTCTGACTTACTAGGATTGACACGCTAACCAAAAGCTTTCATATATATGTTTAGAATATTTTTAAAGGTTCTTGCTTCTTTTATGCTTGCATACCCGGGTAGAATCATATCATCCGCGAGCTGTTGGTGAGTTATATTTGGTATGTTTTCTGTTGCTTTTAATCCTACAATATCACCTTCCATTTGATTTTTAGTTATGGTTCTTCCTAGCGCTTCTGCCATAATAACATACAGAAAAGGTGAAATCGGATCCCCCTGCCTAATTCCTCTTGATATATCGAAGAAGCCTTCCGGAGATCCATTAATTAGAACTGAGATTTTAGGGGTTGAAATGCAATTAACTATGAGATTGACCCATTGTTTTGAAAATCCAAAGGCTTGCATGCACTTGTAGAGGAATCTCCAGTGTACTGTATCATACGCTTTTTGTATGTCTACTTTGATGAGCATACTTGGGACCTTAGTTATTTGTGCAGTATGTATTAGTTCTTGTGCAATGATAATGCCATCCAGTATCGATCTGTTTTCTACAAAACCTGTTTGTTCTTCTGAAATTATGTTGGGGAGGAGATTTTTTAGTCTATTCGCTAAACATTTCGAGAGTATCTTGTAAATAGTGTTACATAGGGCTATGGGTCTAAAGTCCGTTGGCTCAACGCTTTCATTTTTCTTAGGTATGAAAGTGAAAAATGTATTATTTATTTCCTTTAACAATGATCCTAAATTTCTGGTTGCTTCCACTGCTTGCCATACCTCCTCCCCAATGAAGTGACAACATTTCTGGAAAAAGTCTGCTTGGAAACCATCTGGACCCGGGGCTTTATCTGGGTGGAGTTGGAAGACTGTTGTTTTTACTTCTTCTCGGGATAATTTATTATTTAGCATTTTATTGTCCGCTTCCGAAAGAATCTTTGGTATAGCTTTAAGCATTTTGTTTTGGGCTTCCCTATCCGTGGCTTCTGATTCGTTAAGGAGGGTTTCATAGAATTGTGTGAGAATTTTTGAGATTTGCTCTGGATTGTCTGTAAAATGTTCCTAGTCTACCTTAAGTTTAGATATTCTGTTAATACTTCTTTTAAAATTTATGGTATTATGGAAAAATTTAATGTTGTTGTCTCCTTCCTTTTGCCAAGTTTCCCTTGATTTCTATTTCTAGAAAATTTCTTCTTTGAGGAGGACATCATTGTATTTATTCATTAATTATTTTTCTTTATAATAGCTCTGTTCATTCATTCCTTGTGATATTACTATATTGTTAAGGTTTGTTATCTCTTTTTCTAACTTATCTTTTTCTTCAAAGATATTATTAAAATTGTTTTTATTCCATTCTAATGCCTTATTTTTTTATTATTTTTAGTTTTGCGGTTAGACAAAACATTTTGGAACCTTTGACTAATATTTGGTTCCACCACTCCTCTAGGAGATTGATGAATTCTGGGTTTTGAAACCACATGAATTTGAATTTGAAAGGATTTCTGGATGGCTTTGTATCTTCTATAATGGAGAGTCATATTGGGAAGTGATCCGAACCTACCTCGGGAAGGATCTCTGCTGAGTATAGCTGTTTAAAATTATCCGAGTAGTTTCTAAAAAAGAACCTATCTAATTTTTCTGTGATGTTACTAAAGCCTGCTCTTCTATTATTCCATGTATATACATCATTGTTTGTGCTAATGCTTATTAGATGATTCTTTGTTGCCCATTTACTAAAGTCCTTAAGGGCTTGGGATTCATATTTTAAGCCTCCTGACTTTTCCTCCAAACTAAGAATTGCATTAAAATCTCCTCCAATAAATTAGGGGTTTCTGAATAGTTACTTAAAAAGATGTGAATCTCTTGCTAGACTTTCCTTTTTTCTTTGTTTGGAATGGGTCCATAAACATTGATTAGAAAGAATTTTAAATTAGATTTATAACTTTGAACACTAAAAGCCATCCAATTACTATTCTTGGATATAGTTACTGCTAAAATTTTATGGGGGTCCCATAGTGTAGCTAATCCACCAGAAAGACCTTTAGAGGGTTCGAATTCTGATTTCCATATTCCTAATTTCTTACTAACTTTAGCGCATTCTAATGAATTAAGCTTAGTTTCCTGCAAGATAATAATTTCGGATTCAAAGGTTTTTATGTGTCTCTTTAACAGTCTCTATTTGTTAGGGGTGTTTAAACCCCTAACGTTCCAAGTGGTGACTCTCATTGTGCTTTGGGAAGGCACTTCCCCTTCCCTGCGTTCAATATATCTGCTATCTTTTTTTAATTTTCAACCTTGTCGTCTATCATTCTTAGTTCTATTGCAGATTTCCTGCCTCTTTTCTTTTTTAATTTGTTAATGTTAGGAGTACTTAGGCTGCCTCTAGTTAAGGCTATAGCCAACTCTCTGTTTTCATTTGTTATTCCAAAAAGTCCCTCAATCGTATCTTTAACCAATGCAGAGTTTCTAACTTTTCCAATTGTTAGATGATCCCAATCATCATGACTTTTTAGATTTTCCTCTATAATTGTATTAGGTTCATATCTATCTATATACTCTTTACCAAAAAAATTTATTATATCTTCTCCCTTCCTAGCTAGGTCCATATTAAGGGATTCTAAGTCTAGAGGAATAGCGACAGCTTGTGTCCCTCCCTCTTCATTATCAGGTTCATTATTAGTCTTTACTTTCTGAGTATCTTGATCTAATGTCTTGTTACTAATATCTGTCTGATCCGAGTCTTTCCCTGGTGTTCCTGGAGGGGCTATGTATGAGCCTTCCTTCCTTGAGGTAAAGGGTAGGATGGCTGAGTTTGTGTAAGGTCCTTATCCTTGTATTCTTCAAGAATACATTCCTATAATTGCTTAATTAATAGTTCTTTTTGAGTTTTTAATTCGTCAAATTCACAAATTTCTTCTAAGAACAAGTCCATTAGCTCATCTGTTAGTGATTCTCCTAAGTATTTTATAATTTGATTAACTTCCTCTTCTGTTTGATTTGCCTGATCTACTATTTCTACTAAATTGTCACAATCTAATTTTTTATTTTGATGTGTTTGTAGCTTAGTCTCATTACCTTCAAGTTGTAAAAGGATATTATTTCTATCTTTCTTTTTCCTTTCTGATTCACTTTCTTTTACCTGATTCCCATTGAGATTTTGACTGTTTGGGTTTATTGTGTTAATAGTTGTTGGAAGTGATTCTTCATTTGCTGTTTGAGTATTTATTATGTCCTTATGCTCATAGATTTTATCTTTTATTGAAGTTTTATCTTTTCCAGTATTTGTAGGATGGATTTCATCCTTTGATACATTTGTTGTATTATTATAAGGCATTTGGGGATCGGGGGTATTTACTGTTGTTGTTGCCTTATTAATCTGAGAATGGTTTGGTAATGAAAAATTTGAACAAGTGTCTGCTATGGGCTGAATTCTCTCAAGTCCTTGAGTCTTTGTAGGATTAATTGTGAAACCCCCTTTGTCCTTACATAACTTTATCTCTATATCTTTATTGGGTTGATTCATAAGGTTTATGTTATTGTGGAACTTCTGGAAATACACACCTTCTTCGATAAAGTTGTCTAGTATTTTGGGATTAATTATGACTGAATTTGAGTTAAAGTTTAATTGGATGGGTAAGATACTTTTTTGGTGAAATTCCATCTCAACTATGATGATTTTATCGGTTTGATTAAAGGTTGACTCAATAGTCTTGATGTATTTCCCAATTCTATTACCTATATTTCTTATGATTTCCTTATTGGACATTTCTATAGGCAGTTTGTTTAGAGATACAACCTTTTCTATTCTAAAATCATTTAACAGCATTGGATTGAACAAAGGCATCCATTCAAAAAAGAAAAAAGGATTGTTCCTAAATTTTATATCCTTTCTATTCATAATGCTATTCTTCATATTCTCTTTAATGCAATCTACAAAAATGAACTGATCCATAAGATGTGAAATACTTACCTCCCTAGGTAGTAGTGTTGATAATTCCTTCATAACATTCTTGACAGATACTCCCATACCGGTCCAAATGCAGATCAAACCTTTTTCTACCAAGGCTTTCTGTTGCTGTATAATAACATCATTATCTAGGGTGATAGAAACATAATTTCTGTTATGATTCTTCTTACCTGGCTTCTATTGAATCCTATGCCTATGTGGTGGTGAGTAAACTGCATGCTTAATAGACTCGTTAGATGCATCATTACAAAAATCACGGTTACCTCTATCATTATTAATCATAGATCCTAATTTCCTCTCCAACCTTCTATTGTGTGGAGGACTGTATTTTGAATTTTTAATCATTGGATCATTGCTACCATAAATTGAGACCCTTGGGTTAGAATTCCCTCCACAGAAGGGTGGGGTCTTTATGCGATGAGGGTAGGGCATTTCCATCTGCCGTACCCTATAGCCCTCATCCACAAAGGTCCCATTCCTTTTATGGGGGGTGAATATTTACCATTTTCTACCTTTTTCAGTAGATTGAAGGAATTAATTAGGGTTAAATTGAAAGGTTTGTGAGATACCTGATGCCTGTTCACCTTTCTTTTATTTTTAACCTCTTGCCAGGTGTTATCATTTTTATTTATGCAGATGGGAGGAGCTTGGGTGAGTAAGAACCTACCTTCCCCCTTAGCAGATAGGGGTTCCTTGGTAATGCATTCTGAAATGCATTCAGGTCTTGCCACTTTAGCAACCCCGTTGCCTATATCTAGTTTCACATACTTTGTTTTTGTGAAAATGTGTATCAGTCTGTCCAAGGTTTGGACTGAGAATACCTTTGGCTTATCATCCTTAGGGTTTTTATTTATTATCCTTGGAACATAATCAGGTTTTTCAATCCTTATATTATCCTTCTGATTTTTTATCTACAAACCCTTATTTTTCTTTTCAGATAACGACTGCTCATTAGAGTTTGCAGTGGAAATCTTTTCCAGAGCAAAATCCTTAGTGAGGCTTTTATTGTTTGCCCTAAAAATAGAAATGGGTTTTTCCACCCTGATATTTTCCTTCACTTTTTTTCTCTGAGATCCTATTTCATTCTTGTCTAATAGAGAAAGCATATTAGGGTTTTCAATGGAGAGCTTTTTCATAGCTATCTCTTCAATGGGAAGTCAAGAAAATAATGCATATAAATCCCAATCTATGTTTTGATCCACTAACCTTTTTTTTTTAGCTGTGAATTCATTCAGATGCTCATACGAAGGATGGTCTTGCACTGGCTTTCTGTAATCCTTTTTCTTGTGGTCATAGAGCCAACAATTGAAGCAGTAACTTGAGAAAACCTCCTTTTTATCTTTCTACTTTGGAGCTTCTACCGCCCGAGAGGGCCTTTCTGCCCTAAGATTGATCCAGCTTCATATTTGCTATGATTTGCAAGCAAAATACCAGTGTTCACCTGCTGTCGATGAATATAGATTGTCTTTTAGGGTGAGTAGTTCGCATTTTCGCATAAATAAATAACTTGATAATTGTTGATATTATATGTTGATATTAATTTAAGTTTATTTATTTAATTTAAAAGTGTTAATTATAATTTTTATTATAATCATAAGTTTTATAATACATTAAATTTTATTATTATAATATATTTTATACATTCTTGACTGTACACATAAATTTCATCTAAAAATAATAGAACTTGGGCAATTTAAAAACCCTCTATCCCCTTCAAAAAAATTTCAACATAAAGATCAGAAATTATCAATACATAATTAATTATTTTTTAAAAAATTATTTATATATTTTGTGATCTTAATATATATAAAGTGTTGGTATTGAGGAACACTTGGGGAGGGGGGAGGGGGGGAATCAATGTTCTAACACTTTTAACTTTAGCAACCTGATTTCTTGACCATAAACTAAATGCAATGATAAGTAAATAGCATAAGAAAACAAACAACATCCACAACATCATAACACCATGATTTTGGTGTGGAAACCCTATTAGGGAAAAACCATAGTGGGGATGGTACCCACAAGTAATTAGTTATGCAGAAATAATAACCATGTCAAAGGTTTAGTTACAATAAAATGAATGCAATGCATTTAGGCACACTGTCTAGAGTTCACTACTCATATTACAAAAAGAGAAAGGATCACTACCATACAAAATATTGGACTGTAATCCAAAAGGGGTGAACTAGAAAATAACATCAACTATGCCTATACAGTTCCATGTAAGTGCACATCAAACAAAATTTGAATATGTCCATGGATTTACTATAACCAAATTGTTCACATAACATTATCACAACTAATCTTCGTATTACATCTCTAACAATCACATCATCAAAATAATACAAAAAATCAATCTTATATATCTGATTGCAAAAATAACATCTCAACCAGTCAGCCTCACGAACGTAAAGTGTAGCATGTAGAACATCAACCAAATCAATAACTAAATCTTCATGCTAACATCTACCAAAAGCATAGATATCATTAAACATGTCAACTCTTACATCTCCAACTCTCAAACCAATCAGATCATTGATTTGTTAGGATCGTTGATCGATCCAACCACTAACTGTCACCGTTCTTCATTGTCCATTAGATAACTGATACTTAGAATCCCATAACTCAAATATATGATGACATAAAATCTTTTGAACATAGAATAAGGTAGTATATACCATGTAGTATGGTATCCTATCTTTACAACTCAAAATTCAAAGTCATCTATTTGTACTGAATCCTATACATTGGCCCAGCTCTGACATACTTAGCCAATTTTATAATCAGACCTTCGGTATCACAATAATATGACAAGTGACCATGTAGAATATGTATAGTTTCCATCAATGACAACATACAAGCTATCAATAGCAGTGTCTCTTGCCAATAATCTCCCCCTTTGGCATTGATGGCAACACTTAGTGAAAAATGACTAAGTATTCGAACAAAATGCCAAACTCCAAAAAGATTGCTTCCTAACCAAAAAATAATTGTCTCCCTAAGATGAATATCTCATTTTTCACTCCTTATCTCTCCCCCTTTGACATCAATGGAAAAGGTTAGGGTCCTCAAAAGTTGACTACCAAAATCCTATATAACTCACCGCTATATAAAAGTATGAAAAATATACTTACAATATCTGAATACATTTGAGAAATTATTTCTCAAAGTAGAAAAATATGTATCCCAACTCTTCTTGAATCTTTGTAGTTTCAATCTGACCACAAATGACATAGGCTAACTTTTTTTCTTCAACTAAGTCAGGTGCATTATGATAATGATGTGTTTCTTCTTGGTGCAGAGGCGCCTCAAACTTTGAGCATTATGAAAAGTTTCATAATATTGATATGCTTAAGTTATTTAGAGTTTTGTTATCATGAGTAGATGGGCAGATTTGATAGCTACCCTAGAATCTCTATAAAGAGAGAAGAAGGTAACCGAATGGGGAGAGGGATATAGGAAAAAGCTACGGGATATAGAAAGTGTGTGCACAAGTTTGGAAAGAGAATCATCTCTTTGGCCTTTAGCCAGAGAGCCATTAATATATTGTGTATTCATTGAATTTTAATGAAATGTCTTGAATGGAATCGATCAATAGTGTTTAGTTTTCATTGAGTCATTTGTGTTTATGTTTTATGCAAATTGATTCCATAGTTTTCCTTATGAACTGGTTACTGTATGTTTCTTGATTTTGGGTTTTGATAACCATGGAATGGATCGGGTTGTTAAGTATTGTTAATTCGATAGTTGAGAGCAATTTTGGTTTATGTTTATGTTCAGTTTATAACAGTCTCGATCCATGGAACAATGAAAGTCAGTTTATTTGGCAAAAGAGTGAATTAAAGACCCGATGAATAATAGCCTTGAATATGAAGGGCATAAGTTTCAAACCAACCGTTGGATTTCAACATTCTTTTGACATGTTTTAGATAATCAAGTTTGGAAGATCTTCACTAGAGCAATATTTAAAATGTGATTTGGTTTAAAAGATATAAGCAACTATGTATGGGTTTGTCTAAAATATAGAAAATGGAGTCTAATATCAAGATTGATGTTGTTATTGGATTATAAAAATAGGAACCTTATAAGGATTATGAGCCTCTAATCTATGTTTATAGAGAAGAAAAGATGTAATATGCAGAGATACATATATCTTCGATGCAGATTGAAGAAAGCCAATGAATTATCTGCAGGAGTAGAAGATTGTCTTGATGCTCTTCGCATCACTTGAACCTCTTAGCAGAATGTCCAGTTTAGGTGTGAGTTAATTTCTCATCTCAATAATTATATCCTTCATCCTCTCCTTCTCTATAACCAAGCTTATAATCTTTTCATTTAAGGATATAACCTGAGATGAATGACTAGATGCAAAATTTTTCAAGAGATCATATGATCTAGATAAGTCAAACAACTTATTCTCTCTCCCTGATTATCTTCTCAACATCAACAACACATTTTGGGTATTCAATACATGATTTATAGATCTTCCCACCTTCAAATAAAACATCCTTCAATCTCTAAATAGAAACTACCAATGAAATTTTGTCCTTTTAGAATTATTGTGTTCAACTAATTGAATCTCCTTAATCTAAATTGATTATAAACATTCACTAATGCAGACTTCTCTAGTGATTCACAGTGAGTGTTAACTGCATTCAACAAACCTTCAAGATGACTTGATGTAGATTTATTCTTATCTGATTTTTGGGTTGGCATGATCTTACTCAAGACTTTTTATGCTCTAGCTAATAATTTGTTATGCTTCTCATGAGTCTTTAAACTTTGTTCCCTTTCTTTGGCTTGAGCTACTGAACCAAGCCCCATCAATTGAACTAGACTGAGAGTATCTAATTAAATTGGACCATTTGTGATCTGCATATCCTCCATTTCAATATTACCTCTTCCAAGAATTTAGCCACTACCTCTATAGTGTCTCTTTCCTCCACATCATGCTCAATTTTCACCTTTGGAACTATCTCCTCAACTCCCTCAAGAGTTTGATCTAACTTTGTGTCTTCTTCTTCTCTCACTTATTCTTCCTTCTGACTATCATCATGTGTAACTTCATATGTATCAAGTTCTCCTTTATCTGGCTCCACATTAGAGATCTTTGACTGATCAATATTTTGATTATTAGTTGTAGTGTCTTCCTTCTCCTTGTCATTGATTGTGTATTCATATTTAGTCATGGTCATTTGAATGTTAGGAACTCCACAAGTTTCTTCCTTTTCATCATGAACTAAAAGTGTAATAGGTACACCGGATATAAAAACATTAGGATCTCCATTAGATACTTGAAATGAAGTATCCATAGCATCAAGTGGCTCACTATCATAAAAAATGGTGTCATCACATGCCTCCTTCTTGTCATCCTTTGATAGAACATCATTCCAATTTCTCAATAATATTTTTTCCATTACCTCTTCAATCTCCTCAACTACTTCTTTTGTTTTTCCAATCATGAGAATGTTTACCTTGTTTTACTCATAAACTCCTTGGCTTCTTCAAGAATATATTTCATTTCTTCTCTTGCAATTACCAAATAGAACCTCACCAAAGTCATCTCTCTAATCCTCTTGTCCTCTTATATTGTTGACAACGTTCTTTCTTTTAGGATGTTAAATAGATCATCAGGAATGTCCTCTTTTATCTCCACTAAATCCCTATTGTATTTGTTCAGATAGACAATTAATCTATCCTCAAACAGTCACTTTTCTTTCTCATCATATATGTTGTAATATCTATTCAACTGAGCTAATATGCCATGAAATATCATATTCTTCAAGACATGATTATCTGTAAAGTGTGGCCTACCGATGTCAATATTTGGTTTATTACTTGTAGGAACATCTGGTGTCGAAACACTGACCACTCAAGCTACCTTGGTTCCTTTTGTCCTCATCTTCTTTACTACATCATCGAAGTCAACAACATCATCTTTCTCATGATCCTTAGTCCCTGTATATGTCCACTTGGTATTTAGATCAACTCTCTTACTTTTTGATTCTATTTTATCCTTCAATTTTACTGATTTGAACTCAATTACCTTCATTATGGGTGTGTCAAATTTCTTGGCAACTAAAAGCTTCTTCTCTTCTTCAAGACTAAATGATGTCTTCACTAGACTCCTAGTTTGTCTTCTTCTAGATGGTGAAATGATCAGGTGGTGCATATGATCAAGTATATAGGTAGGTGGTGCATATCATCAACATTAATATGTTTCACAACTTCTTCCTTCTTTCTCTCTTCCTCTTCAAATTTTTTTCTATCTTCTACCATTTTCTCCTTAGTGAATCCCATCCTTTCACCCATCAGTTCCACTTCTTTCCTTACTCTATGATGTCTTGCAGGTTTGTTAAATTCTAAGATCTATTTCTTTTCCTTCTTTATCTTTCCCAAATTCTCTAAGATTTGCATTCTTAGAGCTTCGTAGATATTATACTCTACATTTTCTTTGACAATTCTATAGGCAATATGGATGATGGTTCTAGAAATATAATTTTTCCTACTTGAGTGGTACACTTTTTATCCCAAAATCATAGAAGCAAACTTAACATTAGGTTGTTTAATATTATTCATTGTCATGGCCCTTTTACCCCACTAAGACTCAATCAATTGTGTTGCAATATCCTTCTTAATATTCCTTAAGGTTGAAACTTCTCCACTAGCATTCAAACTGATGATTGCTTATAATAATTCCTTAGTGATTTTATATGGTTTATCAAGCCACATGAATTGGTCATGAATTCTGCTTAGTACTAGCTTGATCCATTTGACTTCATAAAAAGTGTGCAAGTGCATAACTTGTGAAATTTTCATGGTCTTTAAAACCTCAAACTCATCTTTCAGTTTCCCATCCACACATAGATTCTTATACATATTAGAAATTTCAAATTCCCCTAATTCCTAAAAATTATAGTAGATATAAGCCCTAATATCTTCCACAAGAAAAACTTCGTAAGGGACCCTAGAAAATGCACCCTCTTGATCATCGTCTGTAGACTTATATGGGTGTTTCTTGAATTTGGGTCTACATATATCCTTAACATTAACTACCATAGGTATATCCATAATATAAAATTCAATATACCAAGTCACATAATGATAAATACCTTTTTATGTCGATGGTAAGGGTTTCAAGTTTGATCTTTGAAAAAGCTTCCAATCTCTATTCAAATCGCTTCAAATCTCTCAGCAAGCTCATTCTCCACATAGTAAGGTTTCAAATGAAGCCTCAAAATGTTTTTTTAAACTTTCGCATGATGAAAAAGGAAATCATAATTAATGCATCTAACTCTAGCTCAAAAAGTTTCATATCACCTAAGACTCAAAAATTTGTTTGTGATCCTCCAAAATCGATCATTATCCTTCAAGTTTGATTCTATTGTGTTCTAAACTTAATTTTGCATCATACTACATTGATCTCTTCTAATTTTTTCAATTTAGCGGTAAGATAAGATTATTCTTGAAAAAATCTCCCTTATGTCTATGACCTAATTAGTTTTCTAATGAGATTTTCACACCAAAGTCTAGTGCGATATTTCCAGTAGCATCAATATATTATTTTCTAACTCATATCTTACTCATTTCCTTCTTAACCTCTTCCACATAAACTTTTTCTTTCCTTTATCATTCTACACATTGTTTCTCTCTATCAAACCTCTCATATTCACATTATCATTATTGTATCTACAATTCTTAACAATGTGACTAGGATTATTGCATTTAAAACATATCACATTTGAGTTTCCATACCTTGGACTCTCTTGACTTGTCCTTAATTTTCATTGCTTTACCATGTGTCCAAAGTTGTTGCATTTGTAGCAGGTTATATATTTCCTTTATTCATGGAATTGTTCATCTTTTCTTGGCACTCACTTGATTTGTGTCCATGATTGTAACAAGTGAAACAATATCAAAAAAATGTTGTAGCATTAGGTCTTCTTTTGCACTGACTCACCTTATGACCAAAGTTGTTGCAAGTAAAACATCTCCCATTAGGTTTTCTCATAGGTGTCCTTTTACACTCCTCAACCTGATTATATGATAAAGTGTTTTGTTGACTAGATCCAAAATTTTTACCTTTATCAAATCTAAGATCTTGCGTGTTTCCTTTTTCTCTCCGTCTTTCCAATTGTTCATCAAGATTCACTGAATTGTTCATGAATTTTTCTTTGAATTCCTTACCAGTAGAAAGTTCACTTTCAAGTTCTTCAATCTACTTCTTAAGTTCCTCATCATGATGTTTGGCTTTATGAATGAGATAGTTTTCATTCTTCTTTCTTCCTTCCAATTCTTCACTTATTATTCTAACCCTAGTTAACATCTCATGATTTATCTTTGCACATTCTTTTGTCATATCCTTAAAATATTGATCAAGAAATTGTTCATTCTTTTTCCTTTCTTCCATTTCCTTAGTCATCTTCATAGCTACACATTCCATTTCATGTTTCGCAAATTCTTTTTCTTGTGCAAGTTTTTCACATTCTTCCTTCAAGGCTTGAGAATATTCTTTCTACCATAATTTATCAACATGTTCCTTTGTTTTTCCCATGGATTTGTTCAACTGATCTTTCAATCTTTGAATGTAACTTTCAACATCCTTAAGTTCCTTCTTCAATCCAAGGACCTCTTATTTAAGTTCATAAATATCTTCAAGTGCAACTAGAAGATTCTACTGTGTTGAACTTGTATTATTCTCCATCAAGATCTTCCTGAAGTTGTTAGTCTTCCTCCGAGGTACAAGACTCTAATACCAATTGTTGGTATTGAGGAACACTAAGAGGGGAGGGGGGGGAATTAGTGTTCTAACACTTTTAACATTAGCAACTTGATTTATTAACCATAAACTAAATGCAATGATAAGTAAACAACATAAGAAAATAAACAACATCCACAACATCATAAAACCATGATTTTTTCTTGGAAACCACGTTAGGGGAAAAACCATGGTGGGGATGGTACCCAAAAGTAATTACTTCTACAGAAATAATAACCCCGTCAAAGGTTTAGTTACAATAAGAGGAATACACATGCATTCAGGAACACTACCTAGAGATCACTACTCAGATTACAAAAAGAGAAATTCTCAATGTTATACAAAATAATGGACTACAATCCAAAAGGGGTGAACTAGAAAATAGAATCAACTATGCCTATACAAGTCCATGTAAGTGTACAAAAAAAATTTGCTCAATTTGTCAACTAATTCACTATAACCAAATCCTTCACATAACATTATCACAACTGATCTTCGTATTACATCTCTAATAATTGTATCATCAAAATAACGCAAAAATTTGATCTTATATACTTGATTGTAAAAATATTATCTCAATTGATCGACCTCAAGAACATAAAGTGTAGCATGTAGAACATCGATCAAATCAATAACTAAATATCCATGCTAACCTTGACCAAAAGCATAGATATCATTAAAAATGTCAGCTCTAATATCTCCAACTCTCAAACCGATAAGATCATCAATATGTTAGGATCACTGATCAATCCAACTACTAACTTTCATTGTTCTTCACCATCCATTGGATAACCGATACTCAAAATCCCATAACTAGAACATATGATTAGATAAACTATTGCAAACATAAAGTAAGGTAGTATATACCCTACAATATGTTATCCTAGCTTCGCAACTCAAAATATGAAGTCATCTATTTGTATCGATCCATATACTGAACCCTGTACACTAGCCCTATTGTGCCATACTTAGCCAATTTTACAATCAGACCTTCGGTATCACAAAAATATGACAAGTGACCATGTAGAATGTGTATGGTTTCCATCAATGACAACATACAACTATCAAGAGTAGTGTCTCTTGCCAACATAAAGATCATAAACTATCAATATAAAAATTATGTATTGATAGTTTTTTATTTTTAATATATATAATTAATATATATTTTAAATAATTAATTATGTATCTAATTTTTTTAAAAATCATTTGAATTTTATGAAGTCTATCAAATTTCAACTAGTCATATATAATAAAACTAAAAAAACATTAATTACACTAATAAGCGTCCTGTATGGGGATTGGTCATGGGTAAGATGTTAGCCATCCTATTAATTTTTTGTCGGTGGCATTTCCTGGTCATGGTTTCTTATTTCTAGTAGTGTGGTGTCCACTACATGCACTTCTCCACGGGTGACATATCTTTCCCTTCCCACCTTGTATGGTTTGTGCTTGTAGAACAAGGACAATTTGGCTTTGAAAGGTGTTGATAGTTACTGTGTATTTTATGGAATGTACTGACTTTGGTTTCTATGGTGTTATACTTTGAACACCTATTTACTATTATGTAAGCTTTGAATTCATCAAGATAATAGACTTTCTATAATTTTACTGATTTGTCTATATAAGTTACCCTTTTTCTTAAACAACTTGCAAGGTAGTTGTAATTTGAAATGGTGAGGCTTCTTGCCTTTAGTCTACAAGCAATTGTTTGAACCTTGTAGATTTAATCTCTGATGTGTCATTCATTAAGATTGTTTTATGTCAATCTTTATTTATCTTAAAACATAAGAAAATAAGATCAAATTACAACAATCTTGGACGTTGTTTAAGAAGCAGGTGGAGAAAGGCTATTATCTTAAGGAATTCAAAGCATACATGACATAAAATAGTAATCTACCACTACAAAAAATGGTTGTCGGGATTGTAGAAATAGGTGGCGTATTAGGTTTTTTTTTCCATTCCAATTACTGAAATCACTGGTTGACACTAATTAAGATTGTTATTTTGAGGAATTCAAAGCATACATGATAGAAAACAGTAGTCTTGCATGAGAAAAAATGGTTGCAAATAGTTGTATAAGCATATTTCTCCTTCCTATAAATTGTCAACCCTTAGGTTGCTAGAAAGCTTTCCATTCAAACCAACAGTCCTATAAAACAGAATTGGTTACACAAGCTGAATGTGGCAAGAGAAGGTGCCTATTTTTCACTTGACATTTTTAGTTTAAATTTTTTCACCAAACAATACACTGCAAACGCTCTAAATTGCAACTTCCAAGTGAAAATGTAGGAGTTGCTCTTCCTCCATTTCAACTTTTGCACCCAATTTCAACCTTTTCTACAACTTGTTTTTAAATTTTGTAGATTTATTACAACACACAATTTACATGCCTCTCATAGTAAAATATGAATGCATGTCTATGTGCTTCAAATGTCTACAAATTTTCATCTCATAGGTTTTTTCATGGTGTGTCCTTTTATCATTCAACATCTATAAATGAACTATCTCTATGATGCAAGGACATTGTCATAGCACAAAAGCAACTCAACAATGCTTCCATTTACAACTTATCTCACCTTCAACAAAAAAAAAATGTCACTTTACAATTACTTTCATCTCCCTGCATACACTATGCATTTAATATATTCAATTCTAATAGCATAGTTCAAATTGCAGATTCCTGTGTGCTTTCTACAACTGGTCATGCAAAAAAATTCCACCTTTGTATTGTCACTTGCATCATCTATGCATAGATTGAATGGGTTAACTTCATTACAAGTCCTAAACAACCCTATAAATGATGACATCACTATTCACATTATGGTCCTTAATTTCTTGTCTTTTGACACTATTTGGCCTTTTGCGTTAGGCTTAATTGTGCTATCTTCTCCAGCCTTCTTTGTCAGCTCTATTATAATGAGGCATTTTCCTTCTGTTTGTGACATACCCTTTGATTGTCCATTTGTTCTAGTAAGGGTTTAGGGATTTTACAAGTGTGGTGCAAATTTAAGGGTTCTTTTAGCTGATGAGGGGGTCTATTGGGCCAACATTTGTTGGTCTTACTCTTGGAATAGGTATCTAAGTTTTCCAAAAGATGTAGAATGCCTAATTGAATGTGTCTGTGTCATTGAAAATCATAATTTTATGCCAATTAAGCTCAATTTGGTGATTGTTTAATTCTCAAAAGATAATAGCTGCAATGTTGGACATGGAAGATTACAACTAGCATTTATCAACAGTCAAAGACAATATATGTTGATTACCTTGTAGATGCTTGTACGAGTCCTTCAGAGTGCAATTTCCATATATTCTCAATTCACATGTCAATTTATCTTTTATTTTATTTATGTCATGGCACTTTCAATTACTATATACCCTATCCCACCCCCTACTTAGGATCATTATTATTCTACTCTTTTGTGTCTTTCTTTTATTTCCATGATTTCACTAGAACATCTATGCATATATATTCAATGGGTAAACTTCATTACAAGTCCTAAACAACCCGATAAATGATGACATCACTATTTAAATTATGGTCTTTCATTTCTTGTCTTTTGACACTATTTGACCTTTTTCTTTAGGATGTTCATCAACTAAGCACTACCAGATGTCATCACAAATAATGAATGAAATCATTGCACAATGTTATACCCACATGTTCATGCTATATATATATATATATATATATATATATATATATATATATATACAACATTCTTAACCATGTACATAATTCCCTTATTTCATTAACCAAGAAATGTCATCACAAGCAATGAATGTAATGATTGCAGAATTTATACCCACATGTTCATGCATTAAGCACTAACAGATTTCATCATAAGGAATGAATGAAATAATTGCATGATTTTATACTCACATATTACATGTTATAGTTTGACCTTTTCATTTTAGTGCTTGTCAAGCTCCTACTTCCAACAAATTTCATATATTCTTAATTCACATGTGACTTCACATTTTCTTTCTTTATACTTTCACCATTTATATTGATTACCTTGTGGATTCTTGTACGATTCCTTCAAAGTGAAGAAGCACAATGATGCAGGAGCATCCTGGGTGTAAGAGCAATCTTGCATCACCCAAAAATATTTCTATTTTTGTATTCAATAAGGGCTATCTTATGCAAAGCTACTATGTATGGAAACTTGCTATTTTTAGTAAGTTGGTCATCCGATCTCGGAATGTTCTGATTTCTTCCCTGGAGGTTCATTTTGGTCATATCATCGTGCCAGTAAAGTTTCATTGATAGATCAAGTCTAGCTTTGTAGATATTGAAGATTTTTGGTATTGGCGACAGGGTACAAAAACTTTGAACTCAGTTTTGAAGGCTTTAGAGGCCCCGGATGAGGTCAAAAATTTTAGTGACAAGCACTTGCACAAATTAGGCCTGTAGAGCGCTTCGTGGCCTTTCCGAAATGGGGTCATAATAGTCAATTAGGTCAACTGGCAATGACTTATAGTCTTTGGAAGTTGGGTCACCTGAAATGACGAAAAATGATTTTCCTTCAAAATTTTTGTTTGGGTTTCAAAAGTTATTTTGAGCTGAATTTGATGTAATAAATTGTAAAATAAAATAATTCTAAATTTGGTCGGCCTTGTTGGCTAAAATTCTGGAACCTTCCTAGGCAGTGGAAAATTGCCTATATAAGGAAGGTTGTAGTGTTGTCTTAGGCAGTTTGGGACAATTTGGGGTAGTAGATCTGGGTATTGATTCGAGGCTTTGTCCTACAGAATATTGTAAGGGAATGCCCATGTGGCTTTGCATATTATAATTTTGAAAGTTTGTAATTCCACATTTATGGAGATAATAAGAAGCCCATTTTCTGTTCTTGCATATTGTTGTTATTTCTCTATTTCTATTATGTGTTTGTGGCATTAAGGGGAGCACCCTTCATCAAGTGGTATCAAAGCTGGAGTTCCTGAGTGTGTAAATAGATCACCGATTGTGAGGCAGTTTGCACCAGGACCATGGGTTAGGGTTTCTATGTAAACAGATCATCGACTATGAGGCAGTTTGCACCAGGACCGTGGTTAGGGTTTCAGTGAGCAACATGAAAATGCCTCCATGAAGGGAACGTGGCGGAAGAGCTGGTGTTGTAACACCCAAGGTTAGGGAACTGCAGAGACAAGTGCGAGCATTGCAAGAGGAGATTTGTAGAGGAATGAATCTTAATGTCAGAGATGAAAGCGAGGATGAAGCTGAAGAAGGAAATTTGAACAAGGAGAAGTTGAAGTTTTGAATCAAGAAGAAGAAAGACTTTTCTGAGCCATTGCAAAGATCAGGAAGAGACCTAAGATTGAGGTCCCGACATTTTCTAGAAATCTTAACCCAGAAGAATTGATCGACTGGATCAATGAATGTGAAGAATATTTTGAGTATGAAGATATCGAGGATCCTGATTGGGTCAAGTTTGCGAAGGCCAGATTGAAGGGTCATGCGAAGATCTGGTGGCAAGATATTCAATTGGAGCAAAATCAAAGAGGAAAGGATAAAATCACAAGATGCGAGCGGATGGTGGATAAATTGAAGCGACAGTTCATCCCTGTTGATTATGAGCTTGACCTACTGAAGAAAATGCAAAGTTTGAAGCAAGCAGGATGATCTGTTCAGGAGTATACAGAGGAGTTCTATCGAATCCTCATCAGAATAGGCCATGCAAAAGCTGACAAGGGGAAAGTTTCCCATTACCTTAATGGGTTGAGGCCGAGCATTCAGGAAGAGTTGAATCTGGTTCGAATGAACAATATTGAAGAGGCATACCAGTTTTCCCTAAAAGTAGAGGAAAAGCTTAACAAGAAGTTTGAGAGAAGACAAAGCGGAAGATGTCATGATGGAAGATCTAGTGGACGGTCATATGGAGATCGAAATGAAGATCTGAAAAAGAAGGATGAGGCCAGTAATAGTCAGAATCAGAGAGGAGATAATTTCAATCATTTCCATGATCAGAATAATAGAGATCAGAGAGGAAGAGGAAGAGGACAAGGATCTGGAAGAGGAGGCTTCCATGGAACATGTTTTCACTATGGAGAAGAAGGTCATAGGGAATTTGAATATCCTCAATGCCAAGGAAGGATGGATAGGAGGAATGAAGGCTAGGCTAGAGTGGCACATATAGATGAAGATGTCAGATCCTCAAATTTTGAAGATGCTAAAAGAGGAGAAACGTTGATTAACAGAAGAGTCTTGTTGAGTGGTGAGAATGAACCTGAGCAAAGGAGGAGCCTATTTCGCACCAGGTGCAAGTGTGAGGGTAAGTGTTGTGATGTGATTATTGATAGTGGCAGTACTAATAATTTGGTGTCAGAAGAGATGGTGACAAAGTTGAAGCTCAAGAGGCAGAAACATCCACATCCATATCGGGTTGCTTGGGTGCAGGATGACCACAAGGTCATGGTCAGTGAACAGTGCCTAGTGAAGTTCAAGATCGGCGGGTACCAAGATGAGGTACTATGTGATATAATATCTATGGATGCATGTCATATGTTGTTGGGTAGACCTTGGCAGTTTGACAGGTGTGTTGTACATGATGGTCGTGCGAATACCTATTTCCTGACAAAGGATGGAGTGCAAAATAAGCTAAAGTCATTGAAGGAAATTGAAGAAAAGGTATGTGGTAATGCAAGAATAACTTTTGTTGATAGAGGAAATTTCTTAGATGGTATGCAGCAAGAGCATATGTGTTTTACCTTAATTCCAAAGGCTGGGAAAGAGGAAGTAGAAGATGTACCTATAGAAGTTGCAGAATTATTGAATGAGTTTCAGGATATTGTATCCGATAATGTGCTTGATGGATTACCACCAGTAAGAAAGATCAGTCATCAAATGGACTTGATTCTAGGAGCCAGTTTTCCAAATAAGGCAACACACAGAATGACACTAGTAGAAAGTAAAGAGTTGAAGATAAATTTGAAATTTAGTTCATCACATCATCCATAGATTGTATATGGAAGTAGTCCTAGAAATGCATCTGAGTTGAGGAAGATAGATAAAGGAGAAATAAGTAGTGCTGAAGCCGAGGATTTTCTAGAACATTTAAAGAACATCCATGAGGAGGTGAGGAAGCACATTACCAAGATGAATGTGCAGTATAAGGCTAAGGCAAATGAGAAAAGAAAGCATAAGGAATTTCAAGTTGGAGATGAAGTCATGGTTCATTTGCGGAAGGAGCGATTTCTAGTTAGTACATATAACAAGTTGAAAATGAAGAATTTTGGGCCATGTAAGATACTGAAGAAGCATGATTTAGGAAATGCATATGAGGTCAAGTTGCCTACTAAGCTGAATATTTCACCAGTATTTAATGTTTCAAATCTGACAGAGTATCATGAAGGAGGTGTTGAAGATGAGGTTACAGCAGCACAGTGGAGTATTCCAGCAACCAGTTCAGATATCAAGGAGATTGAAGACATACTAGATAGTCGTGTTAGTAGAAGCACAAGGAACATGACATATGAAGAGTATTTGGTCAAATGGAAAGGACGACCTGTTGAAGATTCATCATGGCTAACAAAGGAGGTTAACTGTCTTGGTTTTCCTTTGCACACCTGAGTCGTGACAGGGTCACTTCTCAAATTACCCCGGGTGTCTGATGCAGGAGCATCCTAGGTGTAAGTGAAATCTTGCATCACCCAAAAATATTTCTATTTTTGTATTCAATAAGGGCTATCTTGTGCAGAGCTGCTATTTATGGAAACTTGCTATTTTTAGTAAGTTGGTCATCCAATCTTAGAATGTTCTGATTTCTTCCTTAGAGGTTCATTTTGGTCATATCAGTCTACCAGTAAAGTTTCATTGACAGATCAAGTCTAGCTTTGTAGATATTGAAGATTTTCGGTATTGGCAACAGGGTACAAAAAATTTAAACTCAGTTTTGAAGGCTTTAGAGGCCCCGGATGAGGTCAAAAATTTGGGTGATAGGCACTTACATGAGTTAGGCCTATAGAGCACTTCATGGCCTTTCCGGAATGGGGTCATAATAGTCAATCGGGTCAACTGGCGATGACTTATGGTCTTTGGAAGTTGGGTCACCTGAAATGGTGGAAAATTGTTTTCCTTCAAAAATTTTGTTTGGGTTTCAAAAGTTATTTTGAGCCGACTTTGATGTAATAAATTGTAAAATAAAATAATTCTAAGTTTGGTCGGCCTTGTTGGCTAAAATTCTGGAACCTTCCCAAGCGGGGGAAAATTGCCTATATAAGGCTATAGCGTTGTCTTAGGCAGTTTGGGACAGTTTGGGGTAGTAGATCTGGGTATTGATTCAAGGCTTTGTCCTACAGAATATTGTAAGGGAATGCCCATGCGGCTTTGCATATTGTAATTCTGAAAGTTTGTAATTCCACATTTGTGGAGATAATAAGAAGCCCATTTTCTATTCTTGCATATTGTTGTTGTTTCTCTGTTTCTGTTATGTGTTTGTGGTATTAAGGGGAGCACCCTTCATCACACAAAAACCAAGGCACATACTAGCTTAGTAAGAGTTGTCATATTCAGTTCCACTTTTCAGGTCTTATGCATGGTGTTTGCAATGCTACTCTTGATAGAGTTGTTTGTGGTGTTGTGTTCTTAGCATTGGCACTCCAAAGGATTAGTTAAAAAACAACCACAAAAAATCTAAATAGAAGCAAAACCAAGAAATAATATTTTTCATCTACCAACTACTAATCCATGAATATGTGTATGTGTAGATATCACTATATAATTTCCAACAACAGTAAATTCTACACAAAGCCATCTGTGTAACAAGCATAGAGAAGACATAAACTATTTGTCAAAATCTCCCCATGAGATGTCATCGAAAGGAATGAACAAAATGATTGTTGAATGCTATACCTCCATGTTCACGCATTAACATAATTATTAATATTACATATATACAGATTTGATAAAGTTATGCAGTTGCATTTTCCATTATGGTACATCTCTCAACATTACTATTTAAAAAAAAATGTTCCAACATTGACACCTATAGAAATATGCATATCTTCATTTTTTCAAAGTACATTGAACTGATATTTATATTAGCCTCCAAAAAAATACTCTCCGTTCCAAACTTGAGCAAAAGGAATACATTCCATTAAATGCACATTCATAACTGCTACCTTCCAAATCCTACAACACATCTATTTGCTTGTTTGTATCTTTAATGATCCTTTATTCCTTTTACTCAAACTAAATTTTCATTTACATTGTTATTATAGTAAAAACAACATCTTTGTTGTACCTAAAACATCCCATTTATTGTGCTTGTTACTTAATCTTAAAAAATAGCTATTTTAAAACTTGAACTACAATAAATATGACATTTTGCATTAAATAACAATTATGATAAATCAGACATTCTGGGTGCTCCATAGACAATGATCATAATAAGTACTTTCTTCCATTATTTACTGAAAGATTTACTTTGCCTTTTCACACATATGCTATACTTATAGTTAGTTAGAAGAAACTATGGAACACATGTGAGGATAACAAAAAAACATGTGCATAGGAAACCTGTGAACATTTTTCCCCAATCATAACTTTACAGTTGATCTATTCCTAATTGATGGTATACTACCCACCCAATCTGCCTGAGTGGGTTTGCAATGGCAAAGAGTTGTTTGGATGCCAATAATTTCCCATAAGGGTTGCACAACCAAAATAATTACATCAAAACTTAGCAAAAAATAAAACTACATACCACAAACAAAGTGCGCATCCAAGGCACCTTGATCCAATGGATTTGATGGGTATGCAAGTAGCCTAGAATGCACCCAAAGCTTCCAGGGTCCACGTACCTTGGATATAGCTTCAACTTTTATCTATTCATCTTTAATAGTCCAAGTCTTTCCATTAACATCAAAACATATTCTCACCTGCTCAGGGCATCCATTATTTCTAATACCACATTTTTATTGCAAATATTTGGCTCCTCTCCTTGTTTTTGTGTCTTTTCCAAACATGTCTATTTCTGCAATGCTATACACACAAATAAAAAACAAGAGAAAATACCAATGTTTCATTTGCTAGTTACCATTTCCTTAGCTTCAACAAAACATCTCTTCCTCAAAATTGTCAAATATAAAATGATAACCTCTACATTCCCAAAATACAAAACAAATATGCTTTTCAAAAGTTTGCTTCCAAATGAAACATTTGGTACTTGTTCTTTCTTTGACCTATTTGTAGTTGAAGAGCGTGTCGTCCCTCGGGAAGTGCATATGTCAGACACCTTACTGTCAAAAACAAGAATCTAAGACTAAAAAACACCGCTGACAAAAAAATTATGGGATGGTTGGCTTTATTTGTGTTCACATATTGGCTTCATCTTGCAAAATATTTTATAAACATATTTAAACAGCACACAATCTCTTAACTTGACCTTATACAAACTATTTGCACATTTCTCCCAACCTTGTCAAAATTCCAAATTATCTATCAAAGAACATAATTGGAATTTTGAAGATTGGGAAAAAGTTGTTGATGGTTAACAAAATTTTCTCAATCTTTTCAACCTTCCAATTTATTTGTACATGACCATAATTGGAACTCTGCAAGATTGTTAAGAGTTTGCAAACCATCATCATGCACAGTTACAAGATTTTGTTATCTTGTGAATGCTACAACACATTTGTTCCATGCTTGTTTGTTTAAGAAACTTATTTTCCTTTCATTGGCCTAAGATTATGTTTCCATTTCTTTTACAATAACCACGACATTTTTTCTACACTCAAAACATCTAATTTGTTGTTCATATTAATTGATTAAAAAAAAGTAGATTCAAACTTCCAATACAATAACTTTACCCTTTTCTCATTAAATAAGAAATATAATAAATGAGTCATTCTCGTTTTTGCATAGTCAATGGTTGTAACAAGTATGTTTTTCATTAATCACTACAATTTACTTTAGATTTTCATAGCTACATTATGTTTATAGAAACTTCAAAAAAAATATGAAGAAAGAGAGGGAAAAAAAACACCATCTGCATAGGCAAACTGACAACAATTTTTTCCAACCATAACTTTAAAACAAAATAATTCCTAGCTGATGGTACAGGACCCGCCCAAACTACCCGAGTGGGTGTGAAACAACGAAGAGTTATTTTGATGCAACAAATACCCATGAATGGTTACACTTCCACAAACAACTACACTAAAACCTAGCAAAAACACAACTACATATTGAACACAAAATACGGATCCAACGCACCTTGATCCCATGGATTTGATGGGTATATAGGTAGTCTGGAATGTTCAATCAAATCTTCCAGAGTGTGGGTGCCTTGGATATAGTTCAAGTTTTTACCATTGCATATTTACATGCTCTGATTCTTCCATTAAAGTTATAACATATTCTCACCTTCACATGCTCTTCCACTTGACCATTCAACCATATTGTTATAACAATTGCTAGTTAATAACCACATTTTACTTTCACATTTTTTCTTGCTCGTTGTATTTCTTTTCTTGTAGATTATGATTAAACACACACAAATGCAATTTCTCTTTGTGACAAATTGCTTCGGCCTCTACTTAATTTTTGGAGTCCACGCACCACACTTAGAACAACTTACTAGTTATTACTCCCTAAAAACCACTTTTCCCTTTCCTTTACAAGTATGTACTTTTCTCTTTTTGTTCTACTGCTATTAAAACTACTGATCTGTAACACAGGTTAATTTCATGATTCCTACTTTCCATTAGATTACCCCTCTATAAACTGCTATATGATTAACTAATACTAATAATACATTTTTTGCAAGGTACATTCCTTCCATGCAGTGCAGATATGAACCACCCCTCTACACAATGCAACAGATTCCATTTTGTAGAGCTCTACCATTCCTCCATTCCTTAACGAAGAATAGGCTTCCTCCCTTGGAAAATAGCCTTTCCTATGCAACCTATGCAAGTGATTTAAATCCATTTCAATGTTTCATAATATATTATGTAGTTTCCAATGTCGAGTTTCTCTTTATAGACTACGATCTTCATTATACAGAGGCACACAATATTTGTATTGTATATGCAATGAACCGACTACTCCGTATTTTGCTTTCTGAAGAACATCGCTCTCATAAAGAAGATCTTTAAAGAAAAGGTCCTTTTGTCTTTCAAGTCCCTATTTAAGACTGTTTCCCATAATGAGACCTTTCAGTTTTCATAACTGTTTCTTGGAAATCTTTCTCCATCTTCCCCGTAGGTGCAGCGTTTTAGTTTATTAGAAATAAATTATTACAAATTCAAATCTTTCTTAACAAAAGAAAAATATGTCATTCTACCTTCCACAACATTCTCGTAATGCTTGTTGTAAAACTTTCGATTTGGTCTTGATCTGTCTTATGTTAGTATGCTTTTTTGAATATCCTTACTGACCATTTTGTATAGGGTTTCGAAACCCTTCAAAACCTATTTTTCCTTAATCAAAACATTCTCGTAATGCAAAACCATCACTACATTTTGCAGGTGAATATCAAGCATTAGCTGCTTACTAGGGAGCCCATGAATAACTGAATTTGGCAGAAATAATTATAAGTGACTCAACATCCCTGCATATATTTAACTTGCTATATAGAGATCTGACATAACTCCAGGTACCATTTATCAAGTCTCTCCATGACCATGACCTAATTCTTCAAATCCATTCTTCTTCCCAGCTTGCACTTTTAGGAAATAGTTCGTAGAACGTGCAAACTAAAAGCTCAGAGTTTTTGTTTGGACAACTATCAAATTGCATTTAAGCTCACGAGAATTTACTATGGGAAGGCCATATCTTGCAAATCACTGATACTCATCCGATGAGAAAAAATGCTCTAGATTTTACTAGGCTCACTTATAAATAGGATCTTGACTAATTTTGGGTGATTACTGAATGTAATATCGAATTGTGACATTATTATATTATTCTATGTCGTTCTTTCCTATTATTTTGAGTAGTCCTTCAAAATTTCTCAAAGTCTTATGTTGTGATGTGATGTTTCACAATTATTACAATGCCTTCAATGGTTACAGTCTCCACAATACAACAACCAACAAACAAAAGAAACATCACAATGTTCAATGTTTTTATGAAGGTATGCACGAAAGACTTATTACCCTTTTCTAAATTATCCTTACAAATTATCATCAAAATGTCAACACTTATTTTTAACATATCAATATAATGAATAATAAATAAAAAATTATCCCATACATTAATTTCAAATCTTATGTATAACTTGTCTCTCATTTAAAAAAAAAGAAGTTTCCCTTTGGTACGTTTTCTATCCCTCGCAATACCTCCCCTCCTATACCCGCCTATTGGGGAACTGTTGCACGCTATACAAAATGTGCAACTACTAGTATTTAGACTATTTGGAAAAAAGTGACGATTTCTAACAAATTAGTATGCTGCAAATTCTTCTTTACAATCTTAGCTTAATCTTTTTAAAGATTTACTTAGAAGTCCTTGTTGTATTGACCCACTTTGCAAAATAATGTAAATTAGGGTTGCTCTTTAGTGGCACTAACACAAACAATCACACTATTCACAAGAAATTGATCAAATGTGTCTCTTACTGATCTATACCATTCTTATTTTGATTTTGTTTCATGGGACCCCTTGCTCTTGAAAATTGATCTTGGGGCCCCATGACAATTTAATTTTAGATTTTTGGACCAAATTATATTTTAGCTCATGCCCATATGTAGCAACTTAAATGTGTTTTCTTGCTTAAATTTAATTTTAACATTATAATGTTCTCATGCAAATTTTTAATTATGGCATAATTTAAAATCTCTCTCCAATAAAAAGTAATAATTTGAAATCTATCATTTTAGTAGAGTGGCAACACTTTATAAACTAAAAATGACCTCATGTCCCAATGCAATTATTTAAGCACACTTGCTTAAATTGAGTATTAAAGATATCAAATTTTCACAGTCCTTCATCAATTATCTAATTTTACTTATGGATTAAATTATGTACAATTTTTTACCATCAACATTTTGAATAGGACTCTTTGATCCTTCATCAAGATGAAAGAGCTATAAGAGAGAAATTGTACACAATTTAATCCACAAGAAAAATTAGATAATTAAATTTGAGTAGCTAGAGTATTCTCATACAAAATTATTAATTATAGAAAAAGAATATTTTAGAATCTTTCCCTATTTTAGTGGAGTCTGTAGAAATAAGAAAGATAAAAAATGTTAGGCTCCACAAATTTATTTCCCTTATTTTTAACATATGCTCCTAATTTTTCCCTCATTTTTACTTGCACATTTTTTTAAATATACAATCTAAAAAATAAATTTATGATGACTACTTAAAAGAAAGTAGAAAAACTAAATATTCATGTTATCATCAAATCCACAAATAACTCCTTAAAAACTTGAGCACTAATTCCCAACAAAAATAGGCCACCAACTCCACAAATAGTTCCTTAAATAGTTAGAAGAGATCAATTTTTTTTCTCATTAATGGCTTTTAACAAAAGCCCAAGGAATTGATGAGCTACTAGTGGAGTTTTATCAAATTATGTCACCTCGAAATAAGAATAACTTGTATCCTTTATATTGGATTTTTTTTAAAAGAGATGTTTTAGGATATTGTTTTTTGTTAAGATTGCTTCTTGATTCAATTGTGGTAGTTTTTAAAATGATGCTTTTGAATACACTAGTGATATTGTTATACATATGTTTCCATTGATGTCAATGGAAGCTTAAAGAACATGTCAAAGGAATTTGATATAGAGGAAGCATGAGGAAGTTGACAGAGGTGGCCTGAAGAGTGTTTTATAAAATCTGTTGGAGAGATATTGGCATTGATGCTAAGATAGTTGGTAAGTCATAAAATGTTAATGTATACATCTAAAAATGGCTTGAGAAAAATTAATTATTTAATTAATGTTCTTTCCTCTATAGAAAATAAAATATTTAATTTATTTATACGATTCATATCTAGTATATTTTTCTAAGTCCCAAGTGTTCTAAAGTTTTCAATAATTAAATAATTCTAAAATATTTGATTCTTCTCCAATGAAAAAGTCGATTCAACTCATCATCATCCTCACTCACATGTGGCTGATAAAATTAAATATTTCTAATATCTAATTACCTATTTATCTTCAATATCATTCCCCACGAGAGAGAGAGAGAGAGAGAGACCTTATCTCTTATTCATTCTCCACATTCCCATCTTTGTCAGTGCATAAATATGGGGACCAAAAAGGGTATAAGTTGTCACTTTTTTATGAAATCAAAAAATTTAAACTTTGACAAGAAAATCAAGATTGTTACACTGAAATTTTAAAGACGTGACAATAAAAAGGGTTATAGTAGTCTGAATCATAAACTAGTAATTTTTTTAAAATTATCTTAAGACCTCAAAAATGGCGAGCACACAAAGTGGTCTTAATTTTTTGCAAAAAAACATAACATAGCGTCTAGTGTGCTCTTCCTAAAATGTCAACTTTTCAAAAAAAAAAAAATTAGTTGTACAAGTGAGAGGTTAGCTAATACCATATAGTTTATCCTAGATTTTTTTGGCTAATCTTTTGATGAACGCACAAATTTTTAATGAATTTTCAAAGTGGACACATCTTAAAATCATGAAATTTGAGCATCCCCCTAAAAATTGTTGAAAACTAATAAAAAATGAAAACTAGTTTCTAAATATTTAATTTGTTTAAAATTTGATGAACGAGCCAAAATCTATACCTGAAATACTATACATTAGTTTTTGACAAGAAATAGACCTGACTATTGGAAAAAATAGAAATGAAAAGCTTAATCAAAATTTAAAATAAATTATATGATTAGTTAGTTAACATAGAACTTAACAATATCATAGTGTTTAATTTTGTCTATATTGAACCATGTGCAAACTTGACATACATACAAAAATATGAGAATTTTTTGTCTCCACTTCTCCATCCATATTTCTTTATCCTAGCTCCCAATATCATCACCTATTCATGTAAACCTTCTATAACTTGCCATCCATGAAAAACCCTGAGCAGAGTTTTCGAGGGGAATGCATATCAGGCATCATTTCCCAAGTGTCCAGCTCTGAATTATAAAGCTCTGCCGACTTAAGCACAACCCCAAGAGTATCACAACCCCCAGCCACAATCGCCCTCTCCTTAGAGCTACCAGAACCAAACAAACATCTGGGCTGATTCATGGATGGAACCCTAGACCAATTGTGCCTCAAAATACTTTATCCCCAAACAGAAAATCCATTTACTTCTCTCCGGAACACAAGCAATTCAGTACTCACTGCCAGAGACTCCTTACCTGATAAAGTAAAACATTCATCACAAGGAATCCGGGCCAAACCCCTCACCATGGCTGCAAAAGAGCTTATACTATATAATTCTCCCTTCCCCACACTAAAAACTCCCAGTTACAACAAAAAATACTATCCAGAAATCCCCTACAAATACAGTGATGTGGAATTACACAGATAAATCCTAACCAAATTTGTATCCAAAAACAAAAAATTTCTCTGCTAAAAATGTCTGTAACCACTCAATCTTAACAAAACAGAAAAAGGAAAGAAATGAACAAAAAATAGCACACAATTTTCCCCCAACAAACTCTACATACCAGAGCTTCCCTAGGCTGAAATGGCGGCCAAATTTAACAATTCTGGGCTCGAAAATATATCTCCTGCCCTCCAAAAACAGCCGTTGGAGCCGATCTAGAAGCCGCGGGTCTATTTCACGACATTAAACCGAAGGCTCTGGCTACCATTACATTACAGGGTTCCAAAGATTTCTACCATTACAGGGTTCTAAAGATTTCTGTTACAAAATTTTTTTCTCTTCCTTGTTAGTACTTGTCTATAGGCTAAGCAATTACTATTGCAATGATTTTGTATTTATTGTTTTAACTACTGATTACAACAAGTTGTATGGACCAATCATTATTTAACATATTTTTTAAATTTGTTATAAATTTCATGTTTTCTATAGTGAAGATGCAATATTTTTAAGTTTATAAATTATTTTTGAAATTAAAAATTTGAACAATTTCATTAACAATTACATAATTATAGGATTTACCTTTTTGTTAAAAGTATTTTTTAAAATAAATTATTATATAATATCATATTAAAACTTATTATATATTAATAATATATAATCATAATTTAGAATTTAATGTACTAATATATATAACATATTTTAAAAATATATATATTTATAATATAATAATGGTTGTAAAATATATAACAATTTATATTATCTAAATTTAAAATAGAATTTGTATAATAATGAATTAATATATTTAGTATAAATATATAATTTATAATATAAATTATTTATATTTTTACAATTTAATTTTTTTATTTTTTTAATAAATTATTTTATATAATATTATATTAATTATCAATTTTATTCATATTTCATTTAAAAAATAATAATATATATTTTAAATATTTAATATAATAAAAAAATTATGCTATTCTTCTCACTATTTCAATTATGTAAATTCATTATTATATATACAATAATATTAATCATATATAATGAAAAATATATATTAAGATAATAAAATTCATATTATTCTTATATTTTATAAAATAATTACAAATAAAATTAAGATTAAGATTTCAATTAATTATAATTTACAATCAACAATTGTTTAAATAATTATAATTAAAAAGTTACTTATTGCCACAATTATAATTATATAAAAAATATACTTATATAATTTTATAATTAATTAAGATATATAGAATAATTATAATAAATTTATTAAAATTAAAATCATATTTATATTTAAGATTAAGATTATAATTATTTATACAACTAAAGGCAAGTACTAGCCACTACGTGGCACTTGTTTATTTATACCATTGCATTGGAGCTAGGCATATTTTTTCGAGTATTGAAAATGCATTTTTGATGTGTGGATTGAGAAATTCTTTACTCCTACTATTCATATATTTGAAAATAAGGCAAGCAAAATCTATTAGATGTTTTAGTTAAGTAAAGGTTGTTGCTATCTTGTTCTGTTGCATGCCTTTACATTGGTCATTGTAATTAGCATGGATTAGCATATATTTGTATGAATGGTTATTTGGTTGGATATAAACCCTCTCAAATTTTATATTTGTTCTTATTTATGTATTTTCAACATCTTAAATCATTGTTGTGTAGTGGTGTCGTATGTTACAACAATCTTTAATTGTTGTATAACTTAATATAACTCGTGATTGGTCGCTTGTTGTGAGACCATATTGTAATGGGTTAACATTTTTTTAAGCTTAGTTTTTGGGCACATCTAGTGAGAATACTATTATCTTCATTTATTGTTTTACAATTTATTTTCCCATCTTATTTTAGTTGTTTGGAATCACAACACCCACCTAAGCTTTATATTTGTCCTTATTTTTGTATTTTCAACATCTTAAATCATCATTATTATTATTATTAAAAAGAGGGGTAAATGCCTTGACCTGAATCATTGTTGTATAGTGGTGCAATATGTTACAACAGTCTTTGATTATTGTGTAACTTGTTGGAGCTCTAAATTTTGGGCAAAATTTGGAGTCCTATATAGCGATAATACCCTAAAAATGGCCTCTTAATTTCTATGCCAAATAATTAATGATGGAGTACATGAAATAGAATGAAAGAATTATATTAATTTTCAATTAAAAAGTTGAGAGATTAAGGAAGGAAGCTCTGTGACAGGAACAATCAAAATTATGTGATCAAAGCCTTCAGAAAATGCTGAAATTTTGACTTGCTGCAAAGATGATGCCGACAGAGGCTGAAGATGGTCGAATTTTAAAAATCTAAAAAAAACTCAGTTCGAAAAATCAAATTTCCTATTTCCAATAAAAATCTTAGCTTTCCACGAGGTGTTTTGGGTTTTCTACCAAGCCCAAATCCGAAAGTTAGGTAGTTATTTTTTAGTTAGTTTATTATTTTTCAAAATATTTTGTAATAAGGGTGTGTCTTTTCACCCTAAAGAGGTGTGAAAGCCACTCAAACATGTATATATACATAATGTAAAATGTAGATACAAGACAATAAAAAAAAAATACAAGATACATTTTCATAGAATAGAATTTGATCACAACTACAATATGAACTCTAATGTACTATTTTTTCAACATTAATAAAGATAAGTGCTCTTCTTTTTTACTTGTGGTTATAAGTTATATGTTTTCAATTAGTCTTTCAGATACTCTGTGAACCAGGGTATTCTACTATGCTCTTTCATTGATTCATTTGTTTAATTTAATTTATACAATTTGAATAGCAGTTGCATGGTCTGATAACCTGTTATTGTTCCTTTCGGGCTCATAAGTTGGGTTAAAATCCATATGACTAATTGTATAAGTTATTTAAATTTTTGTTTCAACTGAAGCCTGTAGGATGATGGTCTTGCTTTACAGGAGTGAGTTACCTTAAAACCGTCTCTAATTGTATGTAGGATTGAAAGTTTTATGACTCTATAGCCTAAGTATTTAGAAGACACTAATCTAACTATTATTTGGAAATTGTCATTTGGTTCATACTTTGTGGTTTGTAGATTATATAATCATTATTTCAAAAATATTGCTTTTGATTCCTTAGTTTAATCCACTTTAGTCAAGATTTATAGAATAAAGATTATTAGCTCAGATCTATTGCTTTCCTCCAAGGATCATTCACCACCTTGGGAGGAACTTTGTTTATTTATGTATGCAGTTGTGCAACATAGAGGATTTGATAGTTTAAAGTGAATTTAGGCCTACCAGCCTTGGCTTGATTAAGCTAGAATTGAAGAGGTATTAGTGTGTACCTTTCAGTTGGCCAAAAGTGATCCATCATTTTTGGGCACCAACAAATTTACTATAACTCTTTATTGGTTTCTTTTTGCGAGACCATATTGTAACATTGGGGCAACATTTATTTTTACTTGATGTTTGGGGACATCTAGTGAGAATACTATTATCTTTCTTTATTGTTTCGCAATTGATTTTTCCATCTCATAATCTTATTTTGGCCATTTGGAATCACAACACCTCTTCAATAACATTGTCTATAGTCATGTCATCAGTTTGCCTTCTCTTCCCCACATGTTTTTTCTTCATTTGTTTTCAAGGATTTGTTTCTTCTTCCTCTTAACGTAACAATGAATATTTAGATAAGACTTTAAGCTTTCTGTAATTATTTGTTCTTGACAATATTTTTTAGCTCCCTCCTAAATCATTATATTTTTTTGGCTCTTAAGATGTCAAGGGTACATTTTTTCACAATTTGGCTTAAGACCACATTTATGTTCCTTATTATGAAAATGAGACTAAAATTAGAGATTTTAGTTTTGGTGTAGATTTGTAAAGTCCTATTTTACCATTATTGTGTGATATGACATATAACCATTTTACTCTTGTAACAATCTAACTTATCCATCCTCAATGGTGCCTATAATTGTCATCACCCATCTTTCTTGTAATCATGTTGACTACATACAAAAAGATATAAAAAATGTCTTTTCTTTTTTCGCAGAGCATAATTATCTTTTTTCTCCTCTAGGTTTAGATGCCTTGGTATATAAAAAATTCTCTTGATGTAATGTACTTTCACTTTCTATTTTGAAAGCCCCTATCTAAATGCTAAATCCCATAGCACTTTACATAATAGTTGAACTCTACCAACCCAGGTCCCAATTCAAGAAGAACATCCTTTGTGCCTACAATAAGAAACATGCAAAGTGTCACAAGGATTTTTCATATACAAATCATACACATGAATTATCTTGAGGATAACAAATGCCATCTCTTGGAATCTATAAGGATATATCTTGATCTAAAGTTTGTAGGGCATAAATATCTATCTTTGAGATATTGTATTTAGTCCTATAAAGAGTTGTCACCTCCTAGGTGCCAAAGAATCCACATTGAGATGTCAACTCTCTTAACCATGTGATACTAGTTTTTATACTCTTGGTGGTGATCAAATTCAAGCTTTGGAGCTCCACAATCTTAATAGAACATGAAGTAACTCTAATAGTCTTGAGTTCTTTTATCCCTTCTTTCGCCAACGGGAAGGCCGTTATTTGGCAACATTTTAGGAGATGTTATCTCCTCTCAATGAACAACAATACTTGACAAGGGGAAAATCTCTCCCTTAAAAAAATGACCATATTGAGAGAGACACTCTCATGCTTTTTGTGAAGATTCAACAAGTGATGGATATTAGATCCCTCTATTCATGAAATGTCTCTCTTATCTCACCTTTGAATATTTGCTTGTATATCAAGTCTACGTATTGTGAACTAAAACTCCCACATTTATTTATAGTACGATTCTTGGGATGAATGTATATTCAAGATACTTTCAAATGTCACTTTGTAGCTATCTTTTTATACTCTTTCCATAACATTGAGACTACATCAATATGAGGCTCAATATCAAAGCCCTTGATATCTCTAATATTTGGGTTCTAAACCTTTTTTCCTAACACCTTGCCTCCTTGGTTAATGTTAAGGCACTAAGATATTAAAACTAATGAGGGTAGGATATGCTTTGCACTCTTTCAAGAACCTTTTCCTATAAGACTCCTCCAACCTAGTTAGTATTTTGGGTGCCAAGCATATGCACTATTGGTGGTATAAAATGCTTCCCTAATAATATTATAGCACCATATTCCACCTTTTGGGTGTCATGTTCATTAGAATTATAGTCATGTGAGTAACATTTTGAATTGGAAATTATCATAATTAGTATAGTATCAATTTTGTAGATTAGGTTTCCTTTTCTAACATATTATTTAAAATGGCATACCCTTTCCTATCTCCTTCAGACTCTACCGCACTAGTTTGATATCCCAATTTTATTTTCTAGCTTTTATCTTAGGTTAGTTACAATTTTTCTATCTCTTGAATTACTCACATTTAGTTCCTACATTATTGTAGTTTCCTTTGATAATACTTTCTAATTACTAATTTTACTATGTGGTTTGTAGGCCTAGGTCAATTGAGTCCTCTTCTCTTCTTTCTTTCATTTTTCTTTTCTCAAGTGTTATTGCTTTCCCTTGTCATGTCCTACAATGTCTATATCTACTTATTAGATATGGGCCCTACTCAATTTCATATCCTCGTGTTTTTGTTTATCGCTATATTTTGATCACGTAGGATCTTGCTATTGGTTCTTACTACTAATAATATGATTTTCTTTTACCATACAATTTTTCTTTCTTATTTTGACATTTACAAAACTCTCTTGTCCTTGACCTTGGGTCTTTGATCTACTTGACCACCTTAGTCTTTCCTAGTATAAGTACTAAGAAATTTGAAGTTGGACCTTGGACTTTGTATCATTTTTATCATTCACTATTGCATTCCTCCCCACCATGTCATTTTAACACTCTTCTCTTGAGGGTATATGTAATGACTAATCTTTTTATTATGTAAAACTCAAATACATTTTTTTGTAGAGCCTAGCTTTTTTTCTCTTGCATTTTGTTTGTCAATCCTTTCCCTTCTTTGTAAAAATGGGCACATTCAACATCATTAAATAATTCTTTTAGATTTTTTAATGTTTCCTTATGAATTTTATTTCCTTTCTTGAAAATCCATAGTGGTGTTGTGACCGTTCTTTGGGTCATGGGACATGATTAACAAGCCTTTGTAATATGTTATTAAAGTGAATCTAACTTTATACTCACAACATCCTTTAGGGATTCATGAATTTCCACATCTGACAAATATTATTTCACAACATGAAAAAGAATGACATCATTGTATAAGCTCTACTAGCTCTCATAACCTTGTTGTTAGAGTTAGTGATCATATTACATGAAATTTACTTCCTTTCATTCTCTCTCCAATATTACTTGTTGAATGTGTAAGACAACTGGGGGGGTGAATCAGATGTCCACAAAACTTTAATCTTTGATCATTTAAATCAGTTCCACTAAACTTAATTTAGTCCTTAATTACAAAAATATGTAAACATGAAAAATACGTACACATGAGACACCAAATTTATGTGAAAACCCTATTAAAGGTAAAACTACAAAGAATATTAATTCTCAAATATATCAGTTACTTGGTGATTTTTACAAAGAAAGACTCACTTCCCAAAGAAGGCTCACTAATCAGATGGCTCACTGTTAAGGTGAAGAAGGATAAATGAGAATAGATCCACAATAGATGCACAACAACAACTCAATTGAATAATTTTTAGATACCCCCAAGACCTCATCTCACTACTTCTAGTAACTAGCACATGAATATCTACACTACTCTTAACTAAACTTTGTAATATCTAAAACATCTAGGGAGACATATCCTCCATCATACATCCTTGTCACATAAGTACATACTTGCACAACACCTACACAACTATATATAAATTCTATGCCTTTTCCATAATGACTTAACCAAATTATTTATACTAATCTTTCATTTGTGAAGTATTGGCCCACTATTGGCTAAGAAAGTGTTCCCAAACTCAATTTTTTTGAATAAGGTTGGCACTAAACATTCCCATGGTGGAAATGAATGAGAAGTGGACCAAAACATGTCATATCTAGGCCTTCAACCTTCTTCTTCGGGCCTCAAGTGTTCTCATGAACAATTTGTTGATGACACGATTCTTATGGGTGAATCTTCTATCAAAGAAGTGAGGAATTTGAAAAAGGCCCTCAATGTTTATTCTAATGCTACTGGTCAACTTATAAATTGGGAGAAAAGTTTTATGTACTTTTTTAATACTCCTGAAGAAAGAAAGAACATAATTTCTTCCATTTTAGGTTGTAAGATATGGATGCTCCCTTCTCCATATTTGGGTCTGCCTCTGTGTTTGAAACCTTAAGCCTTTTTTTGGAATGATATCCTTGATAGATTCAACAATAAACTGGTAGGATGGAAAGGGGAAACTCTAAGCTAAGTTGGAAAAGTGCAATTGCTGAAGGAAACTCTTCAAAATCTTCCAGTTATGCCCTCAGCTTGTTCAAAATTCCTCCAAAGTATGCCGACCTTATTGAAAAAACCTAAAAAAGGTTCCTTTGGACAGGGGTTGAAGAGAAAAAAAGACTTAGCCTAGTTTCCTGGGAGAAGACCTATAAACCTAAGAAATTTGGGGGGCTGGGCATTAGAAACATTACTAATAATAATAAAGCTCTATTATCTAAGCAATGCTGGAGGATCTTTGAAGATGAAAAAGAATGGAATTCTATCATTAAAAGCAAAAACCATCTCAACTCTCTTGAAGGAACTCTACACTCTCAAATTGACATCCAGGGATCATATGTCTGGAATAGTATCAGCAAGGGCAAGAATCTAGTAAGAAAATGTGATAGATGGAAGTTGGGAAATGGTAGGAAGATCCAGTATTTGAATGATAAATGGTTGATGGAAAAGCCTCTTATTGATAATGAGGAATGGCAAACTGCGATCCAGGAATGTAAAGAGACCATCAGGGAAAAGGTGAGTGACTACTGGATCAATGATGAATGGATTGATCTTGGTTTGAAGGATATCAGATTCAATGAGGTGAATAAACAACTTAATAATTGGTTTATCAGAGAAAATGTGCCTGATGAACTGATTTGGGGTCCTGATAACATAGGCAAGTTCTCAGTTGCTTCTGCTTCGGCCCTTCTCATCCCTCATGAAATCTATCCCCTTTGCTCTCAGGTATGGAACAAAGATCTTATCCCAAAAATTAACATGTTTTTTTGGTTGCATGTTCAAAATAAAATCCTCACTTTGGACAACCTCACTAGAAGAGGTTTCCAAATGCCGAATAGATGCTACTTGTGTTGTGAAGAGGTTGAATCCTATAATCACTTAATGATCCATTGTTCCTTTGCAAGAGAGGTGTGGGATTCTATCCTCATGTCTTTGAATCTAAAGTGGGTTAAGCCTCAAAAATTCCAAGATTTTGTTCAGCAATGACATTTCCATTTTCATGACAAAAATGCTAAGGATCTATGGAAATTTATTCTCCCTCACTTCACTTGGAAAATATGGAAGGAGAAGAACAACAGAGTCTTCAGAGAAAAAATAGCGCCTCCTCATAAGATTGCTAACTCTGTGTGCAAAAGCCTTATGGAAAACTTTAGAAGCATAGGTAAGAAAGACTCTTTATTATGGAATCCTAAACTCAATAATGATAACACCATTTCGTGGGAAAAATTGAAGAGCAGACCATATCTGAATCCTAGAGACAATATTATGTGGACTGCTCCACCTATGGGATGGTCAAAAGGGAACTTTGATGGCTCTGCTAGAGGAAACCCTGGAAGGGCTGGAGGGGGAGGCCTTATAAGAGACTAGGCTGGTAATTGTCTAGGAGCTATAGCGGCTCCATTGGGAATTCAAACTAACCATGTGGCGGAAGCTGAGGTGGCACTCTACGTGGTGAATTTAGCTAAATATTTGGGATGCTCGAAGCTTTGGCTGGAAGGTGATTCTCTCAACATAATTAATTGCATTAATGGTAAAAATGTGAGCTCATGGACTATAGCTTACATAATCGATAAAATCAAGACGATAATCCAAACTTTTGAGGAAAGCCATGTCACTCATATATACCGTGAAGGTAATAAGCTGACGGATAGACTGGCAAATGAGGGGGCCCAGAATGATGTCATCAAAACATGGATAGGGGAAGCAAATCTAAAAACTAAGATCATAAGTCTAATCACTTATGATAAAATTAATCACAAGGAGGGAAAAGCCACTCAAAATAATGATGACAAGGATGAAACAATTATCAAGGAGAGATGCATGTAAGGTCAAGTGTGGGATCATTATTTCAGAATTAAGGAGACACAGATTCTGGGTAATTTTAAGAGCTCTGAATAGCAAGAGTAACTAGAGTAGTGAGTCTTGGAAAATTGGTAAAATTCAAAGCCAGAATAGCAACAACACTCAGAATATGGGAGGTCATCTGAGAAGGGAGGAGCCTTTTGACTACGAGAAATGGAGACAAGAGAAGAAGGTTTGGAAGAAGTTGAAGAAAGGAGGGGTCACACCCTACATTGAAAAGCTTCATGGCTATGATAAACAGGTAACTACTAAGTTTGTTGATGGCTAGGTAAATGGAAAAGTTAATTTATGGGGAAAATCTTTCCCCCTTACTCTTACCCTTATTTCTGAAATTACTGGTTTATCCATGGATGGAATGCACTTTTATAGGGACAATAAGCATTTAGGTTCTGAAGCTTTTAAGATTTTTCCTAAAACTGTGGATGAAGAAGCTCTGATGACTAAAAGCAAAGGGGATTTTGTAGATATTACAAATATTAAGGAGTTTTGGGCTAAAATGTTGAACGTGTTGATTGAGTATTTCACGCTGGATGGACGTTACTCTAAAATCCATAATCTGCACTTTGTTCTGGCTAACCACTTTAAGCATGGCAAGAAGATCTCTTTCATGTACTTTCTATTGACTTCTTTGAATAACAGTATTACGAAACACAAAAAGAAAGCGAGTAACCCCATGTTGCATGAAGGATTAATTCTCCTCATTGTAGACTATGCTAGGGACATTATCCTGGAGCCTATTCCTAAAAGGGTCACTGGCAAAAGAAAGGAGAACAAAGAGGTTGAGAGAAAGGATGAAACTCACAAGAAGGGAAGGAGAAACAAGAAAAAGGCCAATGATAGTGGTGATGATGATGGAAATAAAAGTGACAAAGAAAAAATAAAGGATAGTGGTGACGAGGTCGGTGACAAAAGCCCTTTGTCTCGGGGAAAGGAAAGCATCCAAGAGGATAATGTCAAAGAGGACTCTGGTAAAGAGGAGGCTCAGAAAAAAGAGGGCCTAAATCCTAAAGAAAATGAGCAGGAGGAGGCCAGGAAGGAAAAAGAAAACATGGATGATGTGGAGGAGGAAGAAGAAGGGGGTGAAGAAGAAGAAATTGAAGAGGAAGAACTTGAAGAAAAGGAGGAAGATGGTCTGGAAAACCCTAGACCAGAAGAGAAAGAAGAAGAACAAACTGAAATAGAGGAAGGGAAGGGCCAATCAAGCTATGAGGAAGGTGAGAGCCATAAGGATGTGTCTTTACTCTTCATGATGGATGCTACAATTTTGGAGAAGGTTAACAAGACCGAAGGTCATGGTATTCACTTGGATAAGTGGATATCTCAGGAGATGCAGGAAATGAAACACCACCTTCAGGCCATGGAGGAAACTACGAATACCCTGACTACAAAGCTGGAAAATCTGGAAAAGAAGCTTTTGGATAAGGTAGAAAAAAAATAACCCGAATGAGGATATTACTGTTGATATCAAAAAGATGGTTGACAACAAGTTTAAAGATTTAATGGAAAAAATCAGTTACAATGGGTACATAATAAATGAGATCTTGAAGCATAGTAATGAGGGCCTTAATGCCTCAATTATAAACCTGAAAATGTTTTACAACTACTTGAAAAAAGTCTGCTAGAAAAAAAACCATAACAATTGATGATGGGGCTAGGAACGTTGGACCGGGAACAAGAACTAGGGGTCGCATCTAGAGGAAGGTCCCTGAAATTCCTAAGGAGTTGAAAGACTTAAAAGAAGCCATTCAAAAGATGGAGGACCTATAGAAGAAGGTGGAGAAAACTATTAATATCAAGTAGTCTATTCTGCGTTGTTGATGGTAGCTTGCTGGTAGTTGTGCTTGTAAATGTTTGTTTTTGTTTTTGTTTTTGTTGTCTACTCTCGGGTTGTTTTGGGTCCTGCTTTTGTCTTCGTTGCAGGCATTTTTTTTGTAAAATTTGAAATGTTTTATCTTACTGCTATATTGTAAATGGGTTTGGGTTCCATTCAAAACCTATTTTTACCTTATTCAAAAACATGTCATAGCTAGGACCAAAAATAACATCATACAAGTTATGTTCCATCTTTCATTCTCATGTCAACTAAAATGAATGAAGCTAAGAACATTAATAAATTAATTCCAAAATTACAACATAAAAACCCATCACATACAGAGAAATGTGGAGCACACATTTTGTGCAGAGAACACTATTAGCTACAATCATACTCAGATAAATAAAAAATTCATTGAACCACAATCTGTAGCACAAAAACTTGAATCCAACATCTTCAAATGTTACTAAACAACTTACCAAAACCTCATCAAGAGATTTGCAACATGAATAATATGTGGAGTAATATTCTCATCACCAAATACATAGGAAGAAACATGTTGACATCAATGACCCATACTATTTTTTGTAAATACTATTGTTTGTAACAGTGCAAGCACTATTTTTTAAATACTATTGTTTCAGGACTATTATGTAATGAAAAAATATTAATATTTTTTATATGTTTTTTTTTTTAATCTCAATTGTAGATCTATATATTTAATATATACATTTTTTGTTTGAGGTCTAAACATCTTTAAATTAAAAAATTGCAACCTATCAAGATGTTGGGAACATGAGTATACACTAGTAAATTTTATCTTATTTTTCGACGAGGATTAGTCCATTTTTAGATGCCAATTGGTCGACCCACCGACCATAACTGTTGTCAAAGTTTTTTCATCGATTATTCGACACATAATACTGTTGTTGAAATTGCGACGTCTATAGTGGTTAAATTATCAATGGACCCGATGTCAAAATAATCACTTCAACCTGGAAGATGTATCAACCATTCCTTTCATCTATGCGACCAGCGACGGTTGAAAATGCAAGGACTTATGGTCAGAATAGTTGTTGAGTGTATAGCATTCTCGTCGAAAGGACAAAACAATGTCAGTCAAAATTACGATGATGAGTGGTCGAAATAGTCATCGAGTGTATAACATTCTCATCGATAAGTATATTCTTTTGACCGTCAAAAAAGCGACAGCAAATTTATTTATTTATTTTTAAATAAAATATATTATCAAATTAAGCATAGCAATAAAATGCTTAATCTATTAGTAATTATCTACATTTAATCTACCAATTACTAATAGTTTTGTACATGAGTTTTATGGGAGAGGAGTTTAATTTGTATTTAATCTATCAATGTGATCTTCTCGTGAAGACACAGTCCGGTGTTTATATTATTAAACTCTCTATTCAATGCAACATTGATAGGAAAAGCATTCATTGATTGGTAATATAAGTTTTGATCATTCCATGTACTGATTATATTATTTTGAAGTCTTAAAATCAAAGAATTTCAGTTCTTTTATTGACTGTTCCTGTACACTACTTGGCATGCAAACAATCTTTGTCTTGAAGAACCAATAATTTCCTAGGCTCTATCAAATAGTTGGCAACCAATGATGTATTCAATATTTCTAAAGTGATTCAAAAGGATTAAACTCACCAAGAATCTTCACCAATACACCCCCCATCCCACCATCCACACCCATCCACTCATGTCAAGATCTTGTCCAAAATCATGTTGAAATATCCATTGACCTAAATCAAGATCCTTCCCTCTCACTTCCTTCATTACATAATCACTTTTGGAGTATATTCTAAAGTCCTTGAATCCAAGCAAATGTAAGTCAATAACACCAAATATATCACTTAAACTCACCAAGACTCTTCACAAGACTTCTAAGTGATATATTTAGTGTTATTGACTTACATTTGCTTGGATTCACAAGATCTTGACACAAGTGGATAGATCTTGTGAATGGGTGTGGATGGTGGGATGGGGGGTGTATTGGTCAATGTGATCTTCTTGTGAAGACACAGTATGGTGTTTATATTATTAAACTATCTATTCAATGCAACATTCATAAGAAAAACATTCATTGATTGGTATTATAAGTTTTGATCATTCTATGTACCGATTATATTGTTTTGAAGTCTTAAAATCAAAGAATTTCAGTCCTTTTATTGACTGTTCTTATACAGTGCTTAGCGTACAAACAATCTTTGTCTTGAAGAACCAATGATTTCCTACAAAGCTCTATCAAATAGTTGGCAAGCAATGATGTATTCAATATTTCTAAAGTGCTTCACAAGGCTTAAACTCACCAAGACTCTTCACAAGACTTCTAAGTGATATATTTGGTGTTATTGACTTACATTTTCTTGGATTCAAGGACTTCAGAATATTGACTTACATGGGGGGTGTATTGGTGCAGGGCACCTAGGCCATTTAGTTTTGCTTTGGGACTTGAGTTCTATATGTTGTTTTGCTTTGTAATAAAGGATGTCTTATAAATTCCTAGACCATCCTATGGTTTGGTTTTGGTCTTTCTTGTGTGGAGGTGTGTATGGTCAAAGAAGACAATGTAATGAACTACCAAGCAATAAACTTTTAATTCTTTACAAATAGTCACTTTTTTGCTAGTGAAGACACAGTCTGGTGTTTATATTATTAAACTCTCTATTCAGTGCAACATTGATAGGAAAAGCATTCATTGATTGGTATTATAAGTTTTGATCATTCCATGTACTAATTATATTGTTTTGAAGTCTTAAAATCAAAGAATTTCAGTCCTTTTATTGATTGTTCCTTTACAGTGCTTGGCGTGCAAACAATCTTTGTCTTGAAGAACCAATGATTTCCTAGGCTCTCTCAAATAGTTGGCAAGAAATGATGTATTCAATATTTCTAAAGTGTTTCAAAAGGATTAAACTAACCAAGACTCTTCACCAATACATCCCCTATCCCACCATCCACACCCATCCACTCATGTCAAGATCTTGTCCAAAATCATGTTGAAATATCCATTGACCTAAATCAAGATCCTTCCCTCTCACTTCCTTTGTTACATAATCACTTTTGGAGTATATTCCAAAGTCCTTGAATCCAAGTAAATGTAAGTCAATAACACAAAATATATCACTTAAACTCACCAAGACTCTTCAAAGGACTTCTAAGTGATATATTTGGTGTTATTGACTTACATTTTCTTGGATTCACAAGATCTTGACATGAGTGGATGGGTGTGGATGGTGGAATGGGGGGCGTATTGGTCAATGTGATCTACTCGTGAAGACACAGTCTGGTGTTTATATTATTAAACTCTCTATTCAATGTAACATTGATAGGAAAAGCATTCACTGATTGGTATTATAAGTTTTGATCATTCCATGTACTGATTCTATTGTTTTGAAGTCTTAAAATCAAAGAATTTCAGTCCTTTTATTGACTATTATTGTACAGTGCTTGGCATACAAACAATCTTTGTCTTGAAGAACCAATGATCTCCTAGGCTCTATCAAATAGTTGGCAAGCAATGATGTATTCAATAATTCTAAAGTTCTTCAAAAGGATTAAACTCACCAAGACTCTTCACCAATACACCCCCCATCCCACCATCCACACCCATCCACTCATGTCAAGATCTTGTCCAAAATCATGTTGAAATATCCATTGACCTAAATCAAGATCCTTCCCTCTCACTTCCTTTGTTACATAATCACTTTTAGAGTATATTCTAAAGTCCTTGAATCCAAGCAAATGTAAGTTAATAACACCAAATATATCACTTAAACTCACCAAGACTCTTCACAAGACTGCTAAGTGATATATTTGGTGTTATTGACTTACATTTGCTTGGATTCACAAGATCTTGACATGAGTGGATGGGTGTGGATGGTGGAATGGGGGGTGTATTGGTCAATGTGATCTACTCGTGAAGACAAAGTCTAGTGTTTATATTATTAAACTCTCTATTCAATGCAACATTGATAGGAAAAGCATTCATTGATTGGTATTATAAGTTTTGATTATTCCATGTACTAATTATATTGTTTTGAAATCTTAAAATCAAATAATTTCAGTCTGTTTATTGACTATTCTTGTATAGTGCTTGGCATGCAAACAATCTTTGTCTTGAAGAACCAATGATTTCCTCGGCTCTCTCAAATAGTTGGCAACCAATGATGTATTCAATATTTCTAAAGTGCTTCAAAAGGATTAAACTCACCAAGACTCTTCACCAATACACCCCCCATCCCACCATCCACACCCATCCACTCATGTCAAGATCTTGTCCAAAAAAATGTTGAAATATCCATTGACCTAAATCAAGATCCTTCCCTCTCACTTCCTTCATTACATAATCACTTTTGGAGTATATTCTAAAGTCCTTGAATCCAAGAAAATGTAAGTCAATAACACTAAATATATCACTTAAACTCACCAAGACTCTTCACAAGACTTCTAAGTGATATATTTGGTGTTATTGACTTACATTTGCTTGGATTCACAAGATCTTGACATGAGTGGATGGGTGTGGATGGTGGGTGTATTGGTCAATGTGATCTTCTCGTGAAGACACAGTTTGGTGTTTATATTATTAAACTCTCTATTCAATGTAACATTGATAGTAAAAGCATTCATTCATTGGTATTATAAGTTTTGATCATTCCATGTACTGATTATATTGTTTTGAAGTCTTAAAATCAAAGAATTTCAGTCCTTTTATTGACTTTTCATGTACAGTGTTTGGCGTGCAAACAATATTTGTCTTGAAGAACCAATGATTTCCTAGGAACCTCTGTCAAATAGTTGGCAAGAAGTGATGTATTCAATATTTCTAAAGTTCTTCAAAAGGCTTAAACTCAACTGGAGCAGAAGACAAAAACCATGTGGGATCAAGTTGTTGGATGAATTGGGCCCTTAGAGTTCATGGGATTTCCATCTATTAAAATCAATATGCACAGAATTGTTAAGATGACATATGTTCAAGTCATCTAATGTTGTTAGAAAAAATATTGACTAGGACCTTAGCAAAAACATCAAGTATGAAATTTAGTTCTACATAAGTACATATAGAAACAAACACAATATTCCTTATTGAAAGAATTAGTCACCTTGTTGAGATTTATCAAATTGATAAAAAGAGAATCATACAGTTCACACTGCTTCCAAAATCTGGAGACAAACTACTTTCAAATATTGTCCTCAATTTTGATCTTGTGACTCTTTATTATCAATGTGAACAAGATGACACAGTTCCTCAGAAGCACACATGGTTTCTGCATCAAACCCTCCTACAAACTGCAAATATGACAGACAAATAAATGGAAAATGAAAACATTACTCAAAGCAATATAATAAAAATTGAGGCCATTTATCCACATGTCACATGAAGTGAACATTTACCTGATGAGCTCTGAAAGAAAAATGCACACCCTAAAGCAGTAAGAATTCTTGTGCAGGCTCAATTTTTGAGTTTCCCATTGACTCCAGCTCTATAGATATTCGTCTCATGTATCTCTTTGCTAGCTTAATGGAACCTAGCTTTATCTGTATCAAAGAAGATCATTAAATTGTGAGTTTGATCATAAGCATAAATATAGAGATATGAATTTATGATGTGTTACAAAGACATGAGGTGCAACATGGAAAAGGATCAAATCAATGGTAAACAAATCGACCAAGTAAAGTGAGAATAGAGACTTCTGAAAGGTAATAGATTCAAATATGGACAAAGAAATGATGCATTAATAGATATAGCACATCAAAAGTTGCATTTGCATATATTAACTGAGTGAGTAGGTTACTAGACACATGTTTTTAGTTCATAGTCATTAGGTACAACTACAAATGAAATGCATAAAGAAGTGTTATAGCATGAACATGAGATAGTGGTATCTAAACAAAGGTAAGTTTTCAAAACTTTCATTCAAGGTATCAAATGATACTACATGAACAATCATTAATACCATGAATCAATGCCCATTTTACTATAATACATGTGCATATTATTTGATTTCAAGTGATACTATAGGGTAAAAATGAAGTTAAACTAGAACATTGGGGCAGTCACGGGTATGGTCATATGACAAATTTGTCATACATATAGTCATAAAGAACAATTATGAAGCAATCATAATTAGAGTTATAACACTTATCAACGATAGAAAAAGACTACATAATTGATAAACAAAGTACATCTTGGCATTTGATACAAGAAGCTTGAGTTAGGCGTAAATAAAGGAAATACATACAACCACATTTGATAAGGGATAACATATCACTTTTCCAGATGGATGATTGAATGTTCTCAAGAGGGTATTCATCTAAAAACATTGAAAATGATGCAATTATAAATAAAAAGAGTAACATTAATAGAGTATGCCTTATTATTATCAAGATTATGTTCAATTGGCCTTTCTAGATTTGTCTTTATGCATATGACTGAAATATGCTTGCATGGAAGTTAATTCCTAGATATAGGATTTAGATCTTCAATTGATCAGTTGTTGGATTGACACCATTTTCATAAATCTTGCAGGTGCATTAAGGACTCGTGACCACTTCTTCAACTAGTTGATCCAGGATACAACACAGTCCATCATTTCCTCAGGTAGTAGGGAAGTAAAAGGGGTAGGAAGAAACATGAGAATGAGTCATTCAGAGGCAGCTAATAATTTTTCATCTAGATTCTTAGGCTTAAAGGTAAGTGCTTTATAAAAATTCCCCATTCACTCTCTTATCTATAAATATAATTTGATGAACATGGTGATGCAGATTGGTTGATGAACATATTTAAGAAGTAAAATATATCTTAAAGTGAATGAGAAATAATATGGAATAAGAAGTAGGTGTTTTTGACCATTGAATCTATGTCATTGGTTTAGTTTGAGTTTCACTTGGTTTCGAGAATAGTTTAATATTCTCTACTTAACAAGGCCAACCACGTGAAGGTGGAAGCTCATTTGGCCCCTCCCCCCCCCTAACATCACTCTAAATTCCCCATTAACATCTAATAACATTCATTCATTCATTCATCCATTTTTTAAATATATCATTCAATCATTATAATCACATGATAATATTCATTAACACACAACATTTATGAATAATTCATTAACACATCATTCATCAACATTTACTAGTACAAAATTACATCCATTACGACAATGTTCTTTCATTAGCAAAAAATGTTAATTACAATCATTTCTTTTCTAGTCTCTTGCTCATTTTTTTAAGGTAATAACTAAGCGGAGCATCAATATCCTCATCATTCCCCTCCTCTACTAATTCTAATGCCAACACATGTCTCCTCCTCATCTGTTCAGGAATAGGAGGTTGCTACGCCAAAGGGGGGTCTGCTGCAATAACAACTACGTCATGGGCTAAATTCACACCATTTTATATTAGTGTTACAAGTATTTAATTAAGTAAAAGAACTATAGAACAAAAAAGAAATTTAAAATAACAAAACATAGATTTTTTTTACCTGAATGTGCCACATGATCTACATGGTGATCACTCTGAACATCCTCCACTCGTTCAACATGACATTCTGTATGCTCTAAAATATACACAAAAAAGGTTACACCAATTTCAATTTAAGATGTTAAATTGTATTAATAATTACATAATTAATTTTAAATAACAAATGAACACCTGCATCAATACTATGATGCACATCAGGGGCTTCATCATGCGGTGTAGGATCTGTGTTACGATTAGAAGGCTGCATTGCAATGTCATGCACATTATTATCAAATAGATTGTTGCTCAAGTATTCAATTTCAAATATATATTTTTTGGCATATTTACCTATTCACATGATGTAGGAGACTCTTGGGTTGGGCCAGTGGAAGCTTGGCATAGGCATTCAACCAAAGCTTGATAGCCTTCCTTGAAGACAATTTTTTTGTGTTCTGCCATGACCTCTAAATTAAATTCAGAGCCTTTCATTTTTTGATTAAACAAAATTATTTGCATTTTATTAATAATTTTTCTCTGGAATTCATTTATTGCTACTTACAATTCGTGTTTTATTTGAATATCCACCAGATCCAAGTTTGTGCTGCCCAATCTTTTGCAGTCTGGCCTTTTTGCCTTTGATGTGTCCTACAACCTCTAAAAAGTTTAAAATATATTACATGATATAGATATAAAGATCACTAATTAGTGTATTATTACATTCTACTAGTAGTTAATACTATTGCATACCTTCTTCTCTCATTTGGTGGTGTAATTCCTCTTTGAGCATCCCCTTTCTCCTTTGCATCCAAAATGAACTCATTCCAATCCCTCATTGGAATAAAGGGAGGAAGCTCGTACTTTGGGTTCTGGACAAGACTCCTTCTATATGAGTCCCTCACAGTCTTAAGATGTTTGGCAATTTTTTTAAAAAAATTCCTCTCCTCAAAAATATTACTACCAAACTCATGCTCTAAATCTTTAATGAGCTGATCTTTTAATTTTTTGTCTTGCATGTTCCACCTTTTAAGAAAAAGCACAACATTCTTAGATAGAAAAATTAACTAAAGTTGTGTACCTTGAATATAGTAAAAGAAAAGGCCTGAATGAAAGGAAAAATACTGTACCAATTAATGATATGAAATAAAAATAGTGGGATAGGGTTAGTTCACTTATGATGTTCCACCTTGTACGTATGGTGGGCCTGAATATATTTAATGTGAAGTCATAAAGCATCTTATAAAAATAATCATTTCCTGCAAAAATGTCATGGGATCATCAATCCAAAACTTGTTATGAATAGGTAAATGCATATTATAATATAAATAATAATAATTTTAAAGTACCTGGAAGCTTAGGATATTTTAAAGGCATCAATTCTTTATCGTCAATCAACAATGACGTCTACATAATTCTTGTGCTAGAAACATGGGTAGATCCAGGAAACGATGGTGAATTATCACCAATACAGGTACTCTGATTTGTATCTAGCGTAGCAGACGACGTTGGTGTATCTCCTACTCCTCAAAATTAATCCACTATGAGATGCACCCAAGATTAAAGTACAAATTATCAAATCATAATTAACACAAAACCAAATATAGAAAAACAAAGATTTACCAGGCATAGACTGTGAAGGCGTCAATTTTTGCATGCCCCTTGTTGCCGACATTGCACTCTGTAATCTCAGATGGACATCGATTGATCTCCTAGGAGGAGTCACCTACACTTGTTCACCTGAACAATACATTGTTAGCAAAGACATTCTGAAATAATAAAAGTAAGAGTCAACTTAAGAATTTTTTTAATGTTCCAAAGAAAAAATTCTTTGTAACTTGTCAACTTTAAGGATTATTTTACCTGAGGTGGCCAGACTTCTACTACTATCAGCCTCACCACGATGTCCATGACTAGGTACTTGAGCAAGCAAAAAATCCTATAACAAGAACACATACATATTTTAGTTCATGAAATAAAAGAGTATAAAATATAAACCTTTATTGAAATTTTGTTATAACTAAAGATTCATTACTGCTTACTTCAAAATGACGTGCTTGCGCTATCAATTCATCTGTCCTCTTTAGCATATCCTCGGTTGGATTTGCATCTTCCAAAATGCTAATAATTTCTACATTGACTTTTTTTAGTTTTTTCTTCACCATATTTATTATATTAAAGATTTCTGGGATATCCTCATCTTTATCTACAACTATTGCCTCTGTTGTTGCAAGTGCTTTTCCCTATCCTAAACATCAAATTGTGACAAAAATATCAGTAAAACTATCATAATAACTCCAAAACCATAAATAAAATAACATAATAATATAACATTTTTCAACTATCTAATTTATACAATTTCAATAAGGTTTACCGTTGCTGAAGAATGGGTGGGAGGAGCATCCCCGCGACCTATATCATGTGGGGGATCCATATCGTCCTGTGACAAAAATTAAATATAAAAACTTCAGCAAACTGAAAGCAATAGAATTAGCAAAAAAAACTTATTAATAAAATGGTATATTGGAGTCATAAACTTGAGGTTAGTTTAAATGGTATATATTACTTACCGCCCTCATGATAGTAACTTTGTTTGTATCTATGCGATTTAAATGGTAATCTATTAGCATTTCTTCCCCTGCACTTATTGATTTTATTGTACATACAAAAATTTGATTTCCCTCATGTGCCTCAAATATGCAATTGGGTTTCTTATTAGTTGAGGAAGGTCGCGTACTATTTATAAAACCCGCAACATTCCCTGTTTCTTTTGGTCTCCTATCAATGTACATAGAAAATATTTTACTTTGATCATTTTCTTTCCATTATATATAATTTTCTGATAGTGCATACCTACGCATACTTTTTTTATATTGAACAATCTGCATCCAATCATTGTAATTGTAACAAGGACCGACATACTTCATCAATTCAACAACTTTTTTGTAACATACCTTTATCCTATCCATGGAAAATAGGCCCAAACCATGTAATGAGGATGGAGCTATGCAATATATCCTCTCATTAACACAAAAATTAGTGTTAATTGGAGGTAGCTCATTCGGTACCCATTCTTTCTCAAGATGTGTGTACTGAAAGGGCACCTTGATGTCACCTTTGGTCTCATCATCATAAGAACATGACCCCCCTTTAGCAAGGAAAAATTGCATGTGTTTATTAAATTTTTTTCTAATCTTTTGACCTCTAGTTGATCTCCCTATTTTATTTGTACTACATGTAGAACTTTCATCTACCATTCCCTCATTTCCCTCGTTCGATGTAGATAGATCTGATAAATACCTATTTGGTGGATCCTACAATCCATCAAATGAGATATTGTCACGTCCCTGCTTCAAATAGAATTTTGATAATAATTAAATAATATATATAGAATAATCAATTCATGACCCATACAGTTCTTCTTTGTCTATACGTGGGAGATATAAAATGTAAATTGAAAGTGAAGGAAAGGCACAAAAATAAGAATCATATAAAAGGATAAAAAAGAAGAATATAACATGTCAAACTTTCTACGTCGATTATTCAATGCATTATATGATTATATAATATGTCTATTTATTTAATACATGCTCAATGATAAATAAAAAGAATATAAGAAAATTATGTCTATTTATTGACTTATACCTATTGATCCATGTCACTGTGTAGGATCCTCGCCAAAGGGGTTAAATTTCTTGCATATGTTAATCATTTATCTTAAGTTAGCTAAAAAGTACATGATATGTATGCTACAAATAACATAGAAGACAATATGAACAATATGCAAAATCGTAAACATGAACAAATTACATTTACCTCATATATGGAATGCAAGATCGTCAATAGAAGAGGTGATGATGTCTGTAGTCAATTGTCTATTTATAGAAAGGGTGACAATCAAACAAAATATATACATGTATCAACAAAAATTAATTGAGCATCATAAGAAAAACATTGGTAATTATAAATCACATATGTTGTAATCATTAGAAATGAACACAATAAATATGTAATCATTAGAGTTGAAATCAGTAAATCAATATTAAATATATATACTAATCAATATAAATATATGAAAATAATTAAATCACATACCTTGTATATTTCAATCATGTCATTGATCATCTTTTTCATCCATCTCATCATCATCATCACCACTATCATCATCGCCACCACCACCACCATCATCATCATCATCATCATCACCATCACCATCACCATCATCATCATCACCATCATCTTATTCATCATATTCTTCTTCTTCATCATCTTCAATATTTTTTTCTTCCATAACATTATACTTTATCGGTCTTCCTCTTGGATCATGCCTAACAACAAATGACCAACCTTATTTATGTAGAACCTCTACATAAAACACTTGCTCACATTGGCTTGGAAGAAAATATGGCTCATCTCCAACTGGCTCAAATGACTCTGTATTAATCATTGCAAATCCATTATCATGTTGAATAACAGTTCTATCATGATCATTTTGATTCGGTCGTAGTCTGTACCATTTCATGACGAATAGAACTAATTTGAAGGAGTTAAAGTCGCACTCAATTATATCATCCAAGATGCCATAGTATCGATTTTAAGATTTTTGAGGATGTATGTCATTTCTAGATGATATATTAGTGACCTCGAAACTACAATTATCCTAGAATCACAAGTTTTCTTCGTGTCATCCAATTTTTTTATGCAAAATTTGTGGCCATGATAGTACATAACTTTGTGGTGCTTGACCTGCAATTTTTCAAGCGTGTGAAAATTATTTACATCGTGAGTTGATATGAAACATATGGGTCATGATCATTAATAAATTTTTAGATACCTCTCTACCTCTTAAACCATATGCTAGATCAATTACCATTGGCATAACATTGGAATCTCCATTACGATGAGCTTCTTTAACCAATGAAGAAACACCTTCCCATGTTAATGAGCAACCATTTTGTTAACATCGTTCAATCCATACCATCATCCAATCAAGATTGTTCACAATATATAAATGTAGGGCATCCCACTCTCGACCAACTGCATAAAAAAAATACACCAATTACAAATAACTTATATTGAAGATTTATAAGAATTAATTAACTACAATAACATCTTATATTTACCTCTCTCTTTCCTCAATCTACCTTTTTCCATCAAGTACTCCCCTTTGAATTTGTTAATGGACTTGGGATCTCAAATACGATCTACATGGATCTTTGCTGCAAACTTAGGAAGATATTCACTAATGTACACCATGGTCTGGTATACCATATATCCCTCCACCATAAAACTCTAAGGATGTGCTCTCTGTCAAACCAAGTCTTTCAAAAATTTCAAGTGCCTCTCAACCATCCACATTGACCTAGTTGGTATAGGTCCACACAATTCAATCTCCTCAACTTGACGTATGAAGTAGTGTTCTTATGTATTGAAAAAAGTTGAAGGTAGACACTTTTGCATTTCACACATAAGATGAAGAATTGTTCTCTTCCAGTATTTTATATCTTCTTTATTGATTTCTTTTGATGACAACCACCTCATGTATTTTCTACGATCATATATAACTTGTTTGACACTATTGTCGAAGTGGTGTGGGAGAGATAGAGGTAGAATGTACTGCAATATTTGTAAAATGATCTTATTAATATTTTATAAAAGAATACAATGAAAACTACATGTAGTATACAAATATATAGTGAATACAACATGAATTACCTTAATAAATATATGTCAATCATATGTTTTCATCCCTGGCCCAAATTCACTTTTCTTTGATATGAGATTATTTATGTTCACAACAAATCCTATGGGAAATCATATTTTTTTTATTACTTCTTTTATAGCATTGCTCTGCTACTCCAACAATAACCAAGTAAGGGCACTTGTATCAATCTGGTCTCAATTGTTATTTGATCGAATGATATTTTTTATTGCATGGTTGGATTCTTCAATGTCACTACAAATTTTGACAATTTTATCTTTGTCACGCCTTCCATCTAATATTTTCCATAATGTCTCTATTACATTATTTCTAATATGCATAGCATCAAACAAATGCATGATTGAGAGTTGCTCGTACTACAACAACCTACTAAATTGCATAGGATAAATTTTTAGTCCTTTTGGAAGTTGGTAATTAATTCCTTGACGACCTTCACGAGCATCAATTACATTATCAGTAAACAAAACATAATATCAAAATATAAATTTCAAACAAAAACTATCAGATGGAATGACATTACCTCGACGATTTATTTTATTGTATTCTAACTTCCATAGGTGAGGTGTCATTCTCCGTGGCTTTAATGTAGTCTCTTCTTTCTTATTGAAAAGATGTTTTTCGGTAATTCGATACTTATGATTTTTGTGGAGAAAGTGTCTATGCTCATCGAAGACCTGCTTTCCTAAACTTTTTGAATGACGAGATTTCATCTTTGGACCACAAACTGGACATGCAAATTTTTTCTTTGTCTGAAGACTTACAAGATCGTGTATAATTGAATTAAATATGTTAATTTTGTATTAGCACTATAACATACCAAAAAAAATGTTTTAAGAAGATAACATACCACAAAAATGTGTTAGCCCAGGGGCATCATGTATTGTCCATACAAGCATTGCATGGAGTTGAAATTGTCTTTTTCATATTAGTCTAGAAATGTCATACATAGTGACCCCATTCCATAACACCACCAACTTGTCGATAAGGGGCTCAATATATACATTGATATCTTTAACTTGGTACTTATCTAGTTGAATGAACAAAAATATTACATAGTTATTATGACCATTTTGATGGATTATTTATAATAAATTAATTTAGATGACTATTAAATGAAAAAATACTTGGAACAATCATTGCCAACATTATGTGCTCCCTCTTTATGGACATCCAAGGAGGAATGTTATTGTTGATAACAAAAATAGGTCATACCGAGTAAACATATCTCATCTCTCCAAACAGATTGACATCATCCACCAATGAAAGCTTGAGATTAGGAGGTTCTTCTTTAAAGTGTGGCCAAGTTTCCTCTATTTCCTTAAATGTCAAACCATCCGAAGGCATTCGCATAATGTCATCTTGACTTATATTGTGTGCATGGTAATCTATAAATTATGTCAAGCTATTGCACCTGAATAATCGTTGCAGACATGGACTAGTGGGAATATACCGAAGAACCTTACGAGGCATCTTTTTTGTTATTCAATTTGATCGATATCTACTAATGTGACAATCAAGGCATTTTGTTGCAAATTCATGTTGTTTATGATATATAATATGATCATTCAGACATGCATGTATTGTTTGATACTCCATTCCAATATCTTTCATAATGGCAAATAATTCTCGGTACGAGCGAGGTAGAATGTTTGATGGTGGTAACAAACACTCACCTATCAACCTACAACCAAAAATATAAATTGTTAATATAAAGAATATTAATTGGTACATGATTGACCCTTTGTTAACTGTAAGAGAATTACAACTAAAAAAATGAAAAAATATGACATACCTTAACATACATGTCATTGCTACGTTAGATAAACCATTCATAACCTTCAAGTTCACCAACAACAATACAACGGCAAGAAGAGTTGTTTGGGAGCCTTCGTATAGGGGTTTGTTTGCCTTCTCAAGTATAGGTACATCAAGGTCATCTGCATCATCATCATCATCATCATCTTGATCATCTTGATCTTCTTCCATGGGATCATTACCTTCTACTTTTATATTCACACCTCCATGTTTCCTCATTTGGAAATCCACATTCTCCGTATTGTCATGGTTCATAACATGAAACCTAGGGTGGTTGACCTATATCAAAATGATGACCTTAAATTAACCATGACCATGATGTCATCATCAAATCATGTCTTATGTATTTTATAAATTATTAAAATACATACCAATGGATGAAATTTGTCTCCCCCTTCAATATGACCATGTTGCCTACAATGTTCCTCGGTTGTTTTGATTAAATATCTTCGAGTATTTAAGCCCTTACAAATTTTGCAAGGACAATAACATTTTTCATCAACTTTTTTTTTAAAGTTAGACCACAATCTAGCAATTGTCTCCCTATTTTTTTGTGGGTTGATATCGTCAGACATGATCTTTCTTGAATGGAATGACTCGTTGGTGGAAGAAGGATGTTTTTTTTGCAACCCACAAATACAAATCATCACTAAACAACTATTTTCTCAACTCTAATTTTTTCAACACAAAGGGACATTTATCATACCATAGAAACCTAATTATTTTTATATGGAATACACCAAGGAGTACCATCAAAAATATTAACCATTTACAATCATGAAAAGTAAACCTAAATCAAATAGCTCATTTTTTTATCAGCATGTGTAGTCTCTGTGTATATGAAAAATGAAAGAAATATCAAGTTGAAATAAAATAGTGAATAAAATAGTATTCCACATAGAGTGAATGAAATATACCATCAAAAGAAGGTGACAAAATCCTGTCACAAAGCACTGACATAGGAAATAAAAAAGGGACAAAAGACAATAAATAAGAAAAATCATTACAACTATAGAAAAATCATTAAGACTATAATCACAAAAAGAAACACTCTTTGTCAACAATGTTCAAAATCACTAGGACTATAGAAAAATAATTAAGACTATAGAAAATCAAATTTTAGAAATGGATGGTTCTAATGCTTTACCATTACAACAATTGAGCATTCATCATTTGGTATTGTGTATTCCATTTAAGTATGACAACAATGTTCAAAATCCCATGACTAAGCATAGACATAGGAAATCAAAAAGGGACAAAAGACAAAAAAAATAAGAAAAATCATTAGGACTATAGAAAAATCAAGTTCTAGAAATGGACGGTTCTGATGCTTTGCCATTACAACAATTGAGCATTCATCATTTGGTACTTCTTGGTGTATTCCATTTAAGTATGTCAGGCACAAAGTATTCCATTTACATTTGACAAACATGCAGATTTGACCAAGCATTTATGTAAGGGTCAAGGACCTATAGGTATATCTAAGTTTGTTATATGGCCATTGATGCCATTATTATCAATTGCACTTCAAAGTGCAAAGATGCCAAAAAGATGTAAAATTATATTTTTATGCAATTATGGCCTAAAGGGCTAAATGAGGGTTTAGTAGAGGTTTAGGGAGTTTAGGGGATTAGGATAGGAACCTAAAAGCTTTTGAAAGGTTAAAGATGATGCAAGAAAGATTAAAGTGGTCGAAGTTGACAACTAGTTGTCAACTAGACAACAATGCAAATGAATAACTAACTGTAATAGTCATATAACTGACTATGCAAGTTAAGAAGAAGTTGAATATCAGTTTGTAAGGGGATTTTGGTTGGTTTTGTATGTGAATTTTATGGGAGAGGAATCTTAGAAGTTCTGGGGAGGTGTGTATGGGGTATATGCACAAAAATGGGAGACCAAAAAGGTGCCACGTTGCTTTTTGGTCCCCCATCAAGCATAGTGCATACGCACTAAAGGGCATGCACCCTATGGCTTGGGTTGCCCAAGCCTTAAGCTTGGGCAATCCAAAGCCTACCGCATGTGCCCTATGGAGTGCACGTGCTTTGAAAAAATCTTATTTAGTGAAAGCTGCGGGTTGGAAAGCTTATTTTTCTTTCCTCAAACCCATGTTTGCAGCTAAGAAGGGATTCCCAAGCGCGCACATAGTCTTGATTGGGCTTGTGAATCCATTGTTTTCATTCATTCATCCATCAAATGGCTCCATGGCATCATCAAGTTTGATCTGGAAGAAGAGGTAAGTTTGTTTACAGCCCATGCCTCTTATTTGTTTTAAAATTTTAGTTTTGTAGCAATTTATTTTGTTAAAATTTATTTTTGTTAAAATTTGTGTGTAATGAAGATTTTAAAATCTAGTTTTTTAAATTTCCAGGAAGAAATAATCTCCCTCAACCAAACCCTCTGTCTGCTCATGAAGAAACAAATGAAGAAAATGAACCTCATTTGCCTCCTCCAATCAAAAAACCTCATCCTAGAACACAAGAAAATTTGATGAACCAAATTGAAAGAGGGCAAAAAGAATTAGAATCTTTAATTACGAGGTTAAAAGATTCTAGTGGTACAAATCCTGGAAGGGAAAGACTTGCAAAATCATTGGAAGCAATCTTGACCCACATAAGCTCGGTTAGTGGGCAAATTTATTTATGGCGAGATAAAAGAGAAGAACAAAAATAATATTATGCAAATAAATTATCTTATGCGGACATAAAAAAGAAAAAAATCACAAAAGATAACATTTGCAAGCTATTGAAAAAACTAGGGGACACAGATACTCTTAGAACTACAAGGAGGTTCCCAATTCATTGGTGCTTAAATGAAGACATTAAAAACAATTTTTGGGAGAGATGGTGGATGGTCTTTGATTTGCCTCCCTGTAACAATCATGAGATTCCTATTTATTTCTTGAGGAAACTCTATTGCAAGTTTGTAATCAAGGAGGTGCCAAATTATTTTGACTATCTAGATTCTTAGGGTAGAGGAGGGGGGCCATCATTTGATCGAGCAGGGGAACATCATGACCCTAATGCACCTAGGGTTCCTATTGGAAAGCTACAGGTGGATCATGTTACTATTCCTTCCATTGTGAAGGAACATGTAGAGGCGGACACACTAGGCATGATTAGGGCTCTGACACAGACTCTCATTCAATGTGCCACTCCTTTAGTTGAGGGTGACCATGGTCAATCTTTGAGGGGGCATATTTTTTGATCATGTGGATGCTTGTGCACATTTGGTACTAGCGAGAGAGAGGAAGAGGATCCTATAATGATGACTGATATTTTTTTAAATATGACATTTGGCATTGACACACAGGTAAATATTTCCAAGTTCATTAAATTGCTTTGGTCATATTTCATTTATAAAAGAATAACTAATTAATTTAGTATCTATTAATTATGATGAAAATTTGGGGCAAGAGTGTCAGTGGTGGTGGCAGTGGCAGTGGCAATGATCCCAATGTCCCCTTCTACACATCATCATCAATTCCACAAGTATGTATCTGTATCGTCTTAAAATGGAAGCACTTCCATGATAAGAGCATTTAGCCCTCCGAGTAAGTGGTTTGGGGTCATGTCAAGCACCTTGATTGGGTCTTTTCATGTATTTGGCTTTTCTCCCCGCTTTCCACTTCTTCCCCACACTTGATTTCTTCATTATAGGTGAAATTAGGGTTAGGATCTTAAGGATTCTCTTGAATTTCCCTCTTCTATGACTCTATTTTATAGGTAGGGTTTAGAAATGGCTCCTCCTGGACTTCATCATAATAATCATAGGATTTTATGTCTATCTCTGACATTCTATCCTATTCTGGCATCAGTTCTAGTTTTTTGGGCATCCCCGGGACCTCCTGACTTGGTTCTGGGTCAAATTGGGACCAGGGTCAAGGTTGAGTTAGAACCTGACTAGGTCCTCGACCCTGACTAGGTCAAGTCCAACCTCGACTTTGACCCCTTCCTCCAAAATTACAATTTCCAAAAATTTTGAGCTTCGGGCTTTCGAGAGATTTATTTTCCCACCTCTAGGTCAGCCATTTCGGGTTTTGGGATAGTAAATCCTTTAATTTCATTTAATCTAGGTATATTTTCTAAAGGTGAGGACCTAATTGAGACTTAATTCTCCAAGGTGGCCCATCTAAAGGAGTGTGCCCTAGATCACTATAAAAGGAGGCCTTCCTCTCTCATTTTCACATCAAGTTTTCACATCTCATCTCAAGCAAGTGCAAGTCTTCAAGCATTCATGTGTTCAAGCATCCATCCATCAAGGAGATCCATTGTTAGCGTTTGAAGGATTCAATCTCTTTGGAGCCCCCTTGAAGATCCATCCTTCTCCATTCATTCAAGTCTTCTCATATGAAAAGATCAATTCAAGATTGGTGTTGAAGATCAAATACCATTGATTGGAGACATCCTACATCCTACATTCATTCCTACTTGTGGATTTGAGGATTCGAATCCTCTACAAGGACTTCAACATAAATGAGGTGATTTGTTTCAATTACTTTGTTTATGCACAATATATTTCAATTCAATTTCAAGGTTAATTCCTAAACTGGGGTTTGACTAAGGCAAACCCCCCATACAACAAAAACCTCCATTTTCTTGTAGGTACAAGTGCGGAGTTTCAGATTTGAGAGTGAATTTGGATACTCTTTTCAGCAAACTTTCAAGATCTTCAAACAGAATTCAAATCGGACTTCAAATAAAGAATGTGGTATTTGACCTTTTATGAAGGTCAAACCCGAGCTGAGCCATTTTGAGGAAAGATTTCTGAGTTTTCTCTGTCTCGGCATTTCCAGTCCAAGACAAGTTTTAAATTTTCCCGAAAGTGTACATAGACATCAGAATTCAACATTTTCTAGATCTGCCCTAATTTGAGGTTAGTACTTGTATTTCAATTATTCTATATTCTAAACATAATCCTCCACATAGGGAAATATTGGATTTACTCTCTCTTCCTACTCTTTTCCATAAATTGATTCAATTGTGCATTAACCTTTTGGTTGATCAAATCAGATCTCTTCTTTGGGGAATTTGGGTTTGAGAATAGGTCTCATATTTCCCCCTTTACATTTGAATAAGGGTGAATCCATTTTACCACTATTCATTTTGGTGAACCCGACATACTTACTCTTTTTTCTTTTGTGGAATTGGATGCCTTATTGTGCTTTCTTTTTATCTTGTTAGTATTAGATTTGTCCTTTGTGATTGATCTTGCATGCTAATTAGATTTCATATTCATGCTTTATGTGTTCTTAGTTTAGTTCATTTGCATTACATTAGTTTATGAGCTTTACTACCACTAGTCCTACTTATAACATTCCGGTTAGAAGAAGTCATAAACTCATGGGTGCCTTTGATCCTGAATCTTCCTCTCCTTTCCTTAGGATCCCAAATGATAACTTGATTCTTCATGATTCCAATCCTACTATGGAGAAAAACTCTTCTCACTCATCTCATGATGAGGATGATGCTTTAAGAGTTCCTCCTAAGCAAGTCCAAAAATTTTCCACTAAACTTGATAAAATGGGTAATTGGCTTCATCAAGAGAACCATAATCAAGATTCCATTCAAGATATAGAGGCTCTTAAGAAAGTTATCCATGATAGTGATCAAGGTGTTAACCTCTTGCGTGGTATTACTCATCTTGTGCATTCCAATGTTAAATCTTTAGCTCAAGACGCTCAAGATTTAGGTTTGATTCCTCCTATCACTAGTGTTGAACCTCCTTCTAATCCTTTACCTAGTATTCCTATCTATACTCCTTTGGTGACTGTGACAGTTCCCTTTGTTCCTTTGAGTGTTCCTCTTGTGTCCCTTCCTACATCACAACCTTCATATCAATGTTCCTTTTACTTATTTGAATCCGCTTCCAACTGTAGTTCCTAGTGTTCCTCCAATTGTGTCCTCTATTCCTGTAGCTTCTTACACTTTACCTAATGTGTCTAATGTTGCTACTCCCCCTATTTCCTCTAATGATTCAACCATCATTAGTTTGGCTCAAAATGTATCATCCTTACAACAACAACTTTTTTCCTTAACTCAAAACAAGTTTAGTATTCCTACATGTGACATGGGAAGTCCCTTGTCCTGAGATATTATTCGTACTCCTGTTCCTCAGCAAGGTGAGATGCCTCGTCTTGAGAATTATAATGGAAAAGGAGATCCTGTTCATCATGTTAAAACATTTCAAATCCTTTGTAGTGATTATGCTCATGACCATAGGATTTTAGCCAAATTGTTTGCTAGAACCTTTTGTGACAAGGCCTTACAATGGTATTGTTCCTTGCCTCCTTATTGAATTGATTCCTTTCCACAACTTGCTAATGCCTTTATTCAACAATTTCAAAATAATATTGGCCCACAAGTGTCGTTGACTAATTTAATGCATTGTAAACAAAGTGCTAAAGAAAAATTGACTGAATTTATTGGTAGATTTAAGCATTTGCATGCTCAGATTTCCTATCATGTTCCTGATATTGATATTCAACGTATGTTTATTTCAAATTTGCAAAAGGATATTAGAGATAAGATTCTGCTTACTGAATTTACCTCTTTTCAACAACTTTGTGCAACGCTTCATCATTATCAATTACAAGTGAGTCAATTTGAGAGCACCACTCCAATGGCTCATGTTCCAGTTGATAAGAGTGATGTTGCTCCTAATCCAAATAAGTTTAAAAAATTCAATAATTATGTCAAGATAAACAAACAAGCGAATGCAGTTGCTGATCAGGTTGTTGTGGCATCTCATAAAGCCACTTCTGCATCCACTTCTTTTTGATTAAATCATATGTTTACTCCTCTTTCAGAAACTTTACATGCTATTATGAATAGGTTGTTAGCTACTAATATGATTACTTTACCTCCTATTTGACCTCTTTTACCTACTATGATTGCATCTAAATCTTTTGATCAAAATGCTTTCTGTCAATATCATCATCAGAATGGTCATGATACTGAGAGATGTTATTCTTTAAAGAATAAGGTTCAAGATCTAATTGATTCTAAGGTTTTATCTATTGATAATCTGGATAGTAGTGGGAATCAATCTATCTCTCCTCCTAATCAGAACCTTCAAATTTATACGAACCCTTTACCTACGCATGATACTAATACTATTGCTCAACCATCTATTATGGAAATTGTGTATGATTCAAAGATGGATGATCTCAATCATGTGGTTAATCAAGTGGAGCATGTTGATCAGTCTGTATCTCCACCTCACCCTCAACCTCAAATTCAAACTCTGATTCAACCTCAAGTTCATACTCAATCCCAACCAAAACCTAAACCTAAAATGAAATCTCAACCTAAACCTCAACAACAATTTAAGAATAAAAGACCTCGGGAAATTTTGATTACCTTTGATGACTCTGAGACTATTAAAGCTCCTCATGGTCCCCTTTACATTTCTGCTAGGGTTGCTCAGATACCTACTCATGGTTGTCTTATTGATCCTACCTTCTTAGTCAATGTTATCACTGAAGAAAATCTTTTTATGAAAAGTTTACAACGTGACTTTTATGATACATCAGATGTGTGGATTCAAACTTGCAATGGTTTTCTTTATCCATCATTTGGTTCTATTACTTTACCAGTTGAACTTTTTGGAAAAATTGTGAACACTACCTTTGTTGTGGTTTCTACTTCTGATCAATTTCAAGTTAAGCTAGGTTTGCCTTGGTTGATTGCCATACATGTTGTTGCTTCACCTATCCATAAGTGTCTTAATTTTATTCATGATGGAGAGGTGAAGACAATTAATCATAGTCTATATCAACCTTCTAGGCCTAGAGATTGTGTTGCTCTAGATTTCTTTTGGCCTTCATTACCTAATTCATGTCCTACTCACCCTGATAATCTTTTTCAATCATATCAAGCTTATAAACATCGTAAAATCCTTGAATTAAGTTCACCTCCTATGGATCTTAATTGTGGTCTTTTACCTACACCTTCGATACCTCCTTTAACTATGGTTTCTAGTTTGTTAATCAAGTTCCTTCTACCAAATCTATTAAAGATCCTATGATTGTTTCTCCTATGGTTGATAATCCTATTAATCTTCCTAAAGAACCTGTGAAGGATCTTGTGATTGTTCCTCCTAGTTCTCAACCTCTTTCAAATAAATCAAAATGTAATCACTCTACTAATGAACGTCGTAAAAAGTGTCGTGCTCATGTTAAAGCTAAAAGATCTCTACCTTCTTTGGATAAATCTATGCATAATGTGTTAGACAATGTTGCTACTAATAATGATGTTCACATGCATGATTATGATGATTCTATTCATATCGTAGATCTTATTTTAATTAACTTGGATGAAGAAGATACTCTTGTTGATACTGATGATGTTAATGATGAATATGACACTATTGACATTGACATTGATTTACCTAATATGCTTTCATCACAATTAACTCTTACACCTAGTGTCGAACATAGTGATTCTCAAGAGGATCCTTGTTTGGAACTGGCTATCATTCCTACTATGTTGGATATAGTCCCTCTTGTGATTTACCCACCTTCCCTAAATGATATACAATGAGATGGGGGAAGTAGGCGGCACGCTTGATCGGCTTGTCCTTCGTGGTAGCTTTGTTGTGTGTTTGCCTACTGTACTGTGTTTCTCTTGTAATGTGTTTGCTAAATGTTGTTAGATTCTTTTATATGATCCTTGTTACTCAGTTGGTGCAAGGTGATGAAGGAATCGAAACTATTGTTCCAAATGCTTCTATATGTATCTCTATTCTTCTATGTGTTGTTCAATGTTATGTTGTAACTATGCTATTGTTCGTAAATGTTTCCTTGTGTAATCTGCTTGGATTCGAGATATGGTAGCACTAATTCTTTTTTCTCTCCATGTCGTGGTCCGAAAAGATTCTCCTTCGTATATCTTATGTGATCTTTTCTCCTTTGTGATTGTAGTTCTACTTTCTTTGGGGAATGATGTTAATTCATTTGCAATAATATCATATATATATTATCTTATGATCATACTGACCCCATAGAAAGTAGATCCCTTCTATGTCCTTTGTATGTTTCTATGATATTTCTCTTGATTTTACTTCGTCTGGGGGAATCTCGATGTGGAAACGTAATCAGTGGAGTTGTTTATGTTTCCGTTAAAGCCATTGCTCTTGTTAAAGTGTCAGCAATGACTTTAATGTGGGGGCATACGCTCTGCTCACCTGTTGCACATGCACTTTTCAATACACATATTTTTCAAGATACTTTTTTTTTCCCTTTTTGGATTAGTTACTAATCCTTAAAGCACGAATTTATATTTTAGGATCTCTTGATCCCTCCAATTTCAAATATACACATATATTTTGATCCCTTAAGGTCGGAAGTGTCCTTAAGATTGGATCTCTTTTATTTTCAATTTTATTCTTATGGAATAGAATATTCCTAAGGATAAATCCTTGATGGGTTGACTAGTGAGTAGCCACATTCACTAGGCAGTTCAATTCCATCTTTCCAGTTGCACCATTTTCCTATGTGGTTCACAATGGGACATAAGTTCTCATTGGGCAAGGTAATCACACCTTCGTTCTCTCTCTAGAGATGTTTCTCTTATTATGACTTAGAGTCAACAAAGACTTGAGTCCCTAGGGGCTAAGGTTTCTCTTTGTCCCTTGGATTATGATAAGATTATCTTGTTATTCTAATCTCCTTTACCAAGAGTTTGCATCGAGTCCATACTCTTGCTAAAGTGGGGGCTTAATGTATCATCTTAAAATGGAAGCACTTCCATGATAAGAGCATTTAGCCCTTAGAGTAAGTGGTTTGGGGTCATGTCAAGAACCTTTATTGGGTCTTTGCATGTATTTGGCTTTTCTTCCCACTTTCCACTTCTTCTCCGCACTTGATTTTTTCATTCTAGGTGAAATTAGGGATAGGATCTTAAGGATTCTCCTAAATTTCCCTCTTCTATGGCTCTATTTTCTAGGTAGGGTTTAGAAATGGATCCTCCTAGGCTTCATCATAGTAATCATAGGATTTTATGTTTATCTCTAACATTCTATCCTATTCTGGCATCACTTCTAGGTTTTTGGGCATCCCTGGGACCTCCTAACTTGGTTTTGGGTCAAACTGGGACCAGGGTCAGGGTCGAGTTAGAACCTAACTAGGTCAAGGTCGAGCTTGACCCTGACTAGGTCAGGTTCAACCTCGACCCTAACTAGGTCAAGTCCAACCTCGACTTTGACCCCTTCCTCCAAAATTACAATTTCTAGAATTTATGGGCTTCAGACTTTCGGGAGATTTATTTTCCCACCTTCAGGTTGGCCATTTTGGGTTTCAGGATGGTAAATCCTTTAATTTCATTTAATCTAGGTATATTTTCTAAAGGTGAGGACCTAATTGGGATTTAATTCTCCAAGGTGGCCCATCTAAAGGAGTGTGCCCTAGATCACTATAAAAGGAGGCCTTCCTCTCTCATTTTCACATCAAGTTTTCACATCTCATCTCAAGCAAGTGCAAGTCTTCAAGCATTCAAGTGTTCAAGCATCCATCCATCAAGGAGATCCATTGTTAGCGTTTGAAGGATTCAATCTCTTTGGAGCCCCCTTGAAGATCCATCCTTCTCCATTCATTCAAGTCTTCTCATATGTAAAGATCAATTCAAGATTGGTGTTGAAGATCAAATACCATTGATTGGAGACATCCTACATCCTACATTCATTCCTACTTGTGGATTTGAGGATTCGAATCCTCTACAAGGACTTCAACATAAGCGAGGTGATTTGTTTCAATCACTTTGTTTATGCACAATATATTTCAATTCAATTTCAAGGTTAATTCCTAAACTGGGGTTTGACTAAGGCAAACCCCCCATACAACAAAAACCCCCATTTTCTAGTAGGTATAGGTGTGGAGTTTCAGATTTGAGAGCGAATTTGGATACCCTTTTCGGCAAACTTCCAGGATCTACGAACAGAATTTGAATCAGACTTCAAATAAAGAATGTGGTATTTGACCTTTTATAAGGGTCAAACCCGAGCTGAGCCATCTTGAGAAAAGATTTCTGGGTTTTCACTGTCTCAGCATTTCTAGTCTAGGACAAGTTTCAGATTTTCCCGAAAGTGTACACAGACATCAAAATTCAACATTTTCTAGATCTACCCCAATTTGAGGTTAGTACTTGAATTTCAATTATTCTATATTCTAAACATAATCCTCCACATAGGGAAATATTGGATTTACTCTCTCTTCCTACTCTTTTCCATAAATTGATTCGATTGTGCATTAACCTTTTGGTTGATCAAATCGGATCTCTTCTTTGGGGAATTTGGGTTTGAGAATAGGTCTCATATTTCCCCCTTTACATTTGAATAGGGGTGAATCCATTTTACCACTATTCAGTATCGAATAAAACATTTTAATTAATATATTTGATTATTATGTAATTATTTGAATAATTGTATCATAACTTATTGTGCATGTGCATTAGACGTTCACTGGTGGACCATCGACATTCACAACAGACAAGGAAGGGCATCATGCCACTTTCCTTGAGATATCTTTATTTGCATGTTAATTTGATTTACTTGATTATATTTAATTAATAAATGAATGAATCACTAAATTACTAGACAAATTATGATCAAAATCCAGAGGCACGATGATCACATTCTTTCACCTGGCTTTGTGACATCACCATTGAGTCCACAAGTATATATGTAATAATGCATTATAATTAACATGTCAGTAGTACGCTCTTATATGAATGGTTATCTTATAATTTTCCATGTACATGTGCACTAGTTGAATGTTGGAGATTCGACTTCGACACCGCACACTGAAGGACACAGTGGAACCTTCACAGAGGTATCATTTACTCATTAGTAGGGTTGTAAAAAATATATGTAATCTTGATAACTGCATAATACTTTTTTTGGTTTCATTTTTAGTTATTGACATTAGAGACTCCTCCTATCTGTGATACTTTGGATCATGGAGTAGCTGCAGCAGTAGCTAGTTCTGAAGCGCTGACTGAGGTATGAAAGAGATCACTTAATTTTAATTGTTATTTTAATAGTTTGTATTGAATTTTATAATGATATTCATGTATGTATTTTAATTATTATTTTGATCATTGTTGTAGGGACTTATTACTCCAGATCGCCAGCATGTGCCTTTGGTGGGTGAACATAGTGACTATTTGCTAGCGGTAAGCAAATATTCAATTTTATGTCATTGCATAGTTCAATTTTGATGTATATTAGTTATTGATGCTTAAATTTTGTTTTATCAGCTCAAGCTACAGAAGAATCTAGACAGGAGGACGAGTGAGTGAAATCAGAAGACTACAACATCCACTGCATCTCCATTGATGCGACGATCAAAGATAGCACAAGATTTGTTTTCTTCCCCTGGTGAGAAAGGACTAGATTAGGGATATGGATTGTATGCTTATATGGCATTAGTGGACATATTTTTTGTATATTGTATATGTGATACATTGTACATCCATTAGGCTTTGAGGAAGCCAGTTTAATTGTATTGAATATATTCAATGTATGACATTATTGGACATATATATTTGGCTTCATGCCCTATGAATATATATTTTTTATGTTTTAGGTATGCAATTCATGTGTTTGGTGTATGGATGTATACTAATTTATGTTTATGTGGATGTCTTATGCTTTGTTAATTTCCCATGCCTTATAGTTATGCTTGTATTTTTATCGATGTATATTGTTACTATCACCCTAAGGAGACTAACTCAACTCGAGTATTCTACAAACAACTTGGAATCCATTCAAGGAATTAACCTCACTCAAGGATCTAGTTGAGTTCTCTAACTTTTTTAGTCACTCCCACAACCATACTACTCAAATTCACTTCCTTGTTTCCTTGTTCCAATGCCTTCTAACATCAACTCTATCCTAGGCCACCTAGTGCACGTAGTACCTCCACCACACCAAAACATAAACCAGACTTCACACACTAATCCTAACACCTTAGATCATCTCAACATGCTATATTTTCCATGTTACAACTTCCCATTCAATCCAATCAACTCATCTTTCACCCTTCCTCTTCTATAGCCCTTCTAGGCCTGCCTAGTAGTCCTTCCAACACTAAAATCAACAATTTACTCTCAAACTCCCCAAACAACCTAGCAATGTTTTTAGATTTTAGGCCTCAAAAACATGGTCTCATAGTAATTGATAGATCGATTCTACCTCGCATGAGCTCCGATATATGACCCCGCAAAGATCATCGATTTCATGCTTAAGGGACCTTGAGGGACACTTCGGCCCAAAGTCGTCAGCGGCGTTCGAATGACTGTGTGTGGAGAATGAGGTTGTCACTAACATTTACCCAACCATTCAGAGCTGTTGGAATAGACGGTTTGATGATACGACTGATGGTTGGAAAGATACACAATGTTGACCGTTTGAACTGAGGAACACTGTGAGTTCCGACATCGACCGAGAATGTGTTGCCAAATTTAAATGAACTTGAATCTCTAAAAATTGAGAGAAAAATTTGTAGGCCCCAGCAACACGGTCCCGTAGCAATTGATGGATTGATGCTACCTCGCATGAGCTCTAAGATATGACCCCGCAAAGATTTTTGATTTCATGCTTAAGGGACCTTGAGGGACACTTCGGCCCAGCATCGTCGAGGGTGATCAAATGACTGTGTGTGGTGAACAAGGTTACCACTAGAATTTACCCAGTCATTTGAAGCTATTGGAATAGACTGTTCGATGCTACAACCAACAGTTGGAAAGATACACAACATTGGTCATTTGAATTGAGGAACATTGTGAGTTCTAACATCGACCGAGAATGTGTTGCCAAATTTAAATGAACTTGAATCTCTGAAAACTGACATACGATTTTGTAGGCCCCGATAACACGGTCTTGTAGCAACTGATGGATCGATGCTACCTCACACGAGCTCCGAGATATGACCCCACAAAGATCATCAATTTTATGCTTAAGGGACCCTGAGGGACACTTTGGCCCAGAGTTATCGGCGGCGATCGAACGACTGTGTGGTGAACAAGGTTGCCACTAGTGTTTACCTAGCCATTTAGAGCTATTGGAATAGATGTTTTGATGCTATGACTGACGGTTGTAAAGATATGCAATGTTGGCCATTTGAATTGAGGAATATTGTGAGTTTTAACATCGACAGAGAATGTGTTGCCAAATTTAAAAGAACTTGAATCTCTAAAAACTGAGACAGGCTTTTGTAGGCCCCGACAACATGGTCCGATAGCATCTAATGGATTGACACTACCTTGCACAAGATCTGAGATATGACCCCACAAAGATCATTGATTTCATGCTTAAGCGACCTTGAGGGACACTTCAGCCCGGAGTTGTTGGCGGTGATCGAATGAATGTGTGTGGTGAATGAGGTTGCCATTAGCATTTATCCAGCCATTTGAAGCTATCAGAATGTATGGTTTGATGCTACGACCGATGGTTGGAAAGATACGCAACGTTGGCTATTTGAACTGAGGAACACTTTGAGTTCTGACATTGACCGAGAATGTGTTACCAAATGTAAAAGAAATTGAATCTCTAAAAATCGAGACAGGCTTTTGTAGCCCTCGACAACATGGTCCTGTATCACCTAACGGATTGATGCTACCTCACATGAGCTCTGAGATATGACCCCACAAATATTGTTGATTTCATGCTGAAGGGACCTTGAGGGACACTTTGGCCAGGAGTCATCGGCAGCAATCGAATGACTGTGTGTGGTGAACAAGGTTTCCAGTAGTGTTTACTCAGCCATTCAGAGTTGTTGGAATAGATGGTTCCATGCTATGGCCAATGGTTGGAAAGATACGCAATGTTGGCCATTTGAATTGAGGAACACTATGAGTTTTGACATCGACCGAGAATGTGTTGCCAAATTTAAACGAACTTGAATCTCTAAAAACTAAGATAGGCTTTTGTAGACCCCAACAACACGGTCTCATAGAATCTGACGGATCGATGCTACCTCACATGAGCTCCAAGATATGACCCCGCAAAGATCGCTAAATTCATGCTTAAGAGACCTTGAGGGACACTTTGGCCCGGAGTCGTAGGTGGCGATCGAACGACTGTGCGTGGCAAACAAGGTTTCCACTAGCATTTATCTAGCCATTCGAAGTTGTTGGAATAAATGGTTTGATACTACGACAAAAACATACACAATGTTGGTCGTTTGAATTGAGGAACACTGTGAGTTATGACATCGACCGAGAATGTGTTGCCAAATTTAAACGAACTTGAATCTTTGAAGACCGAGATAGGATTTTGTAGGCCTCGGTAATATGGTCTCATAGAAACTAATGGATTGATGCTACCTCGCATGAGCTCCGAGATATGACCCTGCAAAGATCATTGATTTCATGCTTAAGCGACCTTGAGAGACACTTCGGCTCGAAGTTATCGACGGTGATCGAACGACTATGTGTGGAAAATGAGGTTACCACTAGCATTTATCCAGCCATTCAGAGCTGTTGGAATAGATGGTTCGATGCTACAGCTGACGGTTGGAAAGATACGCAACATTGGCCATTTGAACTGAGGAACAATGTGAGTTCTGACATCGACCGAGAATGTGTTGTCAAATTTAAATGAACTTAAATATCTGAAAACTAAGACAGGCTTTTGTAGGCCCTGGTGACACGGTCCCGTAGCAACTAATGGATCGATGCTACCTCGCACAAGCTCTGAGATATGACCCTGCAAAGATTGATGATTTCATGCTGAAGAGACCTTAAGGGACACTTCAGCCCGGAGTCATCAGCGGGGATCAAATGACTGTGTGTGGAAAATGAGGTTGACACTAGCATTTACCTGACCATTAGGAGCTATTGGAACAGACGGTTCAATGCTACTACCAACGGTTGGAAATATACGCAACATTGGCCATTTGAACTGAGGAACACTTTGAGTTCTGACATCAACCAAGAATAAGTTGCCAAATTTAAACAAACTTGAATCTCTAAAAATCAAGACAACTTTTGTAGACCCCGACAACATGGTCCTGTAGCACCTGATGGATCGATGCTACCTCACACGAGCTCCGAGATAGGACCCTGCAAAGATTGTTGATTTCATGCTGAAGGGACCTTGAGGGACACTTTGGCCCAGAGTCATCGGCGGTGATCGAATGACTATGTGTGGAAAATGAGATTGTCACTAGTGTTTATCCGGCCATTCAGAGCTATTGGAACAAATGATTTCATGCTACGACTGATGGTTGGAAAGATATAGAACATTGGCTGTTTGAACTGAGGAACACTGTGAGTTCTGACATTGACCAAAAATGTGTTGCCAAATTTAAAGGAACTTGAATCTCTAAAAACTGAGATAGACTTTTGTAGGCCTTGGCAACACAGCCCCGTAGCACCTAATGGATCAATGCTACCTCGCACAATTAACATTTCTTTGACAAGTACGCTTGGAAATCTTGTCAAGCATTGCTTGCAAAATGTTAGTATCAATATCAATCAAATATTTTGGCTTTCTATAAATAATTCTAGGAGCATCAAAAAATATTATGTGTGAATTGTGTACCATCTTGAGTGCCTTCAACATGAGACGATGTTGTGCCTACACCTTGGGATTTAGACAATGGTGTGCCTTCAACATGTTACAAGGGGATACATACACCTTGGGATGTAGACAATGGTGTGCCTTCAACATGATACAAGGGTGTGCCCACACTTTCAAAAGTAGACAATGGTGTTCCTTCAACATGATACATTGGTGTGCCTCCAACATTGGATGATGATGTCGCTTCAACTTGGGAACTCATAGATGATGTGCTCGCATCTTCATAATTTAATTGTATTGTTGCACGCAAGTTTCCCATTCGTTGTCTTTTTGTTTCCAATTCCAATTCTCTCTTGCTTTGTATTGATGTTTCATGTTCCTCATCCAAAGAAAAATCTTCTTCTATGGTATCTAATTTTTTTTGTTCACGAAAATGTCTCATTCTTTCCCTTTTCTTCTCTTTGTCTCTTTCATGATCTTCTGGTGTTAAATTCTTTGCTTGTTTCCTTGGCATGATGATGATTTCTACATATGAATTGATTACAATTTTAAAAATATAATATAAATGTAAAATAATAAGTCAAATTATAATATAAACCTCTTACAATATGACAAATTATAATATAAATTTATTACAATTATATCAAATTGTGTATAGAACAAGTCTATATCATACTAATTATAAACCAAAACACTCTTTATTCACATTTGACATGTAAAAAAATAAAAAACTTACCTCAATCGATAAATTTCAGTGATAATGATTGAGTTTCACAATTCAATGTTGATTTTTAAACAAAAAGATGGTGCAAATTGATAGAATATTCTTCTTTGTCACTATCAACACCATGAAAAGCGAATACTTGCCAGATAACACGCAGAACTCAGACAACATGCAGAAAAAGTGGGCCTCTTTCATGAGATCCTTGGAAAAGAATACCATTTATTTGAGTTTTGCATAGCGCATGCACCCTATGCAAAACTAAAAATTGTTATGCATACTCTTGAATAGGGCGTGCACCCTATGCAAAACAAGAAAAAGGGAGAGAGAGGGAGAGAGAGAAGGGGAGAGGGAGAGAGAATGGAGAGAGTGGGAGAGAAGTGGAAGGAGAGGGAGAGAGAGTATAGGGGAGAGAGAGAGAGAGAGAGAGAGAGAGAGAGAGAGAGAGAGAGAGAGAGAGAGAGAATGGGGGAGGGAGAGGGAGAGGGAGAGAGAGAGAGGGTGACAAGAGAGAGGAGAGAAGGGAGAGAGAGAGAGGAGAGAAGGGAGGGAGAGAGAGAAGGTGAGAGAGAGTGATAAGGGAGAGAGAGAGAGAGAGAGAGAGAGAAGGGGAGAGAGGGTGTGTGTGTGAGAGAGAGAGAGAGAGAATGGGAGAGGGAGAGGGAGAGAGTGAGAGAGAGAGAGAGAGAGAGAGAGAGAGAGAGAATATAGAGGGTAGGAAGGCGGGAGAGAGCATATGTATGTGTGTGTGAGAGAGAGGGGGTGAAAGATGGTAAGAAGGGAAAATATAGATGATAGGAAGGTGTAGAGAGAGAGAGAGAGGGCACATGCCCCATAGGGTGAGCACACTATTGAAATCTATGTCTTTCATAGGGCGCACGCCCTATGAAAGTCATAGATTTCAATAGTGTGCTCGCCCTATAGGGCACACACGCTTTATAAGGAATTGAAATTTACCAATCCTAAGGCTTGGATTTGCCTTGGAGATCCAACCCAAAGGCTTGGATGATTGAAATAGGCTTGAGACGTGTTTTTCAGTAGACATACAAAAAAATGACATCTTTTTTTGTGTGCTCCTTGTTAGGTTTACTCATGGCTCAAGAACGTAAAAATTAGACAATGTGATATTACAGATCTCTCTGTTAGCTATCTAAGCATATAATTTATTTTGAATTCTGATTATGTTAAGTTTTTCAACTCTAATTTCTTGAGTATGTCCATTTTTTGTAAAAAACCAACATGTAGTATTTTGGGCATAGATTTTGGCTTGTTCATCAAATTTTGTAACAAGTTAAATTTTTGGAAACTACACTCCATTCTACACACTTTAAAAAAAAGAAAATTTGATTTTCGATTAGTTTTAAATGATTTCTAGGGGGAGCACACATAAATTTCATGTTTTCAGGATGTGTGCACTTCGTAAATTCATCAAAAATTATACATTCATAAAAAAATTACCAAAAAATTATGGGATAAACTACGTGGTATTAGCTAACTTCTCATTGGAGCGATTAAAAAAATTCAAAAAAAAAGTTAACATTTTAGGGGGAGCACACCAAACGCTATGTTATGTTTTTCACAAAAAATAGGACCACTTTTTGTGCTCCCCCTTTTTGAGGGCCTTAATCTGCACCATTTTCAAAATAAGTTAGTAGTTTAAGAACTAGATTTAGAGTATTAGAACTCTTGTTTTTGTCGCATCTTAAAATTTTGAGTCTAACTATCTTCAATTTCTTGTTGAAGTTCAAAGTTTGCTGATTTCAGGAAAAAAGTGGCATCTTATACCCCCTTTTTGGTCCCCCATCTTTGTGCACTTACCCTATGGTCAAAGAAGACAATGTAATGAACTACCAAACAATAAACTTTTAATTCTTTAGAAACAATCACTTCTCTGCTCGTGAAGACACAGTCTGGTGTTTATATTATTAAACTATCTATTCAATGCAACATTGATAGGAAAAGCATTCATTGATTGGTATTATATGTTTTGATCATTCCATGTACTGATTATATTGTTTTGAAGTCTTAAAATTAAAGAATTTTAGTCCTTTTATTGCCTTGTATTACCTGGGCCTATAAGTGTTTATGCAGGGAAGGTGAAAGGAGGCAAGGAACAATGACTGTCTTCTAACTTTTAAATTACATTTCTATTGCACTACTAATGTTGTTGAATATGAAACCTTCATTCCAAGTTTGTAATTTGGTGTTAACAAGGGAAAATAGTAACTACAACATCACTACCAAGATATTACAACAAACTTGCAATTTTTTTCAAGTATAGCTTACAAACATTAGAAGTCTTGTGAAGAGTCTTGGTGAGTTTAAGCACCCTTTTGAAGCACTTTAGAAATATTGAATACATCATTGCTTTGTCAAATAGTCTTGGTCTAATAGAAATCCCAACAATTCTTAAACATACTTTATGTGATATGATGAATTCTTAAACAATTAAGGTTGGAGTAGACATAATTATCACACAGTTTTTTGTGTGGTACAAGGAAGATTTGGCTAGGTCAAATCTTCCTTCATGCTAGCAGTCTACATAATTAGACCTTTATTAAGAATTCATCATATCAGATAAAGTAATTTCGACCAACACGTGAATAGAAGTAAAAAAAAGGTCAAATTTTATACATATATCCCACCTATTGGCACATTTCATTTTATTTCATTTTGGCATAGTTCATGAGCAAAGGAGTGCTGAAGGAGGCGGTATAAGGTGGGAAGCTGCACTAGGTTGACACCATGTGCCTATATGCAAGTAAGTTCGAACCAATGGTTGAATATCACGGAAGTGCTTCAAAAGGTTTAAACTCACCAAGACTCTTCACCAATACACCCCCCATCCCACCATCCACACCCATCCACTCATGTCAAGATCTTGTCCAAAATCATGTTGAAATATCCATTGACCTAAATCAAGATCCTTCCCTCTCACTTCGTTTGTTACATAATCACTTTTGGAGTATATTCTAAAGTCCTTGAATCCAAGCAAATGTAAGTCAATAACACCAAATATATCACTTAAACTCACCAAGACTCTTCACAAGACTTCTAAGTGATATATTTGGTGTTATTGACTTAGATTTGCTTACATTCACAAGATCTTGACATGAGTGGAGAGGATTTTAATCTATATTTTGTAGTACCCCTCGCATCTTTCTTTTGCTGATACTATGTTTAGTTTGACACTGTTTTATCTTGGTTGATTAGATCAGACATATATTACATGTTATATTTATATTTTGGTGTGTGATTAAACAGTTATAGTTTGGATGTTAATTGTTATGTTTGAACCTGAAACAGAACTTTACGTAATGATGGATTTTATATGATGTTTCAAAGGCATGTATAAATTGAAGTAATTAGATGATGATTATATTTGGTACTTACCCCATACCCGCATGTGTATGGTATTATGTTTGTTATCGTTATGTTTTCTTTTCTGTTGACATGCATGTATGGTAGAGGAGGAGGCGTAGTTACCTGCATTTAGTCGGGTCCACACGTCCTAGCCATCCCTACCATTGTCTGATATTATGTTATATATGCACATGTACATGCAATGGGTTTTTTATGCAGGTTGCAGGTACCAGGCATCGACTTCCCTGACTTGCCATTATTATGTCTCAATGGTGGAGAAGGGGAGTTAGCACCTAGGCCAATTCCCTAACCTAACCATCCTAAAATCACGGATGAGACCTTACTTGACTTACCTAAATCGAATTCGTTCTGGTAGAATGAATCCGATATATGTTTTCCCGGTTGAGCATGATATCGTCTTAGGTTTTGTTTCATGTCGGTGTTACATTTTTGACCTTGTGGATCTCATGTCTGATCTCTGATAGTTATTGAAATTATGTTGACACATTGGTAAATATTATGTTATTAGTATGATATAACATAATTAGTTATATATGCTTTCTCTAAGTCTCTTATAATAATAATATTATAAATGGTATATATATTAAGTTTATATGTATGACTATATGTTTATATAGATAGAGCTTATTATATAATCTTGAATATTGAGTGTTATAACTTAATGCAAATGATAAATTAAAAATAAAAGAAAAAGAAATTCTTCAATTTTAAATTGTCTCATTTTTGGTAGTTGACTTGAATAGTAGGGGGGAAATAATAAAATATTTCTTCTCTACTTTCCAAGCCAATTTAGAGGCAAAAAGAGAGAGACTTGTCACTACTTTTTCATGCAAAATTTAGAGGAGAGAATGGAGAGAGAGATGAAGGGTTGAGGAAGAGAAGAGAGGAAGAATAGAAGACAATTTGGGGAGCTGATTCTGAAGCAACTGAGAGTTCTAGTTTGTGGATTGGAGAGGTATTCTCGGCTGGACTTCGTCAGCCTGCTTGTTGATCCAAGTAAGATTTGAGTTCCTTAATATGTTCTAAATTAGATTTTAATCTTTCCTTCAAATGAGAGAAAAGATTTATCTCCTCAGATTGAAGAGTGAAGCATTAGTTCAGTGAGAAATTAGTTTACAATGTGAAATTTTAACCAACATGCAATCCTTCTCAAACTCAGTCTTTAGTGAATCCAATTTTGGAATGGAAATGAACTTGTTACTCCATAACTCAATGGGACTTAGTGATATTTTAATCCAATGTTGTCATATTATTCATTAAATGAACAAATTGGTTATGTTGATATCTCTATTGTTTTGGAAATCAAACCATATCTAAACCTTGTTGATATACCATTAACTTAATGTCCATAGATTTCATAATATTTTAAGAAAACAAATGAAAATTGATGAATGAATACTCATAGTAGTGGAGGAAATAAAACAAAATTAACTTTCAAAAAGAGTTCTATTACAAAGAAATATGAGCTTTCAGCTCTCTGGAAATTGTATGGGAAAAGAATTCCCATACAATTTCTTACACAGTCATTATTTAATTATATCTCCTGCCACCTTGGACTATAAACAAAAATAAATAATACCTAGTCAACACTACTTTATACAACCCATCACTTCTCCACCTTGGAGCTCACACCCCTCCTTGCACAATATTAATAGCTTGAAATGAAAGAATGATTTCTTTTATTTGTTTGAGTTATGTCAATTTGAATGGTACGTAGGGCTTAGTATGGGCTTGGAAAAGTTTTTAAAAAACATGCATTAAATTTTGTTACTTTTTTTTTTCCAAGCTTTCTTTTCACCACCTCTTGTCTTGTCCTTTACTCCATGTCATGGACAAGTACGTGGGAGCAGGCCTTAATGGCTATTAGGTGGCGTGAGTTCCTAACATCAAGCTTTTTATTTTCTTCCTTGTTCAAACAACTTGCCTTCACCTACATGTGCACTTTCCTAGGTGATGGTCATGTGTCACTTCTTGGAATTTATTAAAGTTGCTTTTTCCAAGCCATGGATTGACTTTGGACGCCATGTATTGGGCTTAGTTCATGTGTGGAGTGCTTGGGATTTGGTGGGACCCACCCCAAGTCACTTCCACTCCTTGATTTTCGCAGCCCTTTTGGGAAATTTTAAAAATGTTTTATGTTTTCTTTTATTATTATGGATTTGCATGATGATGTGGAAGGTAGGTCCTAGGTGCTAGGTGTTAGGGGTGGTTTATTATAAATTTGATTAGACATTAATAGGATATGTTTTACCAAACACTAAGCATGTTATTTTTTTTAGTTAAAAGTTGAGCAATATAAAATGGAGATATTACTTAAATTTGAATTTGGAATATTAACTCTATTATGTGAATGATTTTATTAACCATTATTTTTATCCTACTAGTGAATTCATTATGGTTTTTGGTATTTCAATTTAGCCTTGGCAATGGAATGTTAACAATAGGTGTTATAGCATTATTATTAGTAAACTTATTGTTTTATCCTTTAGTTGTATTTTAGGAGTGCGTTTCCGAGATTAGTAATCATTCCATTAGTTAAGAAACGTTCTCATTTATCAAGCTATAGTAGGCAATATTAGAGTTAACAATATGGTCACTTTATGGTAGACGTGGATATTCTAATTAGTGGGATTAATTAGTGTGTGCAAAATTACTTGTTAATATGATCATTATGTCTTGGTTTCTTTACGGAATGTCAATTTCTTGTTTACGATGTTCTCTTCTATGTATATCATATGTGCATGTTAAATACTCTGTTGATGTAGTTGATTTACATATGGGATTAGATAACCGAATAGGGGGTAAAAATCCAGAGGTCGGGTATATGTTGCGGTTATCAGTTATCTGTTTGTTGATTGTATTTATGGTGCAATGTGGATTCTATCTTCATTTGCTTGTTTTGGATTAGGGTCAATGTGAGACCTTGATGGGGTGGTCAAACCGATCCCTGTTAGTATTTTCCTCCTGGTGGGTTAAAACTTGATTTAGTGGCCAAGTGAATTTATGTTTTGAAATGAGATTTGCTTTAATTGTTTATTTGGTTATGGGAATTTAATGTGTCATAAGTGGCCACAAACCAGGATGGGTATTGTTGTGGAACTAGGGTAGGTTATCTAGATGTGGTGTAGAAGGTGGCTTGCAATGGATCGCCGAGGCCCGCAAGTGGCTGACGGATCATCCATTGACAAGTTTCTTAATTCCAGTGATAACATTATAAAAATTGATTTAGTCAGGATAACATTAAAAAAAAAGATAATTTGAAATACCTCGCCCATGCCTTGAGTGCTAGTTAAGACTAAGGATGGATGCGGGAAGATGCTAGATGCATCATCGATATACTTGTCTTCATGAGAGATGTCGATGCCACGTATGATCACTTGAGTGCCGTCGGTTCAGTGAGGAACCTTCAGGACTAAACTCGAGGGTGGATCTACATGATGACACCTTCCTACTCACACCGTAGATATCCTACGTAGGTCAGTGCCTCTGGTAACCCGTATACCCTTTTGTATTAGATATATTCTCCTAGATGTGGTTTGGAGATTGGTCCTTAGTGTGTGTGTGGGCCTGGTGTTATCTCCCTCGCACGGTGGGGTGGACCTCTGGGTTCCACATGGTCGGGTGGTAGTGTACTTCTCCATTGAGGCAGTTGCGGACTACCCTTCGTCACTTGGTTGTACACTTGGATCAGTCTATCACTTTTATTGCAGATTTATGTACCCAGTTATTAGAAGATATTATCTTGTACTTGTAGGAGACTTCATTTGATTAGTAATGATCCCTACGTGGATCCATGATGTATTTTGATATTTGTAATTGTATTAAATATCACCGCATACCCTACGATATGTGTAGTGGATGTAGGTGATCATGAGTTGTAATGAAATATTGATTAAGAGATGTATTTAATTTTACTTTGTACTTAAGAGTTCTTAAGCATTTATCATGTTAGCGTAGTGTTAGTTAGATGACGTAATTCTACGTCAGGGACCCTTGGGAATAAAACATATGAAGTGTTCATTTAAACTGATGTTTGTAGAACAATGTGATGCTTTATTCAATGTGCTTGTTAACATTAGTAAACAAAAAAAAAAAATGTTGCATAGCTTAGTATAATTTTAGTGTAATTCTCTTGGGTCTCCTGGCGGGGCGTTACATATTTAATCTGTCAATGTGATCTGCTCGTGAAGACACAATTCGGTGTTTATATTATTAAACTCTCTATTCAATGCAACATTGATAGGAAAAGCATTCATTGATTGGTAATATAAGTTTTGATTATTCCATGTACTGATTATATTGTTTTGAAGTCTTAAAATAAAAGAATTTCAGTCCTTTTATTGACTGTTCTTGTATAGTGCTTGGCGTGCAAACAATCTTTGTCTTCAAGAACCAATGATTTCCTCGGCTTTGTCAAATAGTTAGCAAGCAATGATGTATTCAATATTTCTAAAGTGTTTCAAAAGGATTAAACTCACCAAGAATCTTCACCAATACACCCCCCATCCCACCATCCACACCCATCCACTCATATCAAGATCTTGTCCAAAATCATGTTGAAATATCCATTGACCTAAATCAAGATCCTTCCCTCTCACTTCCTTCATTACATAATCACTTTTGGAGTATATTCTAAAGTCCTTGAATCCAAGAAAATGTAAGTCAATAACACCAAATATATCACTTAAACTCACCAAGACTCTTCACAAGACTTCTAAGTGATATATTTGGTGTTATTGACTTACATTTTCTTGGATTCACAAGATCTTGACATGAGTGGATGGGTGTGGATGGTGGGATGGGGGGTGTATTGGTCAATGTGATCTACTCGTGAAGACACGGTCTGGTGTTTATATTATTAAACTCTCTATTCAATGCAACATTGATAGGAAAAGCATTCATTGTTTGGTATTATAAGTTTTGATCATTTCATGTATTGATTATATTGTTTTGAAGTCTTAAAATCAAAGAATTTCAATCCTTTTATTGATTGTTCCTGTACAGTGCTTGGCATGCAAATAATCTTTGTCTTGAGGAACCAATGATTTCCTAGGAAGCTCTGTCAAATAGTTGGCAAGCAATGATGTATTCAATATTTCTAAAGTGCTTCAAAAGGCTTAAACTCACCAAGACTCTTCACAAGACTTCTAAGTGATATATTTGGTGTTATTGACTTACATTTTCTTGGTTTCAAGGACTTTAGAATATTGACTTACATGGGGGGTGTATTGGTCCAGGGCACCTAGGCTATTCAGTTTTGCTTTGGGACTTGAGTTCTATATTTTGTTTTTCTTTGTAATAAAGGATGTCTTCTAAATTCCTAGACCATCCTATGGTTTGGTTTTAGTCCTTCTTGTGTGGAGGTGTGTATGGTCAAAGAAGACAATGTAATGAACTACCGAGAAATAAACTTTTAATTCTTTACAAAAAGTCACTTTTCTGCTCGTGAAGACACAGTCTGGTGTTTATATTATTAAACTCTCTATTCAATACGACATTGATAGGAAAAGCATTCATTGATTGGTATTATAAGTTTTGATCATTTCATGTACTAATTATATTGTTTTGAAGTCTTAAAATCAAAGAATTTCAGTCCTTTTATTGACTATTCCTATACAGTGCTTGGCGTGCAAACAATCTTTGTCTTGAAGAACCAATGATTTCCTAGGCTCTGTCAAATAGTTGGCAAGCAATGATGTATTCAATACTTCTAAAGTGCTTCAAAAGGCTTAAACTCACCAAGACTCTTCACAAGACTTCTAAGTGATATATTTAGTGTTATTGACTTACATTTTCACTGTTGGGATTCAATGCCACCATTTTCAAATTATGCAAGCTAAAGCATGAAACTATTTAGGGCCACTATGTTGGGATAACACAATGACTAATGGATCAAAGATGCGAAACCCTGTGAATACCATAGTACTCGCAGTCATAGGTCTAACATGGGCCACTTAATTGCCAAATAACTTGTCACCAAGTTTTCTAAAAAAAATTGATTTTTCTAGAAACATTCCCTCTTATGGGGGGTTTTGTTTGCAAAATTCGTCAAAAAGTGTCCCAATACCTCTTGTAAATTTGAATTCATTACAAACATTTTGGGGGGTTTTTTTTTCCATGTTCAGGACACGATTTTTTATCTGCAACTAAGGGCACACAATTAACAGAGGTTTTATTCTAAATTTTTAACAATTCACAGTTAAACAAAGTTTTGTTGGCTTGCAATTGAGTTCAACCACTTATTCAACTTTTTTTTATAATGAAACCAAAAGTAGCATCAATTTTACCTTGAGCTCAGTTGATGAGGAAACAAAGAACCCACCCTTAGTTGACTGGTTGCTCTGTATCTCTGGAAATTGAACACCATTAGAAGTGGAAATTCACGAGCCACTTCTAATGGTGGTGTGAACACCATTAGAAGTACAGAAGGGTTTCAAACCTATGACAAATGAAAATAATTTGAAAAAAATAAAAAAATATACCCTTCATTAAGCAAATGCCAAAAAAATTGAATCTCTTACCAAGGTTGCAATGAAATGGTTGAAATCGAATGCCTACTCCTCTTGATGCTTGCTCAGGTTTGAGAATAGTAATGTGGAAGAGAAGGAGATTCCACAACTTACAGGCTAGATGCATATAGGGGGTGTCAACATACAACTTCCCTCCTTATACCGCCTCCTTCAGCACTCCTTTGGTCGCGGACTATGCCAAAATGAAATAAAATGAAATGTGTCGGTAGGCAGGATCGTATGTATAAAATTTGACTTTTTTTTTAACTTATGTTCCCGTGTTGGTCGGAATTACGACCAACATGAGAATAGAAGTAAAAAAAAAAAAAAATCTTCTATAAACCAACCATGGAAAATCATTTTATTACTTGGTCGGAAATGTTGGTCTAAAAATTGGGTTAAATGTACTAGTGATAAGCTGAGGCATCTTTAATTTAGAGCTAAGGATTGAGGGTATCCGTTTTTCCAAAGGCACTCATTGCCCAATCTTGATCTCGTCCTTTTATTTGTGGTCTAAGACAATACTTCTTCAACAAAGAGATGATGACTAAAGGGTATCATGTGCCAAAGTCACTCAATGCACAATCTTGACCTCATCTATTTTATTAGTGATCTAAGTTGATATATCTTCGACTAAGAGGAAATGATAGAGGAGATTTCATTTTGCCAAAGTTGTTTTCTACACATTCTTAATATCATCTCTTTTATTAGTGGTCTAAGTTGATCCTTCTTTGACTCAACGTCAAAGACTTAAAGATATCCATTTCTTAGTCCCAACCTGGTCCCTTTTATTAGTGTTCTTGCACTTAGTAAGATTTGATCCTTGGTAGAATCATTTAGAATCATTCAAGTTCACTAGAAAATCAAGAACCCTTTAGCATTTACTCTTTCTGTTTACTTAAATACCTTTCACTAAAAATAAATAATAAATAATATAATATAATGATATTGTTCATAAATCTAAAAATAAAATAATTCAATATATAAGATAATCTGCTAATTAATTCCCTTAAGTAAAATAAAATAAAATAAAATAATTTGACTAGATTTGTGTGCATTGAAATTACAAATAAAATAATCTGTTTGTTTTCTCATCCCAGTATTTAAAAAATAAATAAAGTGATGCACACTAAAACTAAAGAAAAATGTTTTACATAAAGTGATAGCGCACTATATCTGTCCATCTGCATGGCAAATCTCGCTCTTTATTTTATTGCATACTTCCACATTTTTATTTTATTTTATTGCATGCTTCCAGATTCGCTAACTGCGTCGCAAATCTCCTTCTTTATTTTTATTTTTTCATACTTGAACAATTTTTTCTCATTATCAGACATACTTTCATAGTTTTTTATTTGGTGTTGCCTTCTCCCACATTTTCTCTTTATTATCACGTACAGATTCCTCATCTGCATCATAATTATCTCCCTCTTTTATGTCACACTCAAATTTAAATACTTGTTGCATCATAATTCCTTATATAATAAGCTTAAGTCTTTGAAAAACCTCTCCATTAATCATTGTCAAAATTTGAAGACGCTCAATGGTGGTTTTGAGTCCTTAACTTCACTTATGGCACTAGATGCATCATATATGGCAAATCATTGAATGAAGAGGCAATGTACATCTTAGTTCAGATAAAAAGTTTGATGTTCCTAGATAGATATATATATGAATATATCACAGATTCAATGGTGGAAACAAATAGAACATCACTACCCTTTGATTGTGTACACTAAGGTGAGTATGGACAACAAGATATGATGTGGTTATAAAGTTTATTTTCCTTTTTTAAGCGTTTAGATTGAAAGACATTTTTGTGAGTTTAATTATTGTTCTCATCTTCTCATGGTGCATCCCCCAGAATGATGATGGTTCCTGCACACTCTATTTCATGGTGGAAGCAGAATTGTAGGCATGGAGAGTGATGGTGGACAATTGGTAGACTAGTCTTTGTCTTGTTTTGCAGGGGAAGAAGAGAAAGAAGAAGTGGAAGTAGAAGTGAGAGTGTTGTTGACAATGTGTCATCTCTTTAGATTATAATAACATTTCATTACAAATAGTGAGAAACGAAATAGAGAGGAGGATGGAGGAAAGTCGTAGTGGTGGGTGGAAGTTTTAAACTTTGTATGCAGAGGCAATGCATTCAATGGACAAGAGTGAGCAGCATATCCGTCAAACTCTCTCAAAGATTTTACCCACCTGCAACAAAACAAGTTAGCTATTTGCATATGCTCTCTATAGACTGCTACATCCTAAGTATAGGTATGCGATTCAATCTTTACACACATTTTTGGATTGAGAGTTCAAATGCGGATGAACAAAAAATGGGCAGAATTTGAAAGTGAATATTTTCCAAATGATTACGAAGAGGTGTTGATAGATCAAGGAGGTGGGTTCAACAGATTCTTCTCCACTTTAGGGTCCGTTTGGGTGCTGGATTACCAAATGCTAGATATTGTCAATTTTGGAAGATGCTACAATTCTGGAAGATACAAATCTTGAAAATGATTTCAGGAATATGGGCTGACCTGTTTGGTTCACTCGGAAGATGATTGAGAAGATGCATAAGGAATTTTAATTCTTTATTTTAATTTCTTTCAATATGGTGTGTATATGTCTATATATATACATACATATATGTGTGTATATATACACATATGCACACATGTGTATGTATACACATACACACGTGTGTATATGTGTATACATGTGTATGTATACACATATATACATGTGTATATATACACACATACACATGTGTGTACATGTACGTGTATACACACATATACACATACACACACACACGTGTATTTATATATACACACATACACGCATATATATACACATACATGTGTGTATACATACATGTATACACATATACATACATGTGTATATATATACACAAATACATTCATGTGTGTGTATATATATATATATATATATAGACACACACACATGTGTGTGTCTATATATATATATATATATATATATATATATATATATATATATATATATATACACACACACACACACACACACGTGTATATATACACACACATGTGTGTATATATACACATATATGTATATACACACATGTATGTATATACACACATGTGTATATATACATACATGTATATATATACATCCTTATAGCAATATAATATACATCCTTATAGTCACGAATCCCATGAAATATTAAATTTGGTTTTATAAAAATTGAAATTGGAACTCAAAATTCCAATTCCACCTATTTGAGTGGAAGATGCAAATGCCCATTTTGTGGCAAAATTGGAATTTCAAAATTCCAATTCCAATTCCAATTTTTTGGATGGACACAAACATGGAATTGGCATTATTCAAAATTAGATAATGCCAATTCTAGTCTAATTCCAGCCCCCAAATGGGCCCTTAAACTCACCGTAAAATTTGGAAAACAATCATCTTGTACCTAGGTTCAACATAATATAACAAGAGAGAAAATCTATAAATTCAATTACAAATTAAATAATTTACACTAATAGCGTTTATGTAGGAGAATATTGCATAGTTTTTGTTTTCATTGATCTTTCACTCAAATTCATAAATTTAATGCATTGAGGGGTCTACTTAGGAAAAAATTGACACCTAAACTTGTTGGACAAGGATAAGGTTAAAAAATGAGTCTTGAAAGTGAAAACTCATTTAACACATTTGAATTAAGGTCAAGACTTGAGACATGTAAACAAGGTTCAAATGAAGGTCCCATTTCTTCATTTTATGGTTGCAAACACAAAATACCTAAAACAAATGGCTTTTGGGTGAAGCCCCTTTTTCAAAGGTGATTTTGTACAAAATCTTAGGAGCTAAACCTTCAAGCTTGGTTCATTTTGGTTTTCAATAAAAAAATGATGATTTTGATGAACTACAACTGATTGAGAACCTGATTGAAGAACTTCAAGTGATTAGAGATCATCGAACACTGAACTGTTATGTAAGATAATTGAATCAGTTTTATGTTGTCATTGATGTCAACTAGTTTTGATAGTACTTATCATGGAGTTGCAAACATCTAACACATATGTAGAAGAGAAGAGAAAGATGAAGAATTGAGATATCTACATTAAGGAAGATGGATATAATAGATGAGGATAAGGAATACTCTTGGTAACTTATTGATGAGTCTATGACTCATATTATTGACTTGATTATGTTGCATTAATCTGTTATGAAGTTGGGAGCAAATTGTTACAAAGCAGTGTGGCCGGTTAATGAAGCATTCCAGTATACACCGAGTAGTGCAGTGTATACCGAGCACAGTATAAACTGAGCTTGTGTTCACTGACACATTTATTTGTTAACCGAGTATCGACAAAAGAACTAAATGATTTATTTAGCCGACAGAAGTTGATGAGCTGCAAAAGTACCTCGTGATTGGAATGAAAGATAAAGTTTGTTATGAGATCAACGGCTAGCAAAATTCAAGGAAGATCTAAGGACATAATTGAAATGTGTTACTGACACAACAACTGAGAAATGTTTAAGCGGCAAAACCAACGAAGGAGATTAAGCGGCAAAATCTAATGGATGAAAATAAAATGATTTACTTGTCTATTTAAGAGACTAGGGTTTCATTATGAAACTTATGCCAAGGGAAAAAATACTGTAGAGATATCGCGTGAACAAACTTCATGCATGTCTGATCAAACTAGTTAAGGAGAACCGAACTGTAGAGATTACCGAGCATCAGAAAGCTATAACCGAGAGACAGTAAGTTATTGAATATTGTTAAAAAAGAATTGATATATTGATTAGAGATTTGAATGAGCATAATATAGATCTGTACATCTGCAAATCAAGTTGTATTGTAATCAGATCACCTGTTGTTACAGTTTAACCATTGTAATCAGATAAATCTCTTAACCGAGTAGACTTGAAAGTCTTGTAATGTCATTCATAGAATGCACATTTGTTATCTTGTCAACCCCATAGTGAATGCTGGTTGGATGATAACGGTTAGTGTTAAATCCTCTAACAAGGTCACACCTTACAGTATGTTTTGTAACCTTTAACAGGGTTGGGTCTTCACCGACCTCACTTTCAGAAGAGTGAACAATTTTTGGGTTGTTGGTCCCAGGTGGTTTTTCCCTTTACAGGGTTTCCACGTTAAATCTCTTGTGTTATGTGTTGATTGTGATGATTGTTGGATATCATACTTTACAAGTTGCATTTTTTATTTGATCGGTAGTTACTATAAGTTATTAACTGGTAATCGGTAAAAGTACAGGCAGTTTACTATTCTATGTTACCAAGCTATAGAAATTTGTTTAAATTATTTTTGGGTATACATTTTGTATTTGGGACAGTGGATAACTGATTCACCCCCCTCTCAGTTATTCTAACAATTGGTATCAAAGCATATTGGTTTCTTGGAACAGAGTTTTAAGGACTTCAACATAAAGATCACAAAATGTATAAGAGGGATGTGCCAAAGCTGAACAAGGACAACTTTACAATATGGCAAAGCTGAATGAAATTGCATATATCTGGAATTGAGAATTTTGCCCTCACACTATTAGAGAATGGATACATTGCACCGCCCACTGGACCTTTGACTCTAGATCAACTAAGAGATAGACATGAGCATAACATTACTATGATGGAGATTGTTGCTGCTCTGAAAGATGCCGAGTTTGAAGATATCAAAGATTGCACTACTGCTAAGGATATGTGGGATAAACTTGCTCAAGTTTACAGTGGTGATACAAATGTCAAGAGAGCCAGAGCTGAAAGTTTAAGAGGAAGATTCAATGATATGAAGATGAAAGGAGAAAACATTATGCAATACACAAACAAAATAAAGGACGTAGTTCATGCTATCAAAGCATCTGATGGTGTTATTGATGAAGACACTGTGGTAAGCAAAATTCTAAGGACTTTATTGCCTATTTATGCCATTGGAATAGCTGCAATTCATAAAAATAGGTCAGCACCTAACAGTACTCTCACTCTTGATAATCTGATTGGAAAACTAATGACTTTTGAACTGAACAACTATGATAATAGTGTTATACCGACTGTTGAATCTACTTTTATGACTTCTCTGAAGATTGGTAAGTCTAGTAGTAGAAACAATAAGGATGATAGTGATAGCAATACTGATGATGAACTTGATGAGCTTGAAGCTCTTATGGCTAGAAGATTACCTAAAGGAAAAGGTAGATATAGAGGCAAATTACCTTTAGCATGTTTTAACTGCAAAGAGGTTTGTCATATTGCTGCTAGATGTCCAAACAAGAAGGAAGATGATAGAAATAAGGACCGATCTGGTGAAGGAAGCTATGGGAGAAGAGGCAATAGAAGTCACTGACACTACAACGAAGACAACCGAGACAACAGTGATAAAGGCAAAAAGGTATGTTACATTGCTGAAGAAAATGAATCTGATTATGATTCAGATGATGATGTAGAGGTAGTATTTGTTTCTATGAAGGATGATTCTGAGGAAGAAGAAAAGTATGTAGAAACAACACTGATTTCTAAGGTTAATAAAAATGATACATGGATCATAGATAGTGGTTGTACACATCACATGACTGGTGATAAAGAAAAATTTGATCATCTTGAGCAATATAATGGTGGATCTGTAAAAATGGGTAATGATACTGTTATACACTAAGTTTGCACCCTTGTTTTCAAGCTCTCATAGTCTTGATAACCTAGTATAACATGTGAATCATCTCCAGGTGTGGGACCTATGCTAACTGAGATGAGACCTCCAAGTTCTAGGCTGGTTCCTCTTGGATAATCACCTTAATTTTCTTCTTGACATGAAAAGTAAATCTTTTGAGGGAAAGGGATAGAAGGAATGCTTGGAAAGGGAAATGACTAAAAGCAAACTACCTACTAGGTGATACACAGAAATTAGGGGTATGAATTGTAGCATAGAGGGATAGAATCAATGAAAGGCTTAGGTCTAGTAGGTCACAACTTACTGAATAGGCTTGCATAAATGTTTCATAGGAGGGCCTGGACATAAGACACAACCTATGATCTGCAAGCAGACATTCGCTTCTACAACTCGGTGTAGGATTGAGACAAGACTGTTAGGGGGCTGAAGTATACCCACAAAACATCTAAATCAGATCAAACACAATAACACACACAATTACAGAAAGTAAGAGGGATTAGGAACCCTAAGTTGTCATTGAAAACATGCATAGACTTCAATTCAATAAGAGATACTTCAAACAAGGAAGCATAGGGACATGAAGAATTGTCACAAAATACCTCTGCGATGTTTGAACTACCAATGAAAGAAATACAACTGTAGAAGCCAGAGGGTAGAAAAAATTCCATAGATAACCCTTAAGAAAGATGAATTTCTTTTACAATTGTCTAACTCTGAGCTCAAAAGCTTCAAAAAATACAATATATACATCTCCTCTAAACAAGCGGGAGGAAAACCTAACTAGGGTTACATAAATCTGCATAAAATAATCCAACCCTAAACCTGAACAAGTCTGATCATAAATGCATCTCTGCAACATCATGGCCGATCAAATATTTTGTTTGTGTGCCCATGCCTGTACTAAAATCAACCTGCAAACAAGCAACCTGGATTCATCAACCTTCCTGCAAAAAGTCTCACCATGAATGCTCAGAATGGTACTTCTCAGGGACAAGAATTGACCCATGGCGGCCTACTCAGACTTCCTACTCATCATCCTCAATTGCAATCATCCTGAGAAATAAATTCTTAGCTACCTCACCATTCACAGCATGTTTGAATCAATCGCTAGCAGAAAACCCTCTGCAGAGATATTTGAATTTGAATTATAATGGCCAGCCGGTCATTTTAAAACGTGTCCGTCGATATCCTTTATTTCCCAGTAGATGGATGGCTCAGATCCTCCTTGAAACAGCCGCGAACCTCCTTGAAAAGTCAAAAATCCACATCGGCACACTGCAGCCAATGAAACTTTAGCACGTCAGCATATTTACCAACTTGGACCCACTTGACTTTTCTTTCTTAAGTCATTCGGTGACTACACGACCGAAGACTTTTCTCTAAGTCGTGAAGAACTTCTCATAACCCTGGTCCGGTTAAGTGACTACGTGAACAAAGCAGTCACTGAATTTCTCAATCCTTTTGCTGACCCTGGTTAAACTCAGTGAACAAGAGAAATCCCTTAGTCGTTGATTCACAGAATACTTTACTAACCCTGGGCCCAATTTGCCACATGTCATCTTTCCATTCACTCCAACTGCTTCATCAGCAAACACCTCAGTACCTCTCTGACAATGGACCCACTAAAGACAAGATTCACATCCAATGACGGGCGCATGATCTCATGCCTCAAGAATATTCCTTCAGAACATGCGCCAACTGTTGATCACCTTTTAACTGGGACCCCACTTTGACACATCAAGTCCAACTGTAAATCTATCGTCAACACTTAGCAACCAATCACATGCGAGCACATTAGCAATACGTAGCACTGGACCCACCTGACAAGTTTTTATATCGCGGCCAATCACAAACCGGCATGTCACCCTTACCTAGCGGCACAGACCCACCTGACAAAACCTAAACACCTTGGTAGATCGAACGGTAGGCATAAGATCACATGTGTCAGAAAAGGGCTATGCAAAGATACGCCAACCGTTGATCTTCATCCTACTGACATCCTTGCAGACATCTGACACGGTCCCACTAACAAGTTCCAGTCATCACTTAGCTGGCCAATAAGAAGCCTCCACATAGGACAACATGGCAATGGACCCACACAAGGTATGAAGCGCTGAGCAAAAGGGAAGATCGATGGTTGTCGCAAGATCGCAAGCCTCTGATAGACCCTATGAGATCTTACGATGACTATCAATCTTGCTGAATTGGGACCCCACAAGCCAAGACTACCAAACATTTAAGGGACTATGCGACTAAAGGAAGAATAGACCACCCGCTGAATCGCTAACCGTTGAGGACTTAACCGTGAAACACTGGGGTATTATGCGAACAAGGCATTCGCTGAATCGCTGGAAGGAAAAGGTAACCGTTGACTGACTTGGAGAACTAGCGACCAGCCAATGAATGAAAAGCGCACATGGAGAATTAAGAACTTAAGTGGTCGATAAAGTAACAATGAAATAGAAACTGGCCTAGGGTTTGTAGGGTTTTATGCCTACAACAGCTATATTTTTTAAATTTTTTAACTGCAGACCAGGGGATAAAACTAATTGCAGAGGCCAGGAAACCAGACATAAAACCATGAAATTTTTAAGGATGCTTGGCAAGGGTAAAACAAAGACCTTGGAATAGATTTTAGCCAAATTTGCATGCATATGAAAATTAGGGTAACAGATACACCTTGCATGATTAGAGGAAAGGGATCCTTGTTGATAAATGATAGAATCCAATGTGATAATTCTTATTGGGTAGAAAGACTAAACTATAATTTGCTAAGTGTGGCACAACTAAACAATTCAAGTCACTTAGTAGCTTTTGAGAGAAAGAAAGTAAAAATATTTGATGATGGAGGAAGACTTGTTGGAATAGGAGCGCAATCGAAAGGTAGCTTATTTTATCTTGATAAAGCAGAGTCTTCTTGTTTAATGATAAAAAATGAAGATGTTTGGTTATGGCATAAAAGGTTATGTCATGTAAACTTTGATAACATGATTAAGATCAGTAAAAAGAAAAAGGTTAAAGGTCTTCCTAACTTATCTAAGCCTGATCATGTTATGTGTCATGAGTGTTAGAAAGGTAAAATGACAAAATCTAGTTTCAAAAGAAAAGATCATTCAAAAAAGAAAATACTTGAGTTAGTTCACACCGACCTGTGTGGTCCCATGAGAACTCAGAGTTATTATGGTGATAGATATTTCATTTTTTTTGTTGATGATTATACTAGATTGATGACTATCATGTTCTTGAAATAAAAATCAGTGGCATTTAAGATGTTCAAATGGTATAAAAAAAAAGTAGAGAAAGAGACTGGTAAGGAATTGAAATGCTTAAGATCTGACAGAGGAGGTGAATTTATTTCTGATGAATTTACTAACTATTGTAATGAGCATGGTATAAAAAGATAGGTCTCTACACCGAGAACACCTCAACAGAATGGAATTTCTGAAAGGAGGAATAGGTCAATAGTTGACTGTGCAAGAACACTGATGATAGAGAAAAATGTTGCTCAGACATACTAGAGAGAGGCAATTAGCATAGCTGTTTATGTTTTGAACTGAGTATAGTTAAAGGACACTAACAAAATACCCTATGAGTTATGGTTTGGACACAAACCCACTATAAGTTATTTCAAAATTTTTGGAAGTAAATTCTTTATTCTGAAAGATGAAAGAAATGGAAAGTTTGACTCAAAAGGTGATGAAGGGATATTTCTTGGATATTCCACTAAGAGCAAAGCATATAAGTGTCTAAATAAAGTTACTTATAAAATGATAGAAAGTGCTAATGTCAAGGTTGATGAGTTTGATGACAAGAATGCAGAAGAAAGCACAAAGGAACTAGAAGACTATAGTAGATTCACATACATTGAACATCTAGAGTATTTACCGAAGCCATAGACAATGACAATCGGTCAACAAGAAAACAACACTGAGGAACAGGAAAGAGAAATCAACGAGCATGAAGGACCTACCGAGCAAGAAAATGAACCTGAAAAGGATGAACAAGATTCGTCATAAGACATCATCCTAAGAACCAAATCATTGGCGACAAGCAAGCTGGCATACAAACAAGAAGTCAAGACAAGTTACATGCTTAGTTTGTGAATATGAACCGAAGAATGTTAAAGTTGCATTGGAGAATAAAGAATGGATAAATGCAATGAATGAAGAGATTGAACAGATAGAGAAAAACAAGACATGGACCTTAGTACCTAGACCTAAGGATAAGAATGTTATCAGTACTAAGTGGATCTTCAGAAACAAGCTGAATGAAAATGGAGAGGTTACAAGGAATAAAGCCAAACTAGTTTGCAAGGGGTATGTATAGGAGGAAGGAATTGACTATGGTGAGACATTTGCACCTGTTGCTAGACTAGGAGTTTGAATGTTACTGGCTTATGCAACACATAAGAAATTTAAAGTTTATCAAATGGACGTTAAGTCTACATTTCTGAATGGGATACTTGAAGAAGAAGTCTACATAGAACAACTAGAAGGGTTCGTTGATCCAGACAAGAAAGACATGGTATGTAGATTACATAAAGCTTTGTATGGTTTGAAGCAAGCACCCAGATCCTGGTATGAAAGGCTTCATAGTTATCTGTTAAGTATTGGATTTGTTAGAACTAGTGAGAACAATAATTTGTATATGAAAGGAGATACTGATGATACTATTCTAATTGCTGAAATATTTATGGATGATATTATCTTTGGAGGTCAAGATCACATATGTAAATCATTTTTTGATGAGATGAGAAAAGAGTTTGAAATGTCTATGTTTGGAGAGATTAAGTTCTTTCTAGGACTACGGGTTATTCAGCAAAGTGATGGGATATTCATCACACAATCCAAGTATATAAAGGGAGTACTGAAAACATTTGGCATGGAAGATGCTAAACCAATTGGAACACCAATGGTCATGGGCTGCAAATTAAATAAAGAGGATGAAACTATAGAGGTGAACTAGACACTATACCGATCAATGATTGGTAAGTTAATGTATGTAGTTCATAGTAGACAAAATATAGCACATGTTATGGGGATTGTTGCTAGATTTTCCACAAATCCTAGGTAGTCACACATGATTGCTACAAAGAGAATCTTAAGATACCTGAAGAAGACAGAGGATTATGGATTATGGTATCCTAAGGAAGGCAAGTTTGAACTTAAAGTATACACCGACGCTGATTGGGCTGGAAATGTGGATGGCAGAAAAAGCACAACTAGAGGAGCATTTTTCTTCAGTGAAAGACTTGTTACTTGGACAAGTAAGAAGCAGTCTTGTATTTCCCAGTCTACAACCGAAGTAGAGTATGTTGTTGCTGCTACAAACTGTTCAAATATTGCATATATTAAGAAAGTGTTGGAAGGAATGAATGAGGTAATCACTGAGCTAGTGATTATATACTGTGATAACACTAGTGCTATAAACATTTCAAAGAATCCTGTGATGTATTAAAAAACAAAGCACATATCTATCAAGTATCACTACTTAAGAGAACAAGTATAGGAGAAGCAAGTGAAGCTAGAATTTGTTACATCTAAAGAGCAACTTGTAGACATATTTACAAAGCCTCTACCGAAAGATACATTTGAATACTTGAGGAGTAGACTTGGGGTCCGTCCCCTGTCTAGTAGTCACTAATGTGATCTGGAGGTTGCATCAGCCTAATCTTATCAGAAGATCATTCATGTTGATCCAACATAGTTCACACTTTGGAAATTTTTGTCTAAGGTTGTGAAAGATTTGAGATACCAGTGGCATAATCAGTATACAGAGATACAGTAAATGCACCGGACAACAGAGAGTTACATGGCTACTATAGAGCTGTATGTTTATTTGTTTCTTTGGAATTTTTTTTAAAGGGAGAGATAAACAATATGATAACCAAAGAGAATACTGGAACATCTATCTTAGGGAGAGACAATCTGAGAAGATAAAGGGAGTTAAACAGAAGGAACCTGAGAGTTGCTAAAGATCATATCTGTAGAAGATAGTTTGCACTTACAATGTTGTTATGTAACATAGTGATTAAACATATTAAGCTAGGGAGAGCTTACCGAGCTACAACATTTATTTACAAAGTTGTAGAATACATGTTTGGTATGTGTATGGTATACTTCATATTGCTTGAGTTTCCTATTAGGAATGAATGCTGAAGCCTTTGGCAGTCATTCTGTAGCAGTGGTTGTTGCATTCATGACTATGATTGTCATTGATGTCAACACAGTGTTATTCTGGAGTTTAGCAGAGACGTAGGCATAATTTTGTTTTTCACACATGTTATATTGTAGATTGAGTTATGTGTAGTTGATGGTATGTTCTTTGGTGTGTTATTATCCTATGGTTAAGAGCGCAAAAGTAAATTCATTTATTCATGAAAGTTATAAGCATTTTGGTGGAAGTAGTATTCTGGCAGTATTCCTGAGTAGCGGTTTTTGGTAATCGAAGGATATCTCCTAACTGGGATGGAATCTAATTTTGCAAAGTTAAAGGGAAGTTTGAGACTCATTGGTGGTGATGTGGTTCATAGCACAAACTTTGAGGTCACATGATTGGAAAGTTATTGTATCTGGAAGCCGACAGTTTTATGTAATTTTGATGTAGCATGTTGAAATTATTATTTTATATTTGCATGGCAACTCATTTGTAATTATTTGAGTGTGGTATAAAGGAAAGAATGTTTTCCTTGTTGTAATGGGATTGTAATAGTTGTGATATGAAATTGTGAAATTTGTGATGCGAATATATGCATGAGGTGAAGAATAGAGCTAATTCAGTGGTGAAGGAAGACTTGTGAAGTACAGAGATCTGGATTTGTGATCTTGTGTAGTAGAGAGTGCAGTTTTGGCACAGTGTGAAGGAGGTAACATATTTCATATTATTCTATTGAATAATCCTAAGATCTATTGGATAGTGAGTTCAGAGATCTTGTCTTGAAGCTGTTTGGGCAGTGGGTCCTTCTGGCTTCCATAACTCCTAATAGGGTTAGAATCTTTTAACAAGGATTCAAAATCTCCTAACAGAGATTCATATGTACTGAATGTATTTCATAAGACTCCTAACAAATTCCATCCTTTCACAAGGAACTTTCATATTAGTGCATCATTTTGTGGGTATCATTCCCACCAGGGTTTACTCTTTGATCAAGAGGTTCCCTAGTTAACATATCTTGTGTTATTGTGTCATTGTGTATGATTATCTTTCTATGGTTGGTTACTGCATTGATTATATGGTTTAAAGCTGTTGAAGTTCATATTGAAGTAGATAAATGGTTTAATTATCAAATAACTAATTCACCCCCCCCCCTCTCAGTTATCTTGGTGGTCTTTACTTTCTAACATTGCCATCAATGCCAAAGGGAGAGATTGATGAACTACAATTGATTGAGAACTTGATTGAAGAACTTCAAGTGATTAGAGATCACCGAACACTGAACTATTATGTAAGATAATTGAATCAGTTTTATGTTGTCATTGATATCAACTAGTTTTGACAGTACTTATCATGGAGTTGCAAACATCTAACACATCTGTAGAGGATAAGAGAAAGATGAAGAACCGAGATATCTACATTGAGGAAGATGGATATGATAGATGAGGATAAGGAATACTCTTGGTAACTTATTGATGAGTCTATGACTTCATATTGTTGACTTGATTATGTTGCATTAATTTATTATGAAGTTGGGAGCAAATTGTTACAAAGCAGTGTGGTCAGTTAATGAAGCATTCCAGTATACACCGAGCAGTGTAGTGTATACTGAGCACAGTATAAACCAAGCTTGTGTTCACCGAAGCATTTCTTTGTTAACCGAGTATGGACAAAAGAACTAAATGATTTGTTTAGCTGAAAGAAGTTGATGAGCTGGAAAGTACCTTGTGATTGGAGTGAAAGATAAAGTTTGTTATGAGATCAACGGCTAGCAAAATTCAAGGAGGATCTAAAGGACATAATTGAAATCTGTTACTGACACAACAGTCAAGGAAGGTTTTTTTGTGAAATATGGATCGTCCTATAGAGAATATATGTGAGTGTTGTAGTGAAATAGATTACCATTGTGATTGATCTTTTCACCAGCCATAGATATATATTTATATCTTTTGAATAGTCACGTCTTGAAGAGTCATGACTATATAATAATATGACAATTATGGTAATAACCATAATTGTCAACTATAACCATAATTAACATAAATATATAATTAACTATAATATATGACAATAATATAATATATATCATTGCATTATAATATTATCATTACTATATTAATAATATAATAATGATAATAATATAATAAATATCACAACTCTTCATTATAATAATGTGTGTGTGTGTGTGTGTGTGTGTGTGTATACATGAATGAAGCTATATCTTAACACTCCCTCTTAGCGAGTGAGTATTAAATATCAAAAGTCTATCATGACATCCATTTCAGGACGCACAAGTTAATGTAGTCTCGTCATGAAAATAGACTTGAATATCATGATCTCCGCATAGTCGGGACGCACAATTATGTAGTCTATCATGATATGGTTTCATTATTACACAACCAATAATAACATGAGTCAAGATCTCCGCACAGTCGGGACACACACTTAAGTAGTCTATCTTGACACTTTGGTTAACTATTTACAAGATTGTCACCTTGAAATGTTAACCCACACACAAATGATCATTTTTACACAATATTGCAATATATATTTCTACATTTATTCATTAATAAAAAACCCATAAAGTCACCTTGACTCTTCTCAAAGGGTGGATCCACTCTGGTTCATCCAGAGAGTGGAAATCAAGACTTCCACCTTAGAATTGTCTATCAAAGACAAGAATTATTTAAAAATTCAAGTCAAACTCTTAGTCATGACAATTTAAAACCAAAAACTCAATGTTGTCTAGCCATGAGCATAATACAGTCCGGAACACATCATGACAGTTTGAAACCAACATCTTAATGTTGTCTAACCATGATATAGTTATTGCATAACGTTCAAGATACCTTCTTTTCACCTAATAAGGCTTTATTCCTCAACATACCAAGGTTATCTGAAGGTACACAATCTTCTTTCTAGCAAGACGCTTGGTAAGAGTATCGGTTGTTTGTTCTTTAGTGAGGATGTACCTCGATTGAATTACATTTGTTTGCACAATCTCATAGTCTTGGTGAATTCTAAGATTACAAAGTATACACCATCTTGACATGTTATACTCCTTCTGAATTTTTATGACCAAGATCCTAGGGTGCCAACTTAATTTGATCTTCTAGCTTCTCTTTCTGACATATAACCTTCTCACATGGTAATAACCATAATTGTCTTCTATAATTTCTTGATTACTAGAGAACCAACAAAACATGGTCTACTCCCTCTGAATCAAGATCCTCGAATGTCCACTAATGTAGATCTTTTAACTTCTCCATCTGTCACGAAGGCAGACCCTATTTATATACTCAATTTGGTGTCACTGTAGGATGTCATTTCATACTTTCCTTCCTAAGAGAACCAATACGAATAATCTGAATAGTCATAAGGTTACATCGGCTAGCATAAGATGCATTTTCATCTTTTCCAAGGCCACAATATTAACACTCCCTCTTGGACTTGAGGGAAGATAATAAAGACCTCTAGTATTCTATCCATGTGTATCTCATCGGTGATTCTATCCACAAGTTCCCACTACTATAATCTCAGATTTGTTTCACTTTCAACTGTGATCTCCCTCTCAATCAATATGATCGAGTTTGTCACAAGTTGACTGAATCATTTGTTTTCTTTTGAAACTCAAGCCCATCAAATTCTTGACCTTCCTAAAGATGTCAGTCTCCCTCTAAATCTGGAATTCACATGTTTTCATCCTAAAAAAATATGTCAGAGATAGACTACAAATAGTTCATAAGACTAAACTATCTCAAGCATAAAATGATGGAAGCATACAACATTTTTTAATGAATTACAAACTGCAAATTCAAATAAAACATGAATTACTTATCTTAAATTTTGAAGAGAACAATTAGTCAGCAAGGAGCCCTACGCAGCCAAATATGTGCCAAACAAGGACCACAGATCCACAGACTTGGAATAAGAGTTATCGCTACAATTTCACCATCAGATGACTTCAAGCCTCGATCAAATCAAATCTTCAAACTCGAGGAATCAGTCCCAAGTATTTGCAATGTTGTTGGAAACTATGGTGTCTTGTTAATAATGTCTGCAGACAAGTCTAATGCCTTCAATCAATGATAACCCACCAACTAAAAGTTGCCTTCAATTGACTATACCCAGCCAACTAAGAGCTTCCTTCAATCGACTATAACCTGCCAACTGTAATAACTACTGACACCATCTGATGCAACTCCTCTCAAGATGGTGTGAAGTTTCATTTTTTTTTCTTCCATCAATGAATAATGCCTCCAATAATGTGGAACAATTAGCCTTTCAAATTGAAGATTCTACACTGAAGTAGAAGCAAATTTGGCTAATACTCTTCAGACTCGAGTGAACCAAACTGCTAGCATTTATATTAATTGATTCCAGAATTAATACGGCTCTGAAATTTGAAATATTCTATTATTTTTGTTAGCTAAACCTGTTGTGTTCTGTAGAGCCAACATCGTTCATACTCAATGTTGATCAACTTAAAAAATAAATTATGCCTTGCACTGCCACAAGATTCACTTTTGGATGTGCAGAAAGAGTCCAAAACCGATCATGCTCTCTACGAAAATTTTGGATACATGTACGATTTGTCAAATCCCACACTCGGATACTATTATCTATGGAAGATGAAACAATAATGTCTTGGCATGCATGGAACAACACACAAGATACTTTTTTTGTTATGTCCTCTTAGAGTGTCAACTTCCATAGCCTTTGTATCATTCATCCACCATAGTTTGACATGGCCATCTTCCGAACAAATAATTCTTTTATTCAAAGCAATTATATCCCATACATGAATAGTTCGATTCGATGATGCAGAAACAACCAAGTCCTCCTTGAGATGAAAAGAGGTGCACATCACAGAATTTTCGTGACCAATAAGAATAGATATGTAAAGTTTACATTCCCAATTCCAGATCCTTATATTCCAATTGTCACCTGCACTAACAATTCACTTATACTTGTCATGGAAATGAACTATGTGAATGCGGTAATGGTTCCCTAGGAATGTATGAAGGCATCCCTGCATGTTGTAGTCCCAGACCTTAACCTTGCAATCATCACCTCTAGACACAAATAATGGCTGAGATTTGTGAAAATGTAATATCTTCGATGCCAGAACTTTCTTCAATCAAGAATAGTTGGGTATCTTCTATCAAAGAAAATGTGGACAGAATCGATGCTAGATTCCCTGCATTAGTAATACTTGCAACATTCTTAACTTACTGTGACATTTCGATAAGGATATTTATATTTATGAAACCTCAGAGCCCTGGGAGTACATATCACGATATTTATCCTCAGTAATATTTATATGAATGCAGTGATAATGAATTATATCAAAATGTGCATATGATTGGTGATTTCAAATGCAATGATGAATCCTCTCAATATGGATGATGGATAGTTCTAAACAATGTTACAGTCCTAGATTGTAGTTTATATATGATGGTTGTTTCTGATTTTACAATATATTATATGCACTATATCCTATATAGCCGTCTTTGATCTTCGAATGTATTATATGCTGCAAGTTATAGGATAACAAGTAGTCTCTGGAAGAGATATGTCATCTCTAATACTCTAGAATCTAAATTATATACACAATCTTCTCTGTCACACGAGCCGTCTCGGATATGTATCTATTGTTATATGCTATTCTATGGATATCGTCTTTGATAATTATGATGCTTGTACCTGCGGTTGCTAATGCAACCTTGTATGTTCTATACATGAACGATTCCACAAAGGGAAAATATAAGTAATAATATCAATTCCTCTTCTAACATGTATTATTGGTTGTATTTCTCCTGCATTTTCTACTTCGTTTCTCTGTGTCTATTTCTTCCTATTTGTTGTATTGCCTGATCCTTTTTTTTAATTTTCTAGTATTCTTTCTTACGGCTATGCCCTTTGCTAATAGTTCTAAGTGTATATACCCAGACTACTATGTGGTGGTACTTCTATTTGATATTTCTTTGGGTGATCGAACCCCTTATATTGCTGATTAGTGCCAGCTAGGTGTAATCTGTTGTGTTCTTTTCCTACCATACCTCTGTTTATAGCTGGTTGCGTATGACTTGATGTGATTTCTACTTGTTTTCTCCCTTTCTATCCGACTTGCGATCTACTTCGTCTCTCTGTGAGTATTGTCAGTTGGGTCTCTGTTATCTCTTCTTATGATTTTTGTCTACTATTCACTTTCGTCTCCTTTTGTTTAGATTGAGAACATATATGAAATCTTATCTCCAATATCATTGACCTATTGCTTGTGAATTTATTTTATTCTCTTATAGGTTAGGCTCTGATACCATGTTGTGAAATCTGGATCGTCCTATAGAGAATATATGTGAGTGCTGTAGTGAAATAGATTACCATTGTGATTGATCTTTTCACCAGCCATAGATATATATTTATATCTTTTGAATAGTCACGTCTTGAAGAGTCATGACTATATAATAATATGACAATTATGGTAATAACCATAATTGTCAACTATAACCATAATTAACATAAATATATAATTAACTATAATATATGACAATAATATAATATATATCATTGCATTATAATATTATCATTACTATATTAATAATATAATAATGATAATAATATAATAAATATCACAACTCTTCATTATAATAATATATATATATATATATATATATATATATATATATATATATATATATATATATATATATATATATATATATATATATATATATATATATATATATATATATATATATATATATAACAATACGAATGAAGCTATATCTTAACAGGTTTAAGTGGCAAAACCAATAAAGGAGATTAAGCAGCAAAATCTGATGGATGAAAAAAAAATGATTTACTTGTCTATTTAAGAGACTAGGGTTTCATTATGAAACTTATGCTAGGGGAAAGAATACTGCAGAGATATTGCGTGAACAAGCTTCATGCATGTCTGATCAAACTGGTTAAGGAGAACCCAACTGTAGAGATTACCGAGTGTCGGAAAGCTATAACTAAGAGACAGTAAGTTACTGAATATTGTTAAAACAGAATTGATATATTGATCAGAGATTTGAATGAGCATAATATAGATCTGTACATCTGCAAATCAAGTTGTATTGTAATCAAATCACTTGTTGTTACAGTTTAACGATTGTAATCAGATAAATCTCTTAACCGAGTAGACTTGAAAGTCTTGTAATGTCATTCATAGAATGCACATTTGTTATCCTGTAAACCCCATAGTGAATGTTGGTTGGACGATAACAGTTAGTGTTAAGTCCTCTAACAAGGTCACACCTTACAGTGTGTTTTGTAACCTTTAACAGGGTTGGGTCTACACCGACCTCACTTCAGAAGAGTGAACAATTTTTGGATTGTTGGTCCCAGGTGGTTTTTCCCTTTACAAGGTTTCCACGTTAAATCTCTTGTGTTATGTGTTGAGTGTGATGATTGTTGGATATCATACTTTACATGTTGCATATTTGATTTGATCGGTAGTTACTATAAGTTATTAACTGGTAATCGGTAAAAGCACAAACAGTTTACTATTCTATGTTACCGAGCTGCAAAAATTTGTTTAAATTATTTTCAGATATACATTTTGTATTTGGGATAGTGGATAACTGATTCACCCCCCTCTTTGTTATTCTAACAGATTTAAGGCAATATTTTAATAGTTAAATGAATGTACCATAATAGGGTACTTTGTAGGATTATATCTGATCGAAAAAGATTTTAAAAATATAATTTATAATATTGATTTTTTATTTATTATATTTATTTTCTATTTTTAATAAACATATGTTTTAACCTTGAGCATGATTTTTTTGTTTAACATGTTGAAAACTGAAAAAATGGATACATAAAAAATGTTAGATGCTAACATAATATCACAAATATATAACTCGGACACTCAAGTGCCTAACTTCCTTCACAAAAAATGCATATTTTTCTATCACATAAAAATACATAAAGCAACCAATGCAAAAATAGTTAAATGAATGTACCATAATATGGTACTTTGTAGGATTATATCTGATGGAAAAAGATTAAAAAAATATAATTTATAATATTGATTTTTTTATTTATTATATTTATTTTCTATTTAATAGTTAAATGAATGTACCATAATATGGTACTTTATAGGATTATATCTGATGGAAAAAGATTTTAAAATATCATTTATAATATTGATTTTTTATTTATTATATTTATTTTCTATTTTTAATAAACGTATGTTTTAACCTTGAGCATGATTTTTTTGTTTAACATGTTGAAAAATGAAAAAATGGATACATAAAAAATGTTAGATGCTAACATAATATCACAAATATATAACTCTGACACTCTAGTGCCTAACTTCCTTCACAAAAAATGCATATTTTTCTATCACATAAAAATACATAAAGAAACCAATGCCAAAATAGTTAAATGAATGTACCATAATATGGTACTTTGTAGGATTATATCTAATGGAAAAAGATTAAAAATATATAATTTATAATATTAATTTTTAAATTTATTAGATTTATTTTCTATTTTTAATAAACATACTTTTTAACCTTGAGCATGACTTTTTTGTTTAACATGTTGAAAATTGAAAAAAATAGATACATAAAAAATGTCAGATGCTAACATAATATCACAAATATATAACTCAGACACTCCAGTGCCTAACTTCCTTCACGAAAATGCATATTTTTCTATCACATAAAAATACATAAAGCAACCAATGCCAAAATTATTTCAAAAGGAATATATAATTTTTCCAATAAAGGGTGCACAACTTTGTAAACCCTAACATAACACATGAGACACTCTTAACCTCAAATGGGTAAGATTCACTCCCAACACAATAATATCTCTCCAAGCACATTTACAAACACAAGAACCTTAAAGCTCAATAAAAGAACTCACCACCATGATCAAATCAATACATGAATCTTGCTTAACCCCAAATCCATAACCTCAATAAAGGAAATCTCAACCAAGATAAAATCTTATATTAAATTATAAAAATCATAACATATTTAACTTGCATATTTTATATATAAATCTATGAATCATGCCTCTAATAACTTCCAAAATGGTACAAAAAGTCATTGTTGAAGATTCTTCACAGAGACTTCTCTCTAATCTCTTTTCTTATCTTGCAATATCCAAGTTCTCAAGAATCCACTCCCTCACTTACAAGAAGCAAAAATGAATTGAAAAGCCTACACAACCTCTTCAATAGGGATCAAACTTCATGTCACTCATACTCTCAAATGGGAAGATGACACATGACCTCCTAATCCTCATCTTATTTCATAACTCTCAAATAGTCACATGGCTCCCTATATTCTCATACATGTGAGACCTTGGAATGGGGCTTTGTCATATTACATTTTTCCACAAAAAACCTAGTAAGAGATCATCATATAATAATCAAAATGGTCTTCCTTATTTTATAAGTGAATTTTTTATGATTGAATCTTTACACACATGCATTTTTGGATTGAGAGTTCAAATGTGGAGGGACAAAAAATGGGCAGAATTTCAAAGTGAATGTTATCCAAATGATTACGAAGAGGTGTTGATAGATCACAAAGGTGGGTTCAACAAATTCTTCTCCACTCTAGATATATATTTAAACTCGTCCTAAATTTAAACAGACATGGCTAAAATCCAGACTGTTAGAAAGTAAAGTCCACCAAGATAACTGAGAGGGGGAGGGGGTGAATCAATTATCTGATAATTATAACTTTTATCAACTTCAACATCATTAAACTATGTAAGCAATATAATTACCAACCATAGAAAGATATTCATACACAATAACACAATGACACAAGATATGTTGACTAGGGAACCTCTTGATCAAAGAGTAAACCCCGGTGGGAATGATGCCCACAAAAGATGCACTAATATGAATATTCCTTGTGAAAGGATGGACTCTGTTAGGAGTCTTATGAAATACATTCAATACATATGAATCCCTATTAGGATATTTTGAATCCTTGTTCAAAGATTCTAACCCTGTTAAGAGTTATGGAAGACAGATGGACCCACTGCCCAAACAGCTTCAATGGCAAGATCACTAAACACACTGTCCAACTTATCTCTAGATTATTCAATAGAATAATAGCAAATATGTTACCTCCTTCCTTACTATTCCAAACCACACTCTCTACTTCCCCATATCTCAATTTTAGATCTATGTACTTCACATGTCTTCCTTCACAAATTCGCTTTCACAACTGCATTAGCTCTTTTCTTCACTTCATGCATACATCATCACATCCAACCATCTTACAACAAGGAAAAACATTCCTTCCTTTATACCACACTCAAGTAATTACAAATGAGTCAGCATACAATTACAAAACAAAAGTTTCCACATGCTACATCAAAATTACACAAAACTGTCAGCTTCCAATTACAATAATTCTTCACTCGTACAACCTAGAAGTTTTCACTATCATCCAAATCACTAAAAATGTGTCTTCAACTTCCCTTTAACTGTGCAAAACCAGATTCCATCCCGATTAGGAGATATCATCCGATTTCCACAAACCACTACTCAGGAACACTGCCTGAATACTACTTCCACCAAAATGCTCATAACTCTCATGAATAAATAAATTACTATTTGCGCTCTTAACCATAAACATATAACATATCAAAGAGTATATCCTCAACATTGCATAGCTCCAACTACAATATCCCATGTGTGCTAATCCAAACATTGTCTGCTTCTCTGCAAGTCTCTGGTAGATCACTGTGTTGACATCAATGACAATCATAGTCATGAATGCAATAGAAAATGCTACAAAATGGCTGCCAAACATTTAGCATTCATTCCTAACAATCTCCCCCATTGGCATTGATGGAAACATAGATGAGAAAACATCCAATGTTCCAAAAATCTAATACTGCAATACTGTTGCTCTAGAAAAAATATTTCAAATCCTCTTTATCAATCAAATCTTGCTTTGTTTTCCTGTTCAGATAGTACAAATGGTTTTTTTCATGTACACTTCTCCCCCATTGACATCAATGACAGAAATCTCATCATCATGTCAACAACAACTCCAATGTCAAAAGACACTATTCAGAAAATACATTCACTAGAGTCCTCATGACTTAGCTCAGATACACATACTCCCCCATAGAGGAAGTACCAACATCCAGTCCAAAAGAAAGATAAGGCTCATATACCACTAGACAGATGCAATCAACTGCATCACTTTTCAATAGTAGGATGGGGCATAACCCCAAGCATACCTCTCAGATACTCAAATGTATCCTTAGGCAAAGGCTTTGTAAATATGTCTGCTATCTGCTCCTTTGTACTTATGTACTCAAGTCTGACTTCTTTCTCAGCAACTTTCTCTCTTACTACATGATACTTAATCTCTATATGTTTTGTCTTAGAATGTAATACAAGGTTCTTAGACATACTAACTATGCTGGTGTTGTCCCAATGTATGACAACAGGTTCAACAAAATTTATTCCAATATCCTTCAGCATTTGCTTCATCCAAATTATCTGGTTACAATTGTTTGCTATTGCTACATATTCTGCTTTTGTTGTGCTCTATGAGATAAAATTATGCTTCTTTCTTAGCCAAGAAACCAATCTTTCTCTAAGGAAAAATGCTCCACAACTATTGCTATTCTTATCATCAACACTGCCTCCCCAATCAACATCTGTATATGCACATAGGGTAAAGTCATCAGATTTTTCATGCCACAATCCATAGTCCATTGTGCCTCTTAAATATCTCAGTATCCTCTTTACTGCTGCATAATGTGATTCTCTAGGTTCAACTTGAAATCTTGCTACAATTCTAATTGAATGTGCTATATCAGGTCGTGTATGAGTCAAGTACTGCAATCCTCCAATCATAGATCTGTATTTCTTCTATTCAACTACGAGTGTTTCATCTATGCTAGATAATTTATGTCTAGTTATCATAGGTGTTCCAACTAGTTTATAGTTCTCCATTCCAAATATTTTCAACAAGTCATTCAGGTACTTTGTCTGACTAATAAAGATACCATCATTGTTCTGTGTTATCTGTAATCCCAAAAATTATTTCATTTCACCAATCATACTCATTTCAAATTCAGTCTTCATTTCATCAGCAAATTTGTCACTAGCTTCATCTTCTCCTCCAAAAATAATGTCATCAACAAAAATAACTATAACCAACAAACCATTTTCAGTTTATTTTTTGTACAGATTGTTATCAGTTGTTCCTTTTGTAAATCCCAAATTTAACAAATACTTGTGCAGTCTTGCATACCAAGTTCTAGGTGCTTGCTTTAGTCCATACAAGGCTTTCTTTAGTTTACATACCATGTCTTCTTCTTGAGTCAAAGGAAAACCTTCAGGCTGCTCAATGTAGACTTCTTCTTCCAATTCTCCATTCAGAAATGCTAACTTTACATCCATTTGATATACTTTGAATTTCTTATAAGCTACATAAGCCAAAAACATTCTTACTGCTTCAATTCTTGCTATAGGTGCAAAGGTTTCTTCATAGTCAATTCCTTCTTACTGTGAGTATCCCTTACATACCAATCTTGCTTTGTTTCTTACTACTTCTCCTTGTTCATTCATCTTGTTTCTTAATACCCATTTAGTTCCAATAACATTCTTGTCTTTAGGTCTAGGGACCAATTCTCATGTCTTATTCTTTTCAATCTGATCTAGTTCTTCTTTCATAGCATTAATCCAACTTTCATCTTCACAAGCTTCACTAGTAGTTTTAGGTTCAATTTGAGAAATCAAACATAACTGTTCTTGTACCTTATTCTAAGTTAGAACTCCTCTTTTAATGCTTCCAATAATTTTCCCAATAGGATGATTTCTTGATAAACTCTTGTTAGGTGTCACTGTCTCAGATCTCACTTCAGGTGTAGGTTCTTCAATGACTTCAGTGTGGCTTTCATTCAACAAATCACTGTCAATCTCATAAAATAATTCAGTAGATCCAGTGTTAGGTTTAGGATGAGCATCTTCATCTGATTCATAATCAAGCATTCTTTCCTGAATTTTGAACTTTTCATCAACTTTAACATTTGTGCTCTCAACAATAGTCTTAGTTCTTTTATTGTAACATCTATAGGCTTTTCTTTTCAAAGAATATCCAAGAAATATACCTTCATCACTTCTAGGATCAAACTTTTCAATATCATCATCTCTTTTTATATAACATTTGCTTCCAAAAATTCTAAAATACTTAACTAAGGGTCCATGTCCAAACCATAATTCATAGGGTGTCTTGTATGTGTCTACGCTGATTTGTACTATGTTCATTGTATGCACTATTGTGTTCACTGCTTCTATCCAGAATATCTTCGCCAAATCATTCTCAAATAACATAGCTCTTTCTGGTTCAGTCACTGATTTGTTTCTTCTTTCTACAATACCATTTTGTTTAGGTGTCCTAGGGGATGAAAGTTGTCTCTTAATGCCATTTTCTTCACAAAAAGTGTTAAACTCTCTAGAAGTAAATTCTCCACCTCTATTAGATCTCAAACATTTAATCTTCATTCCAGATTCATTCTCAACTTTATTCTTAACGATCTTAAACTTATCAAATGCTTGAGACTTTTTTTTAAGAAATGCAATCCACGTCATTCTTGTAAAATCATCAACAAGAATCATAAAATACCTTTCTCCATAGAATCCTCTAGTCCTAGTAGGACCGCTTAAATCAGTATGAATAATCTCCAAATTTTCTGTAGATGTAAACTTCTTACTGGGAAAAGAACTTCTCTTCTGTTTAGCCATCACACATTCTTTGCAAATCATGTTAGTAGGCTCCATAATTTTAGGAAAATCCCTTACTGCAAGTGTAGTACTTACTTTCACAATGTTGTCAAAGTTTATATGACAAAACCTTCTATGCCATAACCAACTATCATCAATCTTAGTAATCAAACATGTCATCTCAATAGGATTCAACTGAAATACATTACCTCTGGTTCTAGATCCAGTTCCAATCAAATTTCCATCTTTATCCTTTATCACACAAGTTTTCTCAATAAACCAAACTTGATATCCCTTATCAACTAACTATCCAACACTTAACAGATTATGTTTCAATCCATCCACAAAATAAACATCATCAGTATTAGTCTTTCCATCAAGAGTAATAGATCTTATACCTTTAATCAAGCAAGGTGCATTGTTTCCAACTCTAACAACTCCTCCATCATAATCGTTAAACTTTATGAACTTTTTCATGTCTCCAGTCATATGATGTGAACAACCACTATCTATAATCCAATCAGATTTCTTTTCAACTTGAGAAACTAAATCTTTTTCTTCCTTAACATCAGTTTCAAGATTCTCTTCTTTAATTGCTACAAATCCTATGTCATCATTATTCTTAGTATCACTTTCACTTAGAGTTCTCTCTATACTAGTTTCAAGATCTTCATCATTAGCATAATAACATTCCTTAGATCTTCTAGGTTTGAAATTGTTTATGTACTTTTTAACTCTCTTAGGACACTTAGATGCAAAATGACCATATTCTTGACAAGTCCAACATTTAAAAATTTTCTTACCGTCTGGTTCTTTCTTCACAAGCAAGGCAATACCTTCTTCAATCTTCATGTCTTCTTCATTTCTAGATTTGTTGATGCTAGCATAATCACCGCTCACACTGATGCTTCTTGACAAAGTAAGGTGAACACTAAGAGCACTGAATGTTGTCTCCATTCTAGGCAAGTCTCCTGATAACCTCAGGTTCATCTCTACTACTTCCAATCTTCCAAGAAGAGTCTCTCTTGTAAAGTTTGTAGTACAAGGTATAACTTGTTCAATCATTTGTGTTGTTTTCTTAAATATAGGAGTCAATGTCCTCAGCATTTTCCATGTCACTTCATTCTCTGTCTTTGTTCCTCCACAAGATTTTATGCCTGTAACAATTTCTAACATTCTACCAATATAGCTTCTAACAAATTCATCGTCCATCATTCTTATATCTTCAAATTCACATATCCAATTATGTAATCTAACTTTCTTTGCATGTTCATCACCTTCAAAAGTAGAGTGTAAAGCTTTCCAAATTTCATAAGATTTTTTCAAATATTTTACCTGACTATACTCATTTTCTGGAAGGGATGTCAAAAGTGCTTCTCTTGCAAGTATGTTACACATGAATAGATCTCTCTCATCGGCAATACATGTTTCAAGATTGTCCTCTTCAATGATAGTCTTATCATTCTTTGTAATCAACCAATAACCTGGTCCTAAACACAGTAGGTGTGTCTTCATCTTTTCTTTCTAGCTGTCAAAATTTACTCCATCAAACTTAGGGCTTTCTTTTCTGAAATTCACCATGGATCTCCTTAAGCTATTAAACTTCTTTTTCAAGGACCTACTGCTCTGATACCAATTGTTAGAAAGTAAAGTCCACCAAGATAACTGAGAGGGGGGGCCTGAATCAGTTATCTGATAATTATAACTTTTATCAACTTCAATAGCATTAAACCATGTAAGCAATATAATTACCAACCATAGAAAGATATTCATACACAATAACACAATGACACAAGATATGTTGACTAGGGAACCTCTTGATCAAAGAGTAAACCCCAGTGGGAATGATGCCCACAAAAGATGCACTAATATGAATATTCCTTGTGAAAGGATGGACTCTGTTAGGAGTCTTATGAAATACATTCAGTACATATGAATCCCTGTTAGGAGATTTTGAATCCCTGTTAAAATATTCTAACCCTGTTAAGAGTTATGGAAGACAGATGGACCCACTGCCCAAATAGCTTCAATGGAAAGATCACTAAACACACTGTCCAACTTATCTCTAGATTATTCAACACAATAATAGCAAATATGTTACCTCCTTCCTTACTGTGCCAAACCGCACTCTCTGCTTTCCCATATCTCAATTTCACATCTATGTACTTCGCATGTCTTCCTTCACAAATTTGCTTTCACAACTGCATTAGCTCTTTTCTTCACTTCATGCATGCATCATCACATCCAACCATCTTACAACAAGGAAAAACATTCCTTCCTTTATACCACACTCAAGTAATTACAAATGATTCGGCATACAATTACAAAATAAAAGTTTCCACACGCTACATCAAAATTACACAAAACTGTCAGCTTCCAATTACAATAATTCTTCACTCGTGCAACCTCAAAGTTTGCACTATCATCCACGTCACTAAAAATATGTCTTCAACTTCCCTTTAACTGCGCAAAACCAAATTCCATCCCGATTAGGAGATATCATCTGATTTCCACAAACTGCTACTCAAGAACACTGCCTAAATACTGCTTCCACCAAAATGCTCATAACTCTCATGAATAAATGAATTACTATCTGCGCTCTTAACCATAAACATATAACATATCAAAGAATATATCCTCAACATCGCATAGCTCCAACTGCAATATCCCACGTGCGCTAATCCAAACACTATCTGCTTCTCTGCAAGTCTCTGGTAGATCATTGTGTTGACATCAATGACAATCATAGTCATAAATGCAACAACAACTGCTACAGAATGGCTGCCAAACATTCAAAATTCATTCCTAACATAGACATAATGTATCATTGACTAAATTTCAAAAAATGGAAAACACAATAGATTTTTGGTTAATTTTCAGCATTTGTTCTTCATGATCTGCACATTTTGTGGTTGAAAACCACAAAAAAATCACTTTGTTTTTGCAAATTTGAAAAAAAATGTTTTACTATTCTTTTGTCTTTGGTGCATTGTCTGGAGCTTAGTTGGTGCCAATTTAAACTCGGGGAGGTGGGTGCACTAGGTGGTGTGTTTAAAATCACTCTAAATTTTGGAAACAAATAATCGTGTACCTAGGTTCAACATAAGATAAGGAGATAAAATCTATGAGCTCAATTACAAATAAATTAATTTACACCAATAGTGTTTATGTAGGAGAATATTGTATAGTTTCTTGTTTTCATTGATCTTTCACCCAAATTCATAAATTTAGTGCATTGAGGGGTCTACTTAGGAAAAACTTGACCCCCTAAACTTTTTGGACAAGGATAAGGTACAAAAAAGAGTCTTGAAAGTAAAAATTCATTTAACACATTTGAATGAAGGTAAAGGCTTAAGACATGTAAACAAGGTTAAAATTAAGGTCCAATTTCCCCATTTTACAGTTGCACACACAAAATAACTACAACAAATGACATTTAGGTGAAGCCCCTTTTTCAAAGGTGCTTTTGTACAAAATCCCCTAGCTAAACCTTCAAGCTTGGTTCATTTTGGTTTTCCATTAAAAAATGATGATTTAAGGCAATATTTTAATAGTTAAATGAATGTACCGTAATATGATATTTTGAAGGATTATATCTGATGAAAAAATATTTAAAAACATAATTTATAATATTGATTTTTATTTATTATATTTATTTTCTATTTTTAATAAATGTACGTTTTAATCTTGAGCATGATTTTTTTATTTAACATGTTGAAAACTTATAAAATGGATATGTAAAAAATGTTAGATGCTAACATATTATCACAAATATATAACTCAAACACTCCAGTGTCTAATTTCCTTCACAAAGAATGCATATTTTTCTCACATAAAAATACATAAAGCAACCAATGCCATAATTATTTGACAACCTTTGGAATATATAATTTTCTCAATAAAGGGTGCACAACTTTGTAAACCCTAACATAACACATGAGACACTCTTAACCCCAAATGGGTAAGATTCACTCCCAACATAATAATCTCTCCAAGCACATTTGCAAACACAAGAACCTTAAAGCTCAATAAAAGGACTCATCATCATGATCAAATCATTACATGAATCTCACTTAACCCCAAATCCATAAACCCAATAAAGAAAATCTCAACCAAGATAAAATCTTATATTAAATTATAAAAAATAATACCATATTCAACTTGCATATTTTATATAGAAATCTATGAAGCATACCTCTAATAACTTCCAAAATGGTACAAACACTCATTGTTAGAGATTCTTCAGAGAGACTTCTCTCCAATCTCTTTACTTATATTGCAAGATCCAAGTTCTCAAGAATTCACTCCCTCACTTACAAGAAGCAAAAATGAATTGAGAATCCTACACAACCTCTTCAATAGGGATCAAACTTCATGTCACTTGTACTCTCAAATGGTAAGATAACACATGACCTCCTAATCCTCATCTTATTTCATAACTCTCAAATAGTCATATAGATCCCTATATTCTCATAAATGTGAGACCTTGGAATGGGGATTTGTCGTAGTACATTTTCCCACAAAAAAACCTAGTAAGAGATCATCATATAATAATCAAAATGGTCTTCCTTATTTTATAAGCCAATTTTTTTTATTAAAGGATAAAACCTTGACCAAATTTTAAAATTTCCATCCTAAAATGTAACCATCTCATAAATTTATCAATCTTTGAACTTAATTAATGAAGTAAAATATACTTTATAATATTAAAAAAAAATTCTAATATAAAATCCAAAAATTTACAGTGTAAGGATTACTCATAACCCAAAATTTCCACATATATAATCAAAATAAAGTTATATAAATTAAATATAAACAACTTCTAAATTTACAAAATATTTTCACAAATAACAACCTTAGTCCACTCATTAGTTAAAGTTATGGTATCACTACGGAATCAAAACCCAAAAATATGAGAAAATCCAAAGATTTTTCATTAGCCATGGAAACACTTAGGGATTTGCCACATTATTCTCCTAAAATAATTGAAGCAACAATAATAAAGTATTTTTTTTAACACATTATTTGTGTTAGCATCCATATTACATATAATTTATTGTAATAAAACAATCACAAATTAAATCTATTATCATAATTATATATGCACAATTCATATTTAACTATAATAATATTTTTTAATTTTATAATGATAAAAAAATCCATATTTAGATTATCACTACTAAATTAAATTCACACTAGTGTTAACCTTATCATAATATGATTAAAATTAAATCATGATATTAGAGAAAAAAATGAGACACCTTATAATCATTCCTATAAATAGTCAAAATAAACCATAATCATCGTATTCTCAATAATCTCATAGAAAGTTAAACTATTCCAAGTTTAGTATCAATGTCTATGTGTTGATGTGTTTAATTATTACGCCTAGTAAGTTCTTCTCCTAGGTTCTAAACACACATATTTCTTAAGTTTACCTAGGAACCACATAGAAATATTTCCACTTTAGGTGATATTATCGCGTGATCACTTTTTCACTTTAAGTGAGACTTCCACCTTTGGTGGATTTATCACTTTATCACCTTTCCACCTTTTATGGATGTGTTTCACAAACACCTTTCTACCTTGGATGGTGATCTAACTTTAGTGGATGTGTGGCATAGACATATTTACACTTTGGAGGGTTATCCACTATTAGTGGACATGTGGCACTTTCACTTTTCCACCTTATGTGAGTGATAATTTTTATATTTTATTATCATGTCATAAAGTTAAGACAATTGTCATAATCTTATGCACTTCTATGTTCTCACTGTGGTCTATTTAACCTAGGGGTCTCCTTTATAATATCATTCCATTTGATTCGATAAAGTGAATTTAGTCAATTCAATTCATTCCAATTGATTCTATTGCATTCTTGGTGAGAATTTAGTTTATTCTTATCATATTATTTCTCTCTTGATATTGTGCTTTCTATTAGGCCTCTAGATCTTGGGTGGCTACCTTCATAGCCAAATCTCACACTATGCAATCTATAATCATAAATAAAATCCAAACATACATATATAACTCCATGAATAGAAATATCAAAATAAGTCTATGTAGTTTAAGTAAGATCATAAAGCAAGGGTGGTCTTCACATCCTTCCTGCATAACATTATAATTCCCCATGTAATTCCCAAAGAGGAGAGACTAAGGTATCACATCATTTTGCTAATAGATAAAAGTGACAAAGAAAAAGAGTATCTTAGATCCAATTTAAAATGAAGAATAATTAATTAAAAATCATTATCAATTATTATGTGTCTTAGATAATATCTTATTTTAAGAAGAATCTATCAATTATACTAACTGTAGTATTGTTATATTATAAAAATATTATAACTATATACATTATAAGGTGAAAAAACAAATATCCTCAATGAAATTATGATGCACAAATATATACAAGAGTAGTCAATAGTTTTTGAAGTTTTATGGGCTACCTAGTTACAAGTTTATTCACTCATCCATTTATCATTAACACGATGTATAATTTATATTAATCCACTATAGGGTTTATTTCTTAAGATTGAATATATGCCTAATAAGAGACTATCGCTCATACCCAATTATAACCATAAGAAGTATTAGTGTCTCTTTAGTTCTTTTATTTATTGATTCGCGTACACTAATTCAAAATAATTAATTCACTCCATACTCCCATGTCTCAATCCAAACAACTCATAACATGATAACATGACTCACCATGGTGGTCTTACAAAAGAATATTATAAAGGATGAAAAACACTACAAAATAGTTTAGTAACCATAATATTATAGAATCTTAATTTGTACATCCAATATCTAGCTACTAGAATAAAATCATATAGCTAGTACCCAAAAACTTTACATAACTTGATATAAAATATTGTATTCAATATTCAAATAGCCAAAAAACTATAGAAATTGATAAGTCCCAACTCTCTATGAGTAGGCATGTCTTTCTAAGTCATTCTTGGCCTATACAAGTGCTCAAGCATGCAAGTGGCATCCAATTATCTTATTTAGTATTTTACCCAATGTTCTAGTTTTAGTTTCACTTGATTACATGACTTCCCAAATTGGGATTGCTAGTGCACCACTTACAAGACTAGGACATGATTGGGAGTCACTCTCTAGACTCACTCTAGAATCTAATCCTAGGGCTCATGACATTATACGTAAATGGGAAAACCAAAATAAAACTTATTGCAAAGTTTTTTTTATGGGTAAAAGGTTGTAGCCAATAATTTTTATTAAACATTTTAAAATATTACAACTCTGTTCGGTGTGGGCACTGGGAGGAAATAATAGAGTAAATAAATCCTCCAATATAGCCTAGAACTTATAAAAGTTCATATTATTAGTAATTTACAATTCCCGTTGCAAACTAATGCAGATCCATGATAATAATCACTTGTTCTATTACAATCCAAGTCATACTTCACAGTTCACGACTTTACATTACAAATTTTTCAATCCTCAATTGGACATGATCCTTTATATGAGATTACAATTAACATTCCAACTCCTATTACACACATAGGAGATTACATTCTTCCAACCTAAGATTACAAAGTAGAGGAGAAAAAATGCTTCTTTTTACATTATTGTTGCAAGGTATACTTTGTCTTTTAAGATCATTAGAGCCCCAACCTTCCCTTATCCTTGTGACACTTGTCATTTTTGTATGAAATCAAGGAAACTATTTAACTTCTTGCAATCTGTTAGTGAGCCAAACCATGATCAACAACATTAAGGAAGAATACTGACCATAGAGTAGATTGTGCTATATCAAAATAAACATATATGACCATCTCAACCACAATACACATAAATGACCAATTAAACCAGAAAATATTGTCAAGTGAACCAAAATATACACATATAACCATTCATGGAATACATGGAGGTGTTTAGTAATAAACTACATTTAAACTGTAAGACAAGATTTCTAACTCTGCACTAATACTGAATGAAATTCTTAATCAAGTAGTCATCATTCAGTGAGTGTGATAGAATCTAAGAGCTAAAAACATATTGTAATTAAACTAGCCTTAAAATATCACAAGAATCACCAATACTCAAATGAGATACCCAAAGGATTACAATGGCTTAAGTTTCAGAATTATTACAAATAATAGCCCCAAGTTTATGAGTATAAGAATAACCATTTCAAGGCAAAGATTTACGGAGTTACCCAAAAAAATATGTTTAGCCAAATAACAGTTCTATCTAGCTCTCTAAACCCATAAAAAAGTAGAATACATAACTCATATAAGCCATATTAATATATACATCTAACACCATAAAGATAATCCAGGATAAAACATCTTAAGACTAAGTAGTAGAATAAACTAGCATAGAGTTGAGCACTTGACTACCAGAAGAGAGTAAAATGTACACACACACACACACACACACACACACACACATACACACACACTAATGTAGTTGTTTACTCAATGTGGCTTTTACTTAAGCCTTTTAAAAACTTTGGAAGGTATTCATAGAATAGCATATCCCTATCTATGTAATCTTTCCAATGAGTAGGCCCATAAGCCCATACCTACCATCAAGAGAGCTTACCTTGGATTTAGATATATATCCCAACAAGTATGAGTTCAAATTTTATATATATATATATATATATATATATATATATATATATATATATATATATATATATATATATATATATATATATATATATATATATATTCTCCATTGATGGTAAATACATACTTATGCTCCTACCGAGATTTTCCATGTTGCAACCTCTGTTGATGCAAGAAGGTATGTGTTTGTGTCTACCTTTGTTGATGCCAACTATTTACCCCTGCAACCCTATATGAATGTTTATCTATGTTCCACTAAGAACCTCAACCAACTATATATCTTTCCTTTGTATGCCAACTTCTCCCATTTGTCTTGATCATGCCATGTAATTTGAGCCCTTACTATTATTATCTAATGGTGCTCCCATATGCTCCCTTATTTTCTAGTTCATCTGCTCAAGATTTTCCCTCTTTGTATATGTGGTTAAAGGTTATTTTCTTTAGGGATTAGTCTAAGTTTAGAGATCTTGTGAGTATTGCATTGAGCCTCCAATTAGGCATAGATCATTTTCTTAATGCATTGATCACAATTATAGAGTCCCCTTCAATGGCTAATTTATCCACCCTGAATTCTTTGCATATTAGAGGCCCTTCCACAAGGGCCATTAGCCAAGCCATATTATTAGTCTCAATACCCAAATTGGTTTTCCATACCTAGACACCTCAATCCCTTCGGGTTAATGAAGACAACTACCTATGCCTACTTGACCTAGATTACCCCGTGAAGCACCATCAAAGTTAAGCTTGAGCCACCCTCTATTAGGAGGTTTCCATATACACTCTTCTCTTTTTTTCTACATCTACAAGACCTACATAAGGAGGTATTTTTAACCCTATCCATCTTCTTCTCATCTTCTCATCCTAGAAAGTCATCTTAGCTTCCCTATTTGGTTGATTCATAATCTTGCTATTCAAAATATCAATGATGACAACCTCAATTTTATTTTTAAGTTTCTCCTAGCTCATCTTCTTATCCTTGAATAGGCATCTATTTTGCTCCTTCCCTACTTCTCAAATAACAATTGAGTCTAGTTGGTCCTAATTGAGTCTAGTTGGTCCATATTAGGTCCTAATTGGTCCTAATTGGTCCTAATTGAGTCTAATAGGTCATGTTAGGTCCTAATTGGTCCATATTAGGTCCTAATTGAGTCTAATTGGTCCAAATTGAGTCTAATAGGTCATATTAGGTCCTAATTGGTCCTAATTGAGTCTAATTAGTCCTAATTGAGTTTAGTAGGTCATGTTAGGTTCTAATTGGTCCATATTAGGTCCTAATTCATCCTAATTGAGTCTAATTGGTCCTAATTGAGTCTAATAGGTCCTAATTGGTCCTAATTGGTCCTAATTGGTCCTAATTGAGTATAATTAGATCTAATAGGTCCTAATTGGTCCTAATTGAGTATAATCGAGTCTAATAGGTCATATTAGGTCCTAATTGGTCCACATTAGGTCCTAATTGAGTATATAATTGGATCTAATAGGTCATAATTGAATCTAATAGGTCCTAATTAGGTCCTAATTGTTCCTAATTGGTCATAATTGAGTCTATTTGACCTCCTAATTGAGTCTAGTTGGTCCATATTAGGTCCTAATTGGTCCTAATTAAGTCTAATTAGTCCTAATTGAGTCTAATAGGTCATGTTAGGTCTTAATTGGTCCATATTGGGTCCTAATTGGTCCTAATTGAGTCTAATAGGTCATATTAAGTCCTAATTGGTCCATATTAGGTCCTAATTGGTCCTAATTGAGTCTACTTGGTCCAAATTGAGTCTAATAGGTCATATTAGGTCCTAATTGAGTCTAATTAGTCCTAATTGAGTTTAGTGGGTCATGTTAGGTTCTAATTGATCCATATTAGGTCCTAATTCATCCTAATTGAGTCTAATTGGTCCTAATTGAGTCTAATAGGTCCTAATTGGTCCTAATTGAGTATAATTAGATGTAATAGGTCATAATTGAATCTAATAGGTCCTAATTAGGTCCTAATTATTCCTAATTGGTCATAATTGAGTCTAGTTGACCTCTTAATTGAGTCTAGTTGGTCCATATTAGGTCCTAATTGGTCCTAATTGAGTCTAATTAGTCCTAATTGAGTCTAATAGGTCATGTTAGGTCCTAATTGGTCCATATTAGGTCCTAACTGGTCCCAATTGAGTCTAATTGGTCGTAATTGAGTCTAATTAGTCCTAATTGAGTTTAGTAGGTCATGTTAGGTCCTAATTGGTCCTAATTGAGTCTAATTGGTTCTAATTAGTCCTAATATGTCCTAATTAGTCCTAATTAGGTTCTAATAGGTCCTAATAGGTCCTAATTAATCCTAATAGGTCCTATTAGGTCCTAATTAGTCCAAATAGGTCCTATTAGGTACTATTTGGTTCTAATTAGTTCTAATTGGTCCTAATTGGGTATAATTGGTCCTAATTGAGTCTAATTAGGTGCTAATTTATTATAATTGAGTCTAATTGGGTTTTAATAGTTCATAATTGGTTCTAATTGAGTCTAATTAGGTGCTAATTAGTTCTCATTAATTCTAATTGGGTCCTAATAGTCCTAGAATAGGTCCTAATTAGTCCTAATAAGTCCTATTAGTCCAAATAGGTCTACAATTAGGTCTAGTCAAGTCTAATAGACAAGAACAGATTTCCACAATCCATTATGATAAGCATACAAGTTTCGTGATTTGACTGTGTAAGTTTTTTTCATCGATGTTTCGGATCACACTTTGTGATCCATCATTAGGAATAGAGAGTGTGAGAATGGAAAGTAAAAAGTGCAGACAAAGCCTCTCAACAGGGATATAAGAAGAGATGGGAAGGAGCAGCACGCAAACCAAAGAGAATAAAAAGAGGGATAGTAAAAAGATAGATGTAAAAGCATTGACAAAAAATAGGAAGTGAGGAAAGTGTAGAATGATAGAGAGGGAGAAAATTTCTACACTTTCCCTTTCTGTCATTCTACACTTTCCTCACTTCCTATTTTTTGTCAATGCTTTTACATATATCTTTTTACTATCCCTCTTTTTATTCTCTTTGGTTTGCATGCTGCTCCTTCCCATCTCTTCTTATATCCCTATTGAGAGGCTTTGTCTGCACTTTTTACTTTCCATTCTCACACTCTCTATTCCTGATGATGGATCACGGAGTGTGATCCGAAATGTCAATGAAAAAAACTTACACAATCGAATCCAGAAACTTGTATGCTTAAGTCTAATACACCTGTACAATATCACATTTACATGAACATTAAGACAAGTCTTGACCATCAACTTAAAATATCTATCTAGAGACATCTTGGACATACCTTATTTCCGACGATGATATCTTTTTCGTGATTCTTCACGTAGTCTTTGTTCAGTCTCTTCTAAATAATATCATGTACTTTTGTTTAGCCTTCTCTTTTTATTTCCCATCACAACTTAGAAAATTATTTCATGCCAAAATGTCTTCCTTCTCCTAAATGTGAATTACTTTACAACTTTTGGATTTATGAAATGAAAAAAATATACATTTATTTATACCTAATTCTTATTAACCAAAAATGCCACCAAAAAGGCCAACATAGGTTTCTATCGAAAGTCAAACTTGACTTTCGATCAAAACTATCTTAGTAATGACTAAATTTTGCATTTTTTGGCAAAGTACTTTCGATAGAAAGTACTTTCGATCAAAAGTCAATACTTTCGATTGAAAGTACTTTCTATCGAAAGTGCCTGGTTTGGGCCATGGTTTCAAGTTTTCAAGAAATTCTGAGAATTTCATGGCTTCGGGCCTCAAGCACACTAATCAAATGGATGAATAAGAAGATGTCCTTTTGCATACAGCAAGTACTCAGAACTAGCTTTCTAACAATTATATATTTGACTATTTTTAAATTTATTATGTGTATGGCTTTTGACGTTAAATGAATGTAGGTTTTTTATCAAATATAAACCTCTGAGTTTGACGTTCAATGAAAAATAGTAAAATAAGGAAAAAAAAATTTGAAAAATAACAGTGCCCTCCATATTCGAGTCTACTTTCTATTAAAATAATAATAATTGAAATTCGATAAATACACAATAAGTTATAAGCTATGTAGTCAAGGTAGGTCAAAATTTTGGTTTAGTCAACTTCAAATGTTAATAAAATATGCAATAATAGTGATAATGTCGTCAAACCAATTGCATGCCCTCTGTATGGATGTTACAAAACTAAATTTGAAAGAATCGCATTCATGTCTATTTTACAAAAAAATTTATGCTCTATGAAAACAGTGTTACTATTTGAAAATGAAGTTTTCAGCACCATACAAGTTTTTGTGGGAGAAAGAAAAAAGTATTCAAATAAATTATATATATATATATATATATATATATATATATATATATATATATATATATATATATATATATATATATATATATATATATATATATATATAATCTAGACAAAAAATCCTAAAAGACTCTAATTTACTTCATCCTCCGATTTCGAGTGGTTCAACGACAATATGCATCTGAATCTGAAAGTTTTTCTCAAAATGTAGAGTTCAATGTCCATTCAGGCTTAAAAAGTGTAACCCGCTATTGTGGGTTCACCCGGGTGCTAATATCCATAGACTCCCATATAGGTAGTTTTTATTTATGACGAGCTAGGCTTGGAACATATTCAAGATAGATTTTGGAAAAGCTAGGATCCACCCTATTTTATTGCATAATCGCATCCAGCATTGTTTAGAGAACTTATAGGTTAGTAATATGTGGTTTACATCCTCCTCTTCTTCTTCACATAATGAGAATCTTCTTTGAACCTCATATCCCATTTTTTTGAACTTGCCAGCTGTCAAGATCCTATTTTGTAAAGCCACCCATGAAGACATGCCAACCTTAGGTAAACAATTCTTATCCCAACACAATTCAAGAGGGAAATTTTTCTTGGGTCTTATTTGTTTACTAACAATGCATACATATCCATCCTTAGTGTTGTAGTCTCTATATTTTTATGCATCTCACACCAGTCTTTCCTCACCTGAATGGAAGGTTATATTCCTATTTTTGAGGATCCTAGATAGTTCCTCTTTCTCCCTTTCAGGGATATTAGTTTTATCCAAATATTTCCATCTCCATCCTTTGTAAATTTCCCCATCCACTACTTCAATATAATCCTTTACATTTTTTCCCCACTGAGATTCCAAAATGTTATTAGAGTATTCAAAGTTAGATAGTTTTTCTATAGTTGTATAACTGCCCCAAGAATCCAACTAGAATAGGGAATGTTCTCTATTGCCCTTCCTCCTTGGGTCTATATACATTGTCTCATGCTAGTAATGATATTTTCTTTTTTCCCATGTTCCTTTCTAGAAGAAATTTCTGATGTGTTTTTTTAATTCCTCCTGCTTTATCGTATAGAGATTAAAGAAGGATATTTGGTAGATAGGAATTCTAGATAGTAGTGATTTTAACATGGTTTCCCTTCTTTCAGAGGAGAGCCACCCTCTTTTCCAAGATTTTGTTCCATTCTTTATTTGAGACATCATCCCATCCCATATTTTTTTGGATCTACAACCTTTATCTAGGGGCAACCCAAGGTATTTGCAAGGAAGTTCACCTTTTTTAAAGTTCAAAATATGGAATATTGCCTTTTCTATGTCCACATCAATGCTAAAGAAAAATATTTTTGATTTTTCCTTGTTAATTTCCTGACCTGAGGCCTCAATATAGTCAAGTATATTTTTAAATGATTTTTCTTCTTGTCTCTCTCCTTGGCCATACAACATGGTGTCATCAAAAAAATATTGGTGAGTCGTGTGGTCCATTTCACTAGTTGTTTTTATACCCTTTACTATATTCATTTCTCTAGCCTTTGTTATAGATCTACCTAGTGATTTTACTAAATGATGAATAAAAAGGGAGATATACAATCTCCTTATCTCAATCCTCTAGATATACTAAAAATTCCTTCGGGGGTTCCATTTACAAGGATTGACATTTTGGGGTAGAAATAAATTCAAAGATTAGGTTGATCCATTGTCTAGCTAAGCCAAAGGCTTCCATGCATTCACAAAGGAATTTCCATTTTACCTTATCATAGGTCTTCTTAATGTCTAGCTAGATTAGCATGCTCAGATCACCATTCTGCTGAAAAGAATGAATAACTTCTTGGGCTATAATAACCTAATCATATATAGAGATCCCTGGGACAAATTTTGTTTTCTCTTCACTAATTAAAAAAGGGAGCATCTTTTGGATTCTATTTTCTAGGGTTTGAGTGAGTAAGTTATAAATAGTATTACATAGTGTTATTGGCCTAAAATCATCAAATCTTTATGCTTTACCTTTATTGGGTATAAGGGCTAAGAAAGTGTTGTTAATTTCTTTGAGAATACATCCTAAGTTCCTCACCCCTTCCAAGACTTGTATCACCTCATCACCTATAAAATGTCAACACTTCTAGAAGAAGGTAGCTGGGAAACCATCCAGTCTTGGTTCCTTGTCTAGGTTCATTTGTATAAGATTTTATTTGATCTCGGCCTTAGAAAATCTATGCAACAAACATATGTTCTATTATTACAATATAATCTTTAGGATATTAGCTAGAATGCTATTTTGATTACCCAAATTAGAGCCCTCCCAGTATTTAGAATATTTTCATAATACCTTACAGCCTCAACTGCAATCTTTTTGGGATCCTCAGTGATAATTCCATAACCATTTTTTACCTTAGTTATTCTATTGATAGTTCTTCTCTATTTGGTTCTATTATGGAAGAATTTGTATTCTTATCCCTCGTATTTAACCATGTTTTTTTATATTTATAACGACAATAAAATTCCTCTTTAGCTAAGATATCTTCATATTCTTCTAATAACCTCTTCTCTCTAAGGTAGAGTATCTCATCCATCTCATCCATTCCCTTTTCAATTACTACATTATTAACCTTTTCTATGTCTTCTTCTAATTTCACCTTAAACTCAAAGATGTTGCCGAAGTGATTTATATTCCATAGCAGCAATTTATTTTAAATAATTTTTTATTTGTTGACTACCTTGTATAACTTAGACCCTGAAATATCTTCCTCCTTCCACCATTTCTCTATTAGGTCTATTACTTTATCATATTTCAACAACATTTGTTCAAACTTAAAAGGACATTTTTTGGGCCTCATATCTTTTATGATGGTCAGTTGAACTTGATAATGATCTGATCCAAATATAGGGAGAATTTATATAGTTAGGATATGAGGGAATTCAATCAAAATTACTCTAAGAAAGAACCTGTCTAATCTCTCCTCTATGCTACTAAATCATTTTCTCCTATTGTTCCATGTGAATGAATCCTTAGCAGTTTTAATTTCCTTAAAATTTCTTCTATTGACCTAGTCTTTAAAATTAATGGAAGATTGAGATACCTTCCAATTCCCACCCCATTTCTTAGTATGATTGGTTATGGCATTAAATTGCCCACCTATAATACAGATCTGATTAGGGATTGTTAGTAGATAATATTCTATATCATTCCACACTTGCCTCTTGTCCCTATTTTGTGGTGGGCCATAAACATTTATAAGGAAGAACTTCAAATTATTTGTAATGCTCTTAACCCATCCACTCATCTAGTTTCCTTAACACATGTCCTTAGTGAAAGAGATAAATCTAGGACCCCATATTACAGCTAAACCTCCAGAGGCTTCATTTATCAGGGAGCCTACTAATTCCTTGATGCCCAATCATTTCTTGAATGTATCCATGTCCTTTATGTTGAGTTTCATTTCTTGTAACATTATGATATCTAATTTAGTAGATGTAATGTAACACTTTATTTTACACTGCTTGTTGGGGGAATTCATCCCACTAACATTCCATGTTATGAGCTTCATGGATCCTCAGGAAGGACCTTCCCCTTCCTATAATAAAACATAGCTATCAATTTATTTTTGCCCTCTACTAACGCATCTTTAATTCTCGATTTAGATAGGGATCTTCTTCCTCTCTTATTATTCTTCTTGGCAATGTCAGGGGTTTCCTTTCCTGATTCATTTTATGCAATTCCAATTATTTTAGGACCTCCTTCATTCTCTTTGTTTTTTATCTCTATCATCATCTCTACATTCTCTAACTTATCCTATTCACCATCCCCCAACTCCATAATTTTAACACTTAGCATCTATCTTTGTAGAGTCATTTCATCATCATCAAAAGATTCCCTCGCGAACCTCCCCACAAGATCATTGATTATCTCATTGCATATTTGGTTCATTGATAAATTAATTTTAACCTCATCCTTCCCACCTTCATGCATAGTTTCCTCTTCTATCCTATCGTGTGAATCCCCCCCTTTAGCCTTTTACACTTCTCCCTCAGGCATCTACTTTTTAACAGTTATGTTCATATCCCTGATCCCTTCATTATTAGACTTATCAAAAGCATGTTGCCTACTTGGAACATTTTTTTCTTCAATTCTCACTACATCTTCTATTGGCAATGGGATATTATTTTCCAAAGATATGGATATTTCTTTATTCTCCTCACTTTCTTCATTCTCTTGCAAGATCTTAGTGTTTTCAACTATCTCACTGCCTTCTGCAAGGATCATTAATAAATAGGATTTTTTATTTATTTTATCATCCACAATCTCCCCTTCTTCAAACTCAGTTGGTATACAAGGATGATTATTAGCAGCCTCCTCCTTTTGATTTCCTTCTGTAAGGATGACGCAAGGGCGGAGCCAAGAGGAGCCAAACAATGGCACACCCTAATGATCCAGCCTACTCAACAACATGTAGAAACAACAACACACAAGAGTGAGAGAGAGAATGCAAGATCTTTCATTAATTTTCATCAAATAGAATCATACATGTCGGGTTGTAAGGCCTTCTTGGTTAGGGCCAGATATTACAATGAATTACATAAGTCCTCAAATATGTGAGGATCTTCCAACAACCTCTATCCTTCCTATCTTCTAACTCCTCTCCCTAAACTACAACCAAAAAAATACATTTATACAAGAGTCTACCGATCTGAGTCGACCTTCAGATCCATAATCAACGAAAGGAACAGTTAGATCTAGGACCATGCGCTTCACAATGATGGATTCCAGTATTAAATCCATGACCCAAAATAAATGCACAAGTCAGATCAATAGGAACTCAAAAGAAACTACTCGGTAAGCAAGGATGACCGAGCAATAGGCAAGCATCACCAAGCGCTAGTGAAACAACCGACCGCCCAGGAGATAACTGACCACACTCAATAACCAAAGGAAACCGACCAACTTGGTCAAAGAAGGAACCGAGAAATACAGACAAACTCCAAAATGTTTTTGGTGACACAGGATTGCCAAGGACCCAAGATGCTCCTGCATCGGACACTTGGGGTTATTTTGAAATGATTCTCCAAATCATTTGGTAGGTATGATTCGAGCTACATCCAACTCAGACTGTGAAATCCATGAACTGTCTTCCATCGGTCTATTATTCCATTTTACCAGATATTCCATATATTGTTTTCCTCTTGTACTTTTTCCAACTCTTTGCTTCAGGATCTGCTCAACTTTTTCATTCTGCTTCTTAGGATACTCCGTCGGTACTGTCACTTCTTCATCAGGTTCATGATACTCATACAAATCAAAAATGTTCAAAATCGGTGATATGTCCATGTCATTAGGTAACTCAATCTCATATGCATTTCCACTATCAAATTTTCTCAAAATCTTGCAAGGTCCAAACTTCTTCATCTTCAACTTCTCATATGTTCCAACAGGAAATCGGCCTTTCTTCAAATGAACCGTCACTTCATCACCAACATCAAAAGTCTTGTGTCTCCTTGATCTATCAGCTCTATCTTTGTATTTCTGATTACTCTCTTCCAGCTTCAGCTTCACATCTTCATGTACTCAGAAAATTTTACTCCTTCAACACTTCTCTTACTTTCATCAACAATGTCTCTCAAATCAGATATTCCTCTCGACTGTGTGCCATTCACAATCTCAAATGGTGTCTTTCCAGTACTCCTATTCACTGAATTATTGTATGCAAACTCTTCTTGTGCCAACACAGAATCCCAATTACTCGGTGTGTCTCCAACTAAACATCTCAAAAGATTTCCCAAACTTATGTTCACAACTTCAGTCTATCCATCGGTTTGAGGGTGAAATGTAGAACTATATTTCAACTCAGTGCCAAATTTCTTCCAAAGAATTTTCCAAAAGTATCCAACAAATTTACTATCTCGGTCAAAGATAATACTCCTCAGTAATCCATGCAATCTGACAATTTCCTTAAAGAAAAGATCTGCTACATGTACTGCATCTGATGACTTTCTACAAGGTATAAAATGTGCCATCTTAGAAAATCTATCTACAACAACAAATATTGAATCATTACCTCTTACTATCTTCAGTAAGCCAAGAACAAAATCCATACTGATGTCAATCCAAGGTTTCTCAAGTACAATAATCAGTACATAAAATCTAGTATTCTAACTTACTCCTTTTGCAAATTGACAAATTCCACAACTTTTCACAAATTTCTGAACATCTTTATACAACTGTGGCCAATAGTACTTCTCCTTAAGAAAATTCCATGTTTTATCAATACCAAAATGTCCAACCAAACCACTACTATGCTTCTCCTTTATTAAATTAGTTCTCATTATTCCTCTCGGTATACACAATTGAATACCTTTAAACAACATACCTTCCTAAATAAAATATTCATCCCATTTAGTATCTTGTTGATCTTAAATAGGTGCTTTGCACTTTCTCCATGGCTCAGAAAAATCAGGGTCAAACTCATAAGAATCTCTCATCTCATCAAAACCAAGAACTTCAATTTTCATCTCGGTCATCAAAGATCTTCTTCTACTCAATGCATCAAGAACTCGGTTAGTGAATCCACTCTTATGCTTTATCACAATGTGTAACTCTGCAAATACTCAACCCATTTCATGTCTCTGATTCAACTTATTCTGACTACCCAAATATTTTAAAGCCTTATGATCAGTATACAACACAAATTCACTCGGTATCAAATAATGTCTCCATTTCTTCAGTGCTTGAACAATAGCATAGAATTCTTGATCATACATAGAATATTTCCTTCTAGCATCATTCAATTTTTCACTAAAGAAAGCAACAGGTTTGCCTTCTTGACTCAACACAGCTCCAATTGCACTTCCACTTGCATCACATTCCACTTGAAATACCTTACTGAAATCAGGTAATGCCAAAATAGGTAATTCAACAACCTTCTGCTTCAAGGTCTCAAAACTTTTGTCAGCTCCATGTGTCCACTTGAATTCTCTTTTATCTCCTCTCATAGTCTTAGTCATAGCATTACAAATTGAACTAAAATTCCTTATGAACTTTCAGTAAAAACTTGCCAAACCATGAAATGATCTTACCTCACTAGCATTCACAGGTGTAGGCCAATTCAAAATAGCTTCAACCTTTTTAGGATCCATCTTCAAACCATCAGCTGAGATCACAAATCCCAAATACACAATCTCCTATTTCATGAATGAACACTTTTTTAGATTTATCAGCAACTTTTCCTCTTTCAATCTCTGCAAAACTTGTCTAACATGCATCAAATGTTCTTCTCTAGTCTTACTAAGTATCAAATTATCATCCAGATATACAATCACAAACTTACCCAAGAATTTCTTCAAAACTTCATTCATCAACCTCATAAAAGTACTCGGTGCATTAGTTAAACCAAAGGGCATAACCAACCACTCATACAAACCTTCTTTTGTCTTGAAAGCAGTCTTCCATTCATCACCTTCTCTGATTCTGATATGATGATACCCACTTTTTAAATCAATTTTGGTGAAATACTTTGCTCCAGTCAAACTGTCCATTATGTCATCCATTCTCGGTATAGGAAACTTATACTTCACTGTTATTTTATTGATTGCTCTGGAATCAATACACATTCTCCATTCTCCATTCTTTTTCGGTGCCAATACATCAAGTACTGCACAAGGACTCAAACTTTCTCTGATCAAACCTTTCTCCAGCAACTCTTGAATCTGTCGGTTCAATTCCTGATTCTCAGTAAGTGTCAACCGATGAGGTGCCTTATTTGGTAAACTAGCTCCAGGGATTAGATCCATGCAATGATCAATGCTTCTTTTCGGTGGAAAACCATCAGGTACATTATCAGAAATGATATCATTGTACTTGGTGAGTAACTTATCAATCTCGTCAAGGATTTATCCTCTATTTTCTTACTTGGTTTGTTAGGAATCACAGAAAAACATACATCATTCTTCTTCAAAGAGTTAACAAACTTTCTTCCCTCCATCAAACAAACTTTCATAGATGTGCAAACATTATTAATAGGTTCTTCCATCAATGGTAACAAGATTTGTTTCTTTCCATCAGCCACAATAGTATACTTATGCAATATTCCATCATATATAGTATGTTTATCATATTGCCAAGGTCTACCCAACAAAATATGACAACAATCCATAGGCATGATATCACATAACACCTTATCATAGTAATTTCCAATCTTCAAATTCACATAACATTGTTCACTTATGAGGAGTGTATGCTCATCTTTGATCCATGAAATCTGATAGGGCTTCGGATGTACCAACCTTTCCAACTATAACTTTGTGACCATCTCTTCAGATGCCAGATTCTCCGAGCTACCACTATCAATGATTACCTTCCAAAATTTATTAGAACTCTACATCTGGTCTTGAAAAAACTTTTCCTTACTAGATCTTCCTTTTTTCTCTCATTCCACAGTGCTTTCCTTACCATCAAGTTATTTTCCTTCTCAGGTTCATTCGGTGACTCTTCTTGCACCAAAGCATTTCTACTTCTACCAGCCTTCTTATTAGCATGTGTACATTCAAAAGATCTATGTCCTTCTCCACAATTGTAACAAGTTCCTCGGAAACTTCCTCTACTATAACCACCTTGGTAGTTACTGCCTCTACCTCTAAATGAACTTTCACCTTTCCACTCGGTCTTGCCTTTGTCCAGATTTGTCTTTTCTGGTTCAGATCTACCATTTTCACCATTAGATCTACCTCTTCCTCTAGGGAATCTACCACCTTGACCTCTTTGTCTTTGCTCATGTCTCTTGTTCAATTTCTCCTCGGCCTTCAATGCATATTGATAAGCCTCTTCAATGTTCTCCAACTTGACTAGACTAATTTCCTCTTGGATGGAAACTCTCAAACCATTCAGGTATCTAGCAATTCTTTCCACATCATCTTCATCATGTCTAGATCTGATATCTAATCTATAGAATTCCTTGATATACTCTTTTACCGAGCTATCTTTCTGCCTCAAACTTTGCATTCATCGAACTAGGTTAATCTGATAATCACAAGGTAAGAACTTTCCTTTCAACTTATTCACCATTTTATTCCATACCTTGATTTTGTCTTTGCCTTTCCTCTTCCTATCCAACTGCAGATGTTCCCACCATAAGGATGCATGACTTTTCAATTTTGAGCTTGCAATCTTCACTTTCTTGTCCTCGGGAATGTTTTCATATTCAGAATACTTTTCCATCTCGGTGATCCAGTCCACCAATTCATCAGAATCCAATTTTCCACCATACTCAAGGGGATTGAAATGTGGTGTAGACTTCAGACTTGTCAAAGCCTTCAAAAATCTTTCTTCACCTTGATCCATAACAGGTGCAGGTTCTGCATTCGCCTGTTCTTCCTCAATTTCATCATCACTAACATCTTTAAGATGTCTACCTCTTCTCTGGGCCGTTTCAACAGCTTCTAACCTAGAAGCAATCTGCCTTAGCATATCTTCCAATCTTGGATCTACATCTCGCCTCCCATGAACCATCTTGACAACCCTCTGCAATTGCAAGTCAGATCGCAATCTGCTACCCCACAACAATTAACTAGGGCTTCTCAAGAGGAACCTACAAACCTAGATCCGCAGACCTAGATCAAGATCTAACCTTACTCTGATACCACCTGATGCAAGGGTGGAGCCAAGAGGGGCCAAACAATGGCACACCCTAATGATCCATCCTGCTCAACAACATGCGGAAACAACAACACACAAGAGTGAGAGAGAGAGAATGCAGGATCTTTCATTAATTTTCATCAAATAGAATCATACATGTTAGGTTGTAAGGCCTTCCCGGTTAGGGCAGGATATTACAATGAATTATAGAAGTCCTCAAACATGTGAGGATCTGCCAACAACCTCTATCCTTCCTATCTTCTAACTCCTCTCCCTAAACTACAACCAAACAACTATATTTATACAAGAGTATACCAAACTGAGTCATCCTTCAGATCCACAATCAACAGAAGGAATGGTCAAATCTAGGACCACTCGCTTCCCAATGATGGACTCCAGCATTAAATCTGTGACCCAAAATAAATGCACAAGTCAGCTCAATAGGAACTCAAAAGAAACTACTCGGTAAGCAAGGATGACCAAGCAATAGACAAGCATTGTCGAGCGCCAGTGAAACAACCAATCGCGCAGGAGATAACTGACCACACTTGGTAACTGAAAGAAACCGACCAAATCGGTCAAAGAAGGAACCAAGAAATACAGACAAACTCCAAAATGTTTTTGGTGACACAGGATTGCCAAGGACTCAAGATGCTCCTGCATCAAAGGATCATTAATAAAAAAGAGATGACAAGTTGATGCCATATAAAAAGAGGATATATAATCTAAAGAAGTACTTTGTTTTGATCATATTTGAACAAGTACCAAGGGAAAAGAAAAAAGCAGCATATGCCATGACAACATTAGCTTCACTCGTACATATGCTAGATCAAAGTGCAATATATGAGTTCTTGGTGGAACAGTTGGAACAACATGCATTTGAACTACCCAATTCCCAAATCATTTTCCTATTAATTGGACATGACTCTCCCCGGTACAGATCCATTCATACTTATTTGAAAGACCAAACCCTACCCTTGAACCAAACCTGAAACCAGAAAAGAAACTTTATAATCCAAGTCTTTTGTTATACGCTGGTGTCAGACACATTGTATTGCAAGAGTCTTGACATAATGCTTTTAAGGTGTCTAGAGGAGGAAAATTTGAAATTAGCTTTTCAATAAGTCCATGAAGGAATCTGTGGGTCACATTCCAATGGGTTAACATTAGGAATGAAACTTCTAAGGATGGTATACTATTGGCCCTCCATGGAAAAAGATGAATGTCATTTTGCAAAGATAATCCAAAAATGTCAATATCATAAAAATTTAATTCATGTGTCAACACAGGAACTATATCCAATGACCACTCCTTGGCCCTTTTATCAATGGGGTTTAGATTTAATTGGGATGATTTATCCACCATCATCCAATGGTCATAAGTTCATAATCATAGCAAGCTAATATTTCACCAAATGGGTCAAAGTTGCACCTTTGTCTATTACAACGGGAAAACAAATTTCAATGTTAATTTTGAACCATATAATTTGTAGATATGGTATCCCTCATGCCATAATAACAAAAATTCCAAGCACTTAAAGAACAAAGACATAAATAAGTTGTGCAAAATTTTTATATGATTCATTATTCGTCTTCCATCTATTATCCACAAGGAAATGGACAAGCAGAAGAAACTAATAAGAACATCCTACAGATATTGAAAATAACAATGGATAACTTAGCAAGAGATTGGAACATTCAAATAAATCCAACTCTATAGGCATATCGAACAAGTGTGAGAACTCTAATAGGAGCTACACCTTTCTCATTAGTATATGGAACTGAAGCAGTATTACCTCTAGAAGTCAAGATCCCATCTTTATGAGATTCATTACATGCATTGCTAACAAAGGAGGATTATAGAGTCACAACACTCTAAGAGCTAGAGTTACTTGATAAGAGTCAACAACAAGCATATGATCATCTCAAGGTGTATCAAAATAGAATGTCAAGAAACTACAACAAACATATCAGGCCACGAGAATTTCAAGTAGGTGACCTTGTATTAAGATAAAATCCTAAGAATCAAGAGGAAAGAGAAAAGAAAGGAAAGTGGGAAGAAAAATGGTTAGGACCTTTCATCATTATATCTTCCTTTGGAACAAGGACATACAAGTTAGCTAATTATGATGGAGAAGAATTGCAAGAACCTGATAATAGTATACACTTGAAGAGGTTTTATACCCAAAGCAGTTGAAAGAGTATAAGGGGAAAGAGTATCAGAATAACGGATGAGAAAGAATCAAATTGACTTTGTACAAAAAAAAGTGGGCATGAAGAAATCCAAAAACATTGATAAATTGACCCCGAGAAAAGAAAAAAATCCAAAAACAACAAAAAGAGTTCCTGAAGAAATAAAAAATAGTCAAAAATTGAGCATGAAGAAAGTAAAAACATTCAAATATGTATCCTGAAAAATTTGTTGTCTTGGTGAAAACCTAGCAAATAGGTACCTTGATGATAAAAAAAAAAAATTTAAAAAGTGCCTTGGGTAAAAACCTAACAAATAGACGTCTTGGTAGCAAAAAAAGCATATAAAAGAGAAAAAGAGAAAAAAATTCAATTGGTGAATACCTGGTAAACAGGTACCATTTGAAAGTCAAGACAAGTCTCATACCTACATCTGCATTCCTTTTCATCCTTGTATATATTGCATTCGCTGACATGTGTACATACTGCATAATAAATCCCAGAGTTGCATTTGTAAATATCCAAGGCTTTCATCATAATCTAGAAAAGTGTCTAAGTCCAACATCGCAATGGAATCAAACTAGGGGCATTTTATCCTAAATCAAAGTGATACATCAAAAAGACACCAATTGACACAAATCAATGCAATTAACCACAAGCATGACACTTAGACTTTCGAATCAAATCCTAAACCAAATTGGATCTTACAATGGTTAACACATTGATCCTCGATTTCACATGACCGTATCTTTATTGGGATTAAAAATAACAAACAAATATTGAAATGGATGAAGTTCTACTTGAAATATGGATTTGAAAAAAAATAGCAAAAACAAATTTAAGTGTCAGTTGTTGGTGAAATCATGTCTTTTTAGCAAATCGATGAAGTCTTGGACTAGAAGAGTGATGCAAAAGATATGATATTTTCTTGATTTATGCATGACTATCTCAAAGATTTAAACTTCAAAATATGCAAAATACATCTAATGACATGATCATCAAAGAATCATCGAGGACATGTACATATGATGAAACTAAAATCTTTGTTCGTTTACACAACATGATACCTTGGCCATTTTGATATCTCATATATCTTAATGCCAAAATCTACTTGCAATAATGAATTCGACAAAAGCAGTCTTAAGACTATCATGGTTGAAAATCTAAACAATGAGAGTTGTACCAGCTTCATGTGCTCAATTTAGAAGGAAAGAGGTATTCCTATCATCATGGTTGAACCAGTAAGGATTGTACCAATTTCAGTTTCAAAAAGATCAATGATGAAAATAGCATCCTTATTTTATTGAATAGAGACAGTTGGTTGCATTCATTTTAGATTAATTTCATGTTAGCTTGCATGTGGATCCTTTTTCTCAAACCATGTAAAGAAAGAAAAATGGGGTAGAGTTAAGTTATAATCAAAAGGGTTCATCATTAATTTACTTGATCAAATAGGTTGAACAACAAAATCAAATTGCATTAGGTTTATTGCATTTAGATCCATTATTCATTATTCATTAAGTTGCACAGGTTCATTAATCATTAAGTAAATTGCAATATTGCATTTAGATCCATTATCCATTAGTGAGAAAGTTGCATCCATTATTCATTATTCACTAAGTTGCATTAATCATTATTGATTATTCATTAAGTCCATATTAAGCATCTATTGCATTGCATATCCATTTAAAGTTCATTTAAGGTGCATCAAATAGAATCATTAATCATTAATCATTATTCAAATGAAATCATTAATCATTACTTAAAGATAAAAGCATCCATTTTCATTTTGCATCCATCTAAGATATGTCATATATAAGGAATCCATCTAAAGCAAGTAAAGTAAATGCATTCATAACATTTTGCATAAAAAAGCACAAAAATAAGCATAATAGAAGCATGTAGAACTGCATATCATCAAAAAATTAATGTCCAACATATAATGACATTAAAAGTAAAGATAGTCCAAATGCCTATAAAAGTCCATGGTATACATCAATAGAGTCTTGATCAATAATGATGAATATGATACATCAAAGGATGGTAAATCAATGCTCAACTAGTACCACCAACACAACCACCAACACCTGTATCTATACCACCTATAGTTGTACTTGGATCATATGTATATGTGCATGTACCTCTTCTAGAACCGGGTTGTGTGCCATGTTGAGCCATAGAAGCCATAAAAGACTACATCATAGCACTAAACTAAGCCATTTGACCACTTATATCTATCATACTAGCCAGTAATGATTGTACATCCTAAACCAAGGTATCTGGTGCCTGTACTACTTGCACTTGTGGAACTACTGCAATCAGGGCAACCTATGAAACTAGTACATGTCTAACTATCTGCGGTCTATGCTGACCCAAACCTGTAACCCTCACCTGGTGGATAGCTCTCACTTCTCCTCTCATCCTAACTCCTCATCCTCCTCTAATCCTCACTCTGCCACCCCACATCCTCACACTACCACCTCTGATAGGATCTGGGCAACAACCTATATATCAATCCGCCCACTTCTCCTAACTCTCCCAACTCTCCTCCCTCTCCCACATCATCATCATCATCATATTTGCGATTAATATTAGGAACATGCTCTGTTGGATCAGTAAAATGAGGAAAAGGATTCTAACTAAACCACTGAGCATAGTTATCTGTCATCCCTGCATCAAAAATGTGATCTCTCATATCTCAAGCCAAGTGAGACAAACTAAGGAGCTCATCTTGGGATACTTGATAATAAATCTAAGGACCCCATAAAGATCTCTCAACCTATACACGATCATACAAAGCCAAACCCTATGGCATACCTTGTATCTGACCGAACTGATAGAGTACCCTATGGAAGAAAAATCACTCGATGACCAAAGGAGTACAACCAATCATCCATCGAGGCATACACATAAAAGGTAACTTTGAATCATCCTCTCGCTAGTCCTCACATCTAATGTAAGGTCACCATATGACCTGATCCATATCATCTAGCATCCAACGCTAGTAGTCAACCTTGCTAAAATGAGTCTGGGCAATGATACCCTCGTAGATATAAGAAAAAGGCCATCTAGGATCTCTATCATGAGCAACAATAGGCCTAGTGATAGGAATATGCTCCCAAGTCTAGAGCTGTAATAAAATGGCACCAACAAATAAAGTCGCACTGTATCAATATACCACATGATGTAACTCATGATACAACTATGCTAGAGCACATGAACCCCAATTGAGAAGATGTGGTTGTGCAATCATATCCTCAAGAATCCTTCCCCAACTGATGACAAATCTGTGACCTCTCTGATCCAGTAACAAGAAACCACTGATAAAGATGCTCAAAACCGCATGAAGCACAAGAAAAGAGACAAACTAAGCCCATGGAATGCTCCAATCGTCGATGGTCACATCTCCAAATAAGCATCTATAGACTGACCCATCATACACTTGATCATAGTAGATAATCTCGCCAGGAGTAGGAATCTACAACAACCGATACACATCCTTAAGGGTGATCATCATCTCACCCATCGGTAAGTGGAAGGTTTTATGGTCAGAGTGCCAACACTCTACCATAGTAGTGAGAAGATCCCGACTCACGTAGAATCAAGGCATTGTCATGCCCATAATCTTATGTACAAAAACACACCAACTTTTTTTTTTGAAAGGAATGTAAGTTTAAGGTTTAATAGGTTAATAGTTGACTAAGATGAATGGTTGAGCTGAGAGGGTGAGGGTCAACTTGTTTGTTGCAAAATAAAAGTTCGTAAAAGAGTTTGAATCAACTTTTCTTTACAACGTTGGTGATTTAGGTTACTAGTTGAATTATTTTTATCAAGGGATTATATCAAGAAAGCGAAGTTGTAACCAAAGTTAACCTAACATTTAAGATCATTCATGATAGTAACCAGCTTATAATTTTAGCTATACTAATACCGAATAATTGAGCCTAATGCCAACGCAATACTACAATGAGTCGTTAAGATTCATTTATTAAAGCATTGTGATTATATATCACGGAATCTAATTAGCTAATTAATAACTAACAAATTTCATTGTTCATAAAATTAAGTTACAATTTAACTTATAATTTCCTATAAATTAACCCACATTACTCATCCATTGGAAGCATATTGACAACTCTTTATAGAATTAAATGAGAACATAATTTTTACAAATAATAATTATATAAATTATTAGTATTTAATAATTAATACAATTATTAAATATCGTCATAAAAGAATAAATACATAAATTATTAAATGATAATAATTATATTAATTACCAATTAATATATTTATTAAATCATAAAATAATTAAATAATAATTATATTAATTATTATCATCTAATTAATATAATTATTATTAACAAATTAAATTAATTAATTATTAATTTATATATTTTAATAGGAACATCAACCCACAACAACCAATCAATTGTCGCTCATGAGCATTCAAATCCTCAACCATATCTAAAGGCTATGAGTACAAACCTCAAACATATAATTTTCGAAGGTGAACCTATTGAATCAAGTGACATCATATCATTAATTAATCATCTAAAGTGAATTATCACAAGTCAATCAATCAATATATTATCAACATCATCATCATCATTTTCGTAATTCTAATCAGAGAAGACAGAAATCATCAAACCAATCATAGCAATCGACCAGGATTGACAATCAACATTCATCAAACATTATAAAAGTTGACATCAAACCACTTATTTTCATCATAGGATCAATCATTTTCATTCATTGATCGATCACAGAAATCAATCAAATTGGATAAGTCTATCAATTAAGTAAAATTTGCAAAAAGTCAACTATGCGTCATTAAACGGGTTGTACGTGCTACTATTTTTTATCATGCGCATTGAAGCATTTATCAAATGAGCTAAAACAACTTGTAAGCATCATTTTATTTTAAAGCACTATTTTAAATCATTGTATGCGCTATCAAAATATTAAATTGTGCTAACTTAACCTTGAGTGATATTTCATTACTCTCATGAGTTAAACCTACCTAAGGCATCATTCTATACACGACATTTCATCAATCATACACATTATTTCACAATTTGAATGCACTAAAGAAATGTTGTATGTGCTATTAAATCTATTCTAAGCGCCATTTCATTGAATTTGCAAAAACAAAACCTAACGACGCCTAAAAATCCAGAAAATTTGTAATTAAATGACAAAATCAACAAATGAAATAGATCGGGGGTACTCACCAAAGGTTCGTAATCAAGTAGGCGCTGATATCTCTAACCTCGCTCGAACTGATACTCTTGAATAGGGACCGCCATCACTAATTTCACGGGAAAAGGAAGAGTGAAAAGTCAAAATATAAAAGTGAAAATAAATAGTAAAAATGGATTTTTTACCCCTATACATAGCCTTTTGACCTAAAAATGGTTGTTTAGCAAAAAATTTGACACAAGGTCAAAATTCATCACTAAAATTTGTTGAATCAGGGGCATTCTTATCAGTCAACCGTCACATCATTATCGGAAATGAAATCGAAGTGAACGCAAAAATTGTTAAAAGACGATCACAAAAGGCATAATTTTCATCAAATCACGTTCCATTTCATTTCCGAAGGGGTATGCAATCGTATCATCATCAAGTTAAATCAAAAAACTTGTTTCAAATTAGAGAATGCAATTTTTTTTTAATTCATCAGTGGGGCATCGAAATCAAGGAATCTTTTCAGATTGAGCATCATATGT